>OZ012706.1:46339553-46887439 GCA_963942595.1 Cylloceria caligata
CATAAATTTATTGGGGAAGAAATAAATCAATGAGAAATTACTTGAAACTAAAAATTCTATACTAATCAAAATAATACAATCCATAAATTTATCGGCAATGAAAAATTACTTGAAACTTAAAATTCTATACTAATCAAAATAACACTATCCATAAATTTATTGGAGAAGAAATGAATCAATGAGAAATTACTTGAAACTTAAAATTCTATACTAATCAAAATAACACAATTTATAAATTTATCGGAGAAGAAAATAAATCAATGAGAAATTACTTGAAACTTAAAATTCTATACTAATCAAAAAAACACAATCCATAAATTTATCGGAGAAGAAAATAAATCAATGAAAAATTACTTGAAACTTAAAATTCTATACTAATCAAAATAACACAATCCATAAATTTATTGGAGAAGAAATAAATCAATGAGAAATTACTTGAAACTTAAAATTCTATACTAATCAAAATAACACAATCCATAAATTTATCGGCAATGAAAAATTACTTGAAACTTAAAATTCTATACTAATCAAAATAACACAATCCATAAATTTATCGGAGAAGAAATAAATCTATGAAAAATTACTTGAAACTTAAAATTCTATACTAATCAAAATAACACAATCCATAAATTTATCGGAGAATAAATAAATCAATGAGAAATTACTTGAAACTTAAAATTCTATACTAATCAAAATAACACAATCCATAAGTTTATCGGAGAAAAAGATAAATCAATAAAAAATTACTTGAAACTTAAAATTCTATACTAATCAAAATAACATAATCCATAAATTTATCGGAGAAGAAATAAATCAATAAAAAATTACTTGAAACTTAAAATTCTATACTAATCAAAATAACATAATCCATAAATTTATCGGAGAAGAAATAAATCAATGAGAAATTACTTGAAACTTAAAATTCTATACTAATCAAAATAACACAATCCATAAATTTATCGGCAATGAAAAATTACTTGAAACTTAAAATTCTATACTAATCAAAATAACACAATCCATAAATTTATCGGAGAAGAAAATAAATCAATGAAAAATTGCTTGAAATTTAAAATTCTGTACTCATCAAAATAACACAATCCATAAATTTATCGGAGAAGAAATAAATGAATGAAAAATTACTTGAAACTTAAAATTCTATACTAATCAAAATAACACAATCCATAAATTTATCGGAGAATAAATAAATCAATGAAAAATTACTTGAAATTTAAAATTCTATACTAATCAAAATAACACAATCCATAAATTTATCGGAGAATAAATAAATCAATGAAAAATTACTTGAAACTTAAAATTCTATACTAATCAAAATAACACAATCTATAAATTTATCGGAGAATAAATAAATCAATGAGAAATTACTTGAAACTTAAAATTCTATACTAATCAAAATAACACAATCCATAAATTTATCGGAGAATAAATAAATCAATGAGAAATTACTTGAAACTTAAAATTCTATACTAATCAAAATAACACAATCCATAAATTTATCGGAGAAGAAATAAATCAATGAGAAATTACTTGAAACTTAAAATTCTATACTAATCAAAATAACACAATCCATAAATTTATCGGAGAAGAAAATAAATCAATAAGAAATTACTTGAAACTTAAAATTCTATACTAATCAAAATAAAACAATCCATAAATTTATCGGAGAAGAAAGAAATCAATGAAAAATTATTTGAAACTTAAAATTCTATACTAATCAAAATAACACAATTTATAAATTTATCGGAGAAGAAAATAAATCAATGAGAAATTACTTGAAACTTAAAATTCTATACTAATCAAAATAACACAATCCATAAATTTATCGGAGAAGAAAATAAATCAATGAAAAATTACTTGAAACTTAAAATTCTATACTAATCAAAATAACACAATCCATAAATTTATTGGAGAAGAAATAAATCAATGAGAAACTACTTGAAACTTAAAATTCTATACTAATCAAAATAACACAATTCATAAATTTATCGGCAATGAAAAATTACTTGAAACTTAAAATTCTATACTAATCAAAATAACACAATCCATAAATTTATTGGAGAAGAAATAAATCAATGAAAAATTACTTGAAACTTAAAATTCTATACTAATCAAAATAACACAATCCATAAATTTATCGGAGAATAAATAAATCAATGAGAAATTACTTGATACTTAAAATTCTATACTAATCAAAATAACACAATCCATAAATTTATCGGAGAAGAAGATAAATCAATGAAAAATTACTTGAAACTTAAAATTCTATACTAATCAAAATAACATAATCCATAAATTTATCGGAGAAGAAATAAATCAATGAAAAATTACTTGAAACTTAAAATTCTATACTAATCAAAATAACATAATCCATAAATTTATCGGGGAAGAAATAAATCAATGAGAAATTACTGAAAACTTAAAATTCTATACTAATCAAAATAACACAATCCATAAATTTATCGGAGAAGAAAATAAATCAATGAAAAATTACTTGAAACTTAAAATTCTATACTAATCAAAATAACACAATCCATAAATTTATCGGAGAAGAAATAAATCAATGAAAAATTACTTGAAACTTAAAATTCTATACTAATCAAAATAACACAATCCATAAATTTATCGGAGAATAAATAAATCAATGAGAAATTACTTGAAACTTAAAATTCTATACTAATCAAAATAACACAATCCATAAATTTATCGGAGAAGAAGATAAATCAATGAAAAATTACTTGGAACTTAAAATTCTATACTAATCAAAATAACGTAATCCATAAATTTATCGGAGAAGAAATAAATCAATGAAAAATAACTTGAAACTTAAAATTCTATACTAATCAAAATAACATAATCCATAAATTTATCGGAGAAGAAATAAATCAATGAGAAATTACTTGAAACTTAAAATTCTATACTAATCAAAATAACACAATCCATAAATTTATTGGGGAAGAAATAAATCAATGAGAAATTACTTGAAACTAAAAATTCTATACTAATCAAAATAATACAATCCATAAATTTATCGGCAATGAAAAATTACTTGAAACTTAAAATTCTATACTAATCAAAATAACACTATCCATAAATTTATTGGAGAAGAAATGAATCAATGAGAAATTACTTGAAACTTAAAATTCTATACTAATCAAAATAACACAATTTATAAATTTATCGGAGAAGAAAATAAATCAATGAGAAATTACTTGAAACTTAAAATTCTATACTAATCAAAAAAACACAATCCATAAATTCATCGGAGAAGAAAATAAATCAATGAAAAATTACTTGAAACTTAAAATTCTATACTAATCAAAATAACACAATCCATAAATTTATTGGAGAAGAAATAAATCAATGAGAAATTACTTGAAACTTAAAATTCTATACTAATCAAAATAACACAATCCATAAATTTATCGGCAATGAAAAATTACTTGAAACTTAAAATTCTATACTAATCAAAATAACACAATCCATAAATTTATCGGAGAAGAAATAAATCTATGAAAAATTACTTGAAACTTAAAATTCTATACTAATCAAAATAACACAATCCATAAATTTATCGGAGAATAAATAAATCAATGAGAAATTACTTGAAACTTAAAATTCTATACTAATCAAAATAACACAATCCATAAATTTATCGGAGAAGAAGATAAATCAATAAAAAATTACTTGAAACTTAAAATTCTATACTAATCAAAATAACATAATCCATAAATTTATCGGAGAAGAAATAAATCAATAAAAAATTACTTGAAACTTAAAATTCTATACTAATCAAAATAACATAATCCATAAATTTATCGGAGAAGAAATAAATCAATGAGAAATTACTTGAAACTTAAAATTCTATACTAATCAAAATAACACAATCCATAAATTTATCGGAGAAGAAATAAATCAATGAGAAATTACTTGAAACTTAAAATTCTATACTAATCAAAATAACATAATTCATAAATTTATCGGAGAAGAAATAAATCAATGAGAAATTACTTGAAACTTAAAATTCTATACTAATCAAAATAACACAATCCATAAATTTATCGGAGAAGAAAATAAATCAATGAGAAATTACTTGAAACTTAAAATTCTATACTAATCAAAATAACACAATCCATAAATTTATCGGAGAAGAAAGAAATCAATGAAAAATTACTTGAAACTTAAAATTCTATACTAATCAAAATAACACAATTTATAAATTTATCGGAGAAGAAAATAGATCAATGAGAAATTACTTGAAACTTAAAATTCTATACTAATCAAAATAACACAATCCATAAATTTATCGGAGAAGAAAATAAACCAATGAAAAATTACTTGAAACTTAAAATTCTATACTAATCAAAATAACACAATCCATAAATTTATTGGAGAAGAAATAAATCAATGAGAAATTACTTGAAACTTAAAATTCTATACTAATCAAAATAACACAATCCATAAATTTATCGGCAATGAAAAATTACTTGAAACTTAAAGTTCTATACTAATCAAAATAACACAATCCATAAATTTATCGGAGAAGAAATAAATCAATGAAAAATTACTTGAAACTTAAAATTCTATACTAATCAAAATAACACAATCCATAAGATTATCGGAGAATAAATAAATCAATGAGAAATTACTTGAAACTTAAAATTCTATACTAATCAAAATAACACAATCCATAAATTTATCGGAGAAGAAGATAAATCAATGAAAAATTACTTGGAACTTAAAATTCTATACTAATCAAAATAACGTAATCCATAAATTTATCGGAGAAGAAATAAATCAATAAAAAATAACTTGAAACTTAAAATTCTATACTAATCAAAATAACATAATCCATAAATTTATCGGAGAAGAAATAAATCAATGAGAAATTACTTAAACTTAAAATTCTATACTAATCAAAATAACACAATCCATAAATTTATTGGAGAAGAAATAAATCAATGAGAAATTACTTGAAACTTAAAATTCTATACTAATCAAAATAACACAATCCATAAATTTATCGGCAATGAAAAATTACTTGAAACTTAAAATTCTATACTAATCAAAATAACACTATCCATAAATTTATTGGAGAAGAAATGAATCAATGAGAAATTACTTGAAACTTAAAATTCTATACTAATCAAAATAACACAATTTATAAATTTATCGGAGAAGAAAATAAATCAATGAGAAATTACTTGAAACTTAAAATTCTATACTAATCAAAAAAACACAATCCATAAATTTATCGGAGAAGAAAATAAATCAATGAAAAATTACTTGAAACTTAAAATTCTATACTAATCAAAATAACACAATCCATAAATTTATCGGAGAAGAAAATAAATCAATGAAAAATTGCTTGAAATTTAAAATTCTGTACTCATCAAAATAACACAATCCATAAATTTATCGGAGAAGAAATAAATCAATGAAAAATTACTTGAAACTTAAAATTCTATACTAATCAAAATAACACAATCCATAAATTTATCGGAAAAGAAATAAATCTATGAAAAATTACTTGAAACTTAAAATTCTATACTAATCAAAGTAACACAATCCATAAATTTATCGGAGAATAAATAAATCAATGAGAAATTACTTGAAACTTAAAATTCTATACTAATCAAAATAACACAATCCATAAGTTTATCGGAGAAGAAGATAAATCAATAAAAAATTACTTGAAACTTAAAATTCTATACTAATCAAAATAACATAATCCATAAATTTATCGGAGAAGAAATAAATCAATAAAAAATTACTTGAAACTTAAAATTCTATACTAATCAAAATAACACAATCCATAAATTTATCGGAGAAGAAAATAAATCAATGAAAAACTACTTGAAACTTAAAATTCTATACTAATCAAAATAACACAATCCATAAATTTATTGGAGAAGAAATAAATCAATGAGAAATTACTTGAAACTTAAAATTCTATACTAATCAAAATAACACAATCCATAAATTTATCGATAATGAAAAATTACTTGAAGCTTAAAATTCTATACTAATCAAAATAACACAATCCATAAATTTATCGGAGAAGAAATAAATCAATGAAAAATTACTTGAAACTTAAAATTCTATACTAATCAAAATAACACAATCCATAAATTTATCGGAGAATAAATAAATCAATGAGAAATTACTTGAAACTTAAAATTCTATACTAATCAAAATAACACAATCCATAAATTTATCGGAGAAGAAGATAAATCAATGAAAAATTACTTGGAACTTAAAATTCTATACTAATCAAAATAACGTAATCCATAAATTTATCGGAGAAGAAATAAATCAATGAAAAATAACTTGAAACTTAAAATTCTATACTAATCAAAATAACATAATCCATAAATTTATCGGAGAAGAAATAAATCAATGAGAAATTACTTGAAACTCAAAATTCTATACTAATCAAAATAACACAATCCATAAATTTATTGGGGAAGAAATAAATCAATGAGAAATTACTTGAAACTAAAAATTCTATACTAATCAAAATAATACAATCCATAAATTTATCGGCAATGAAAAATTACTTGAAACTTAAAATTCTATACTAATCAAAATAACACTATCCATAAATTTATTGGAGAAGAAATGAATCAATGAGAAATTACTTGAAACTTAAAATTCTATACTAATCAAAATAACACAATTTATAAATTTATCGGAGAAGAAAATAAATCAATGAGAAATTACTTGAAACTTAAAATTCTATACTAATCAAAAAAACACAATCCATAAATTTATCGGAGAAGAAAATAAATCAATGAAAAATTACTTGAAACTTAAAATTCTATACTAATCAAAATAACACAATCCATAAATTTATTGGAGAAGAAATAAATCAATGAGAAATTACTTGAAACTTAAAATTCTATACTAATCAAAATAACACAATCCATAAATTTATCGGCAATGAAAAATTACTTGAAACTTAAAATTCTATACTAATCAAAATAACACAATCCATAAATTTATCGGAGAATAAATAAATCAATGAGAAATTACTTGAAACTTAAAATTCTATACTAATCAAAATAACACAATCCATAAATTTATCGGAGAAGAAGATAAATCAATAAAAAATTACTTGAAACTTAAAATTCTATACTAATCAAAATAACATAATCCATAAATTTATCGGAGAAGAAATAAATCAATAAAAAATTACTTGAAACTTAAAATTCTATACTAATCAAAATAACATAATCCATAAATTTATCGGAGAAGAAATAAATCAATGAGAAATTACTTGAAACTTAAAATTCTATACTAATCAAAATAACACAATCCATAAATTTATCGGAGAAGAAATAAATCAATGAGAAATTACTTGAAACTTAAAATTCTATACTAATCAAAATAACATAATTCATAAATTTATCGGAGAAGAAATAAATCAATGAGAAATTACTTGAAACTTAAAATTCTATACTAATCAAAATAACACAATCCATAAATTTATCGGAGAAGAAAATAAATCAATGAGAAATTACTTGAAACTTAAAATTCTATACTAATCAAAATAACACAATCCATAAATTTATCGGAGAAGAAAGAAATCAATGAAAAATTACTTGAAACTTAAAATTCTATACTAATCAAAATAACACAATTTATAAATTTATCGGAGAAGAAAATAGATCAATGAGAAATTACTTGAAACTTAAGATTCTATACTAATCAAAATAACACAATCCATAAATTTATCGGAGAAGAAAATAAACCAATGAAAAATTACTTGAAACTTAAAATTCTATACTAATCAAAATAACACAATCCATAAATTTATTGGAGAAGAAATAAATCAATGAGAAATTACTTGAAACTTAAAATTCTATACTAATCAAAATAACACAATCCATAAATTTATCGGCAATGAAAAATTACTTGAAACTTAAAATTCTATACTAATCAAAATAACACAATCCATAAATTTATCGGAGAAGAAATAAATCAATGAAAAATTACTTGAAACTTAAAATTCTATACTAATCAAAATAACACAATCCATAAATTTATCGGAGAATAAATAAATCAATGAGAAATTACTTGAAACTTAAAATTCTATACTAATCAAAATAACACAATCCATAAATTTATCGGAGAAGAAGATAAATCAATGAAAAATTACTTGGAACTTAAAATTCTATACTAATCAAAATAACGTAATCCATAAATTTATCGGAGAAGAAATGAATCAATAAAAAATAACTTGAAACTTAAAATTCTATACTAATCAAAATAACATAATCCATAAATTTATCGGAGAAGAAATAAATCAATGAGAAATTACTTGAAACTTAAAATTCTATACTAATCAAAATAACACAATCCATAAATTTATTGGAGAAGAAATAAATCAATGAGAAATTACTTGAAACTTAAAATTCTATACTAATCAAAATAACACAATCCATAAATTTATCGGCAATGAAAAATTACTTGAAACTTAAAATTCTATACTAATCAAAATAACACTATCCATAAATTTATTGGAGAAGAAATGAATCAATGAGAAATTACTTGAAACTTAAAATTCTATACTAATCAAAATAACACAATTTATAAATTTATCGGAGAAGAAAATAAATCAATGAGAAATTACTTGAAACTTAAAATTCTATACTAATCAAAAAAACACAATCCATAAATTTATCGGAGAAGAAAATAAATCAATGAAAAATTACTTGAAACTTAAAATTCTATACTCATCAAAATAACACAATCCATAAATTTATCGGAGAAGAAAATAAATCAATGAAAAATTGCTTGAAATTTAAAATTCTGTACTCATCAAAATAACACAATCCATAAATTTATCGGAGAAGAAATAAATCAATGAAAAATTACTTGAAACTTAAAATTCTATACTAATCAAAATAACACAATCCATAAATTTATCGGAGAATAAATAAATCAATGAAAAATTACTTGAAATTTAAAATTCTATACTAATCAAAATAACACAATCCATAAATTTATCGGAGAATAAATAAATCAATGAAAAATTACTTGAAACTTAAAATTCTATACTAATCAAAATAACACAATCTATAAATTTATCGGAGAATAAATAAATCAATGAGAAATTACTTGAAACTTAAAATTCTATACTCATCAAAATAACACAATCCATAAATTTATCGGAGAATAAATAAATCAATGAGAAATTACTTGAAACTTAAAATTCTATACTAATCAAAATAACACAATCCATAAATTTATCGGAGAAGAAATAAATCAATGAGAAATTACTTGAAACTTAAAATTCTATACTAATCAAAATAACACAATCCATAAATTTATCGGAGAAGAAAATAAATCAATAAGAAATTACTTGAAACTTAAAATTCTATACTAATCAAAATAAAACAATCCATAAATTTATCGGAGAAGAAAGAAATCAATGAAAAATTATTTGAAACTTAAAATTCTATACTAATCAAAATAACACAATTTATAAATTTATCGGAGAAGAAAATAAATCAATGAGAAATTACTTGAAACTTAAAATTCTATACTAATCAAAATAACACAATCCATAAATTTATCGGAGAAGAAAATAAATCAATGAAAAATTACTTGAAACTTAAAATTCTATACTAATCAAAATAACACAATCCATAAATTTATTGGAGAAGAAATAAATCAATGAGAAACTACTTGAAACTTAAAATTCTATACTAATCAAAATAACACAATCCATAAATTTATCGGCAATGAAAAATTACTTGAAACTTAAAATTCTATACTAATCAAAATAACACAATCCATAAATTTATTGGAGAAGAAATAAATCAATGAAAAATTACTTGAAACTTAAAATTCTATACTAATCAAAATAACACAATCCATAAATTTATCGGAGAATAAATAAATCAATGAGAAATTACTTGATACTTAAAATTCTATACTAATCAAAATAACACAATCCATAAATTTATCGGAGAAGAAGATAAATCAATGAAAAATTACTTGAAACTTAAAATTCTATACTAATCAAAATAACATAATCCATAAATTTATCGGAGAAGAAATAAATCAATGAAAAATTACTTGAAACTTAAAATTCTATACTAATCAAAATAACACAATCCATAAATTTATCGGAGAATAAATAAATCAATGAGAAATTACTTGAAACTTAAAATTCTATACTAATCAAAATAACACAATCCATAAATTTATCGGAGAAGAAGATAAATCAATGAAAAATTACTTGGAACTTAAAATTCTATACTAATCAAAATAACGTAATCCATAAATTTATCGGAGAAGAAATAAATCAATGAAAAATAACTTGAAACTTAAAATTCTATACTAATCAAAATAACATAATCCATAAATTTATCGGAGAAGAAATAAATCAATGAGAAATTACTTGAAACTTAAAATTCTATACTAATCAAAATAACACAATCCATAAATTTATTGGGGAAGAAATAAATCAATGAGAAATTACTTGAAACTAAAAATTCTATACTAATCAAAATAATACAATCCATAAATTTATCGGCAATGAAAAATTACTTGAAACTTAAAATTCTATACTAATCAAAATAACACTATCCATAAATTTATTGGAGAAGAAATGAATCAATGAGAAATTACTTGAAACTTAAAATTCTATACTAATCAAAATAACACAATTTATAAATTTATCGGAGAAGAAAATAAATCAATGAGAAATTACTTGAAACTTAAAATTCTATACTAATCAAAAAAACACAATCCATAAATTCATCGGAGAAGAAAATAAATCAATGAAAAATTACTTGAAACTTAAAATTCTATACTAATCAAAATAACACAATCCATAAATTTATTGGAGAAGAAATAAATCAATGAGAAATTACTTGAAACTTAAAATTCTATACTAATCAAAATAACACAATCCATAAATTTATCGGCAATGAAAAATTACTTGAAACTTAAAATTCTATACTAATCAAAATAACACAATCCATAAATTTATCGGAGAAGAAATAAATCTATGAAAAATTACTTGAAACTTAAAATTCTATACTAATCAAAATAACACAATCCATAAATTTATCGGAGAATAAATAAATCAATGAGAAATTACTTGAAACTTAAAATTCTATACTAATCAAAATAACACAATCCATAAATTTATCGGAGAAGAAGATAAATCAATAAAAAATTACTTGAAACTTAAAATTCTATACTAATCAAAATAACATAATCCATAAATTTATCGGAGAAGAAATAAATCAATAAAAAATTACTTGAAACTTAAAATTCTATACTAATCAAAATAACATAATCCATAAATTTATCGGAGAAGAAATAAATCAATGAGAAATTACTTGAAACTTAAAATTCTATACTAATCAAAATAACACAATCCATAAATTTATCGGAGAAGAAATAAATCAATGAGAAATTACTTGAAACTTAAAATTCTATACTAATCAAAATAACATAATTCATAAATTTATCGGAGAAGAAATAAATCAATGAGAAATTACTTGAAACTTAAAATTCTATACTAATCAAAATAACACAATCCATAAATTTATCGGAGAAGAAAATAAATCAATGAGAAATTACTTGAAACTTAAAATTCTATACTAATCAAAATAACACAATCCATAAATTTATCGGAGAAGAAAGAAATCAATGAAAAATTACTTGAAACTTAAAATTCTATACTAATCAAAATAACACAATTTATAAATTTATCGGAGAAGAAAATAGATCAATGAGAAATTACTTGAAACTTAAAATTCTATACTAATCAAAATAACACAATCCATAAATTTATCGGAGAAGAAAATAAACCAATGAAAAATTACTTGAAACTTAAAATTCTATACTAATCAAAATAACACAATCCATAAATTTATTGGAGAAGAAATAAATCAATGAGAAATTACTTGAAACTTAAAATTCTATACTAATCAAAATAACACAATCCATAAATTTATCGGCAATGAAAAATTACTTGAAACTTAAAATTCTATACTAATCAAAATAACACAATCCATAAATTTATCGGAGAAGAAATAAATCAATGAAAAATTACTTGAAACTTAAAATTCTATACTAATCAAAATAACACAATCCATAAATTTATCGGAGAATAAATAAATCAATGAGAAATTACTTGAAACTTAAAATTCTATACTAATCAAAATAACACAATCCATAAATTTATCGGAGAAGAAGATAAATCAATGAAAAATTACTTGGAACTTAAAATTCTATACTAATCAAAATAACGTAATCCATAAATTTATCGGAGAAGAAATAAATCAATAAAAAATAACTTGAAACTTAAAATTCTATACTAATCAAAATAACATAATCCATAAATTTATCGGAGAAGAAATAAATCAATGAGAAATTACTTGAAACTTAAAATTCTATACTAATCAAAATAACACAATCCATAAATTTATTGGAGAAGAAATAAATCAATGAGAAATTACTTGAAACTTAAAATTCTATACTAATCAAAATAACACAATCCATAAATTTATCGGCAATGAAAAATTACTTGAAACTTAAAATTCTATACTAATCAAAATAACACTATCCATAAATTTATTGGAGAAGAAATGAATCAATGAGAAATTACTTGAAACTTAAAATTCTATACTAATCAAAATAACACAATTTATAAATTTATCGGAGAAGAAAATAAATCAATGAGAAATTACTTGAAACTTAAAATTCTATACTAATCAAAAAAACACAATCCATAAATTTATCGGAGAAGAAAATAAATCAATGAAAAATTACTTGAAACTTAAAATTCTATACTAATCAAAATAACACAATCCATAAATTTATTGGAGAAGAAATAAATCAATGAGAAATTACTTGAAACTTAAAATTCTATACTAATCAAAATAACACAATCCATAAATTTATCGGCAATGAAAAATTACTTGAAACTTAAAATTCTATACTAATCAAAATAACACAATCCATAAATTTATCGGAGAAGAAATAAATCTATGAAAAATTACTTGAAACTTAAAATTCTATACTAATCAAAATAACACAATCCATAAATTTATCGGAGAATAAATAAATCAATGAGAAATTACTTGAAACTTAAAATTCTATACTAATCAAAATAACACAATCCATAAATTTATCGGAGAAGAAGATAAATCAATAAAAAATTACTTGAAACTTAAAATTCTATACTAATCAAAATAACATAATCCATAAATTTATCGGAGAAGAAATAAATCAATAAAAAATTACTTGAAACTTAAAATTCTATACTAATCAAAATAACATAATCCATAAATTTATCGGAGAAGAAATAAATCAATGTGAAATTACTTGAAACTTAAAATTCTATACTAATCAAAATAACACAATCCATAAATTTATCGGAGAAGAAATAAATCAATGAGAAATTACTTGAAACTTAAAATTCTATACTAATCAAAATAACATAATTCATAAATTTATCGGAGAAGAAATAAATCAATGAGAAATTACTTGAAACTTAAAATTCTATACTAATCAAAATAACACAATCCATAAATTTATCGGAGAAGAAAATAAATCAATGAGAAATTACTTGAAACTTAAAATTCTATACTAATCAAAATAACACAATCCATAAATTTATCGGAGAAGAAAGAAATCAATGAAAAATTACTTGAAACTTAAAATTCTATACTAATCAAAATAACACAATTTATAAATTTATCGGAGAAGAAAATAGATCAATGAGAAATTACTTGAAACTTAAAATTCTATACTAATCAAAATAACACAATCCATAAATTTATCGGAGAAGAAAATAAACCAATGAAAAATTACTTGAAACTTAAAATTCTATACTAATCAAAATAACACAATCCATAAATTTATTTGAGAAGAAATAAATCAATGAGAAATTACTTGAAACTTAAAATTCTATACTAATCAAAATAACACAATCCATAAATTTATCGGCAATGAAAAATTACTTGAAACTTACATTCTATTCTAATCAAAATAACACAATCCATAAATTTATCGGAGAATAAATAAATCAATGAGAAATTACTTGAAACTTAAAATTCTATACTAATCAAAATAACACAATCCATAAATTTATCGGAGAAGAAGATAAATCAATGAAAAATTACTTGGAACTTAAAATTCTATACTAATCAAAATAACATAATCCATAAATTTATCGGAGAAGAAATAAATCAATAAAAAATAACTTGAAACTTAAAATTCTATACTAATCAAAATAACATAATCCATAAATTTATCGGAGAAGAAATAAATCAATGAGAAATTACTTGAAACTTAAAATTCTATACTAATCAAAATAACACAATCCATAAATTTATTGGAGAAGAAATAAATCAATGAGAAATTACTTGAAACTTAAAATTCTATACTAATCAAAATAACACAATCCATAAATTTATCGGAGAAGAAAATAAATCAATGAAAAATTACTTGAAACTTAAAATTCTATACTAATCAAAATAACACAATCCATAAATTTATTGGAGAAGAAATAAATCAATGAGAAATTACTTGAAACTTAAAATTCTATACTAATCAAAATAACACAATCCATAAATTTATCGGCAATGAAAAATTAATTGAAACTTAAAATTCTATACTAATCAAAATAACACAATCCATAAATTTATCGGAGAAAAAAATAAATCAATGAAAAATTACTTGAAATTTAAAATTCTGTACTCATCAAAATAACACAATCCATAAATTTATCGGAGAAGAAATAAATCAATGAAAAATTACTTGAAACTTAAAATTCTATACTAATCAAAATAACACAATCCATAAATTTATCGGAGAATAAATAAATCAATGAAAAATTACTTGAAATTTAAAATTCTATACTAATCAAAATAACACAATCCATAAATTTATCGGAGAATAAATAAATCAATGAAAAATTACTTGAAACTTAAAATTCTATACTAATCAAAATAACACAATCTATAAATTTATCGGAGAATAAATAAATCAATGAAAAATTACTTGAAACTTAAAATTCTATACTAATCAAAATAACACAATCCATAAATTTATCGGAGAATAAATAAATCAATGAGAAATTACTTGAAACTTAAAATTCTATACTAATCAAAATAACACAATCCATAAATTTATCGGAGAAGAAATAAATCAATGAGAAATTACTTGAAACTTAAAATTCTATACTAATCAAAATAACACAATCCATAAATTTATCGGAGAAGAAAATAAATCAATAAGAAATTACTTGAAACTTAAAATTCTATACTAATCAAAATAAAACAATCCATAAATTTATCGGAGAAGAAAGAAATCAATGAAAAATTATTTGAAACTTAAAATTATATACTAATCAAAATAACACAATTTATAAATTTATCGGAGAAGAAAATAAATCAACGAGAAATTACTTGAAACTTAAAATTCTATACTAATCAAAATAACACAATCCATAAATTTATCGGAGAAGAAATAAATCAATGAAAAATTACTTGAAACTTAAAATTCTATACTAATCAAAATAACACAATCCATAAATTTATCGGAAAATAAATAAATCAATGAGAAATTACTTGATACTTAAAATTCTATACTAATCAAAATAACACAATCCATAAATTTATCGGAGAAGAAGATAAATCAATGGAAAATTACTTGAAACTTAAAATTCTATACTAATCAAAATAACATAATCCATAAATTTATCGGAGAAGAAATAAATCAATGAAAAATTACTTGAAACTTAAAATTCTATACTAATCAAAATAACATAATCCATGAATTTATCGGGGAAAAAATAAATCAATGAGAAATTACTTAAAACTTAAAATTCTATACTAATCAAAATAACACAATCCATAAATTTATCGGAGAAGAAAATAAATCAATGAAAAACTACTTGAAACTTAAAATTCTATACTAATCAAAATAACACAATCCATAAATTTATTGGAGAAGAAATAAATCAATGAGAAATTACTTGAAACTTAAAATTCTATACTAATCAAAATAACACAATCCATAAATTTATCGGCAATGAAAAATTACTTGAAACTTAAAATTCTATACTAATCAAAATAACACAATCCATAAATTTATCGGAGAAGAAATAAATCAATGAAAAATTACTTGAAACTTAAAATTCTATACTAATCAAAATAACACAATCCATAAATTTATCGGAGAATAAATAGATCAATGAGAAATTACTTGAA
The DNA here is from genome assembly GCA_963942595.1 of Cylloceria caligata. Classification (NCBI taxonomy): domain Eukaryota; kingdom Metazoa; phylum Arthropoda; class Insecta; order Hymenoptera; family Ichneumonidae; genus Cylloceria; species Cylloceria caligata. The sequence continues at coordinate 46,355,813 of OZ012706.1, forward strand.
ACTTAAAATTCTATACTAATCAAAATAACACAATCCATAAATTTATCGGAGAAGAAGATAAATCAATGAAAAATTACTTGGAACTTAAAATTCTATACTAATCAAAATAACGTAATCCATAAATTTATCGGAGAAGAAATAAATCAATGAAAAATAACTTGAAACTTAAAATTCTATACTAATCAAAATAACATAATCCATAAATTTATCGGAGAAGAAATGAATCAATGAGAAATTACTTGAAACTTAAAATTCTATACTAATCAAAATAACACAATCCATAAATTTATTGGGGAAGAAATAAATCAATGAGAAATTACTTGAAACTAAAAATTCTATACTAATCAAAATAATACAATCCATAAATTTATCGGCAATAAAAAATTACTTGAAACTTAAAATTCTATACTAATCAAAATAACACTATCCATAAATTTATTGGAGAAGAAATGAATCAATGAGAAATTACTTGAAACTTAAAATTCTATACTAATCAAAATAACACTATCCATAAATTTATTGGAGAAGAAATGAATCAATGAGAAATTACTTGAAACTTAAAATTCTATACTAATCAAAATAACACAATTTATAAATTTATCGGAGAAGAAAATAAATCAATGAGAAATTACTTGAAACTTAAAATTCTATACTAATCAAAAAAACACAATCCATAAATTTATCGGAGAAGAAAATAAATCAATGAAAAATTACTTGAAACTTAAAATTCTATACTAATCAAAATAACACAATCCATAAATTTATTGGAGAAGAAATAAATCAATGAGAAATTACTTGAAACTTAAAATTCTATACTAATCAAAATAACACAATCCATAAATTTATCGGCAATGAAAAATTACTTGAAACTTAAAATTCTATACTAATCAAAATAACACAATCCATAAATTTATCGGAGAAGAAATAAATCTATGAAAAATTACTTGAAACTTAAAATTCTATACTAATCAAAATAACACAATCCATAAATTTATCGGAGAATAAATAAATCAATGAGAAATTACTTGAAACTTAAAATTCTATACTAATCAAAATAACACAATCCATAAGTTTATCGGAGAAAAAGATAAATCAATAAAAAATTACTTGAAACTTAAAATTCTATACTAATCAAAATAACATAATCCATAAATTTATCGGAGAAGAAATAAATCAATAAAAAATTACTTGAAACTTAAAATTCTATACTAATCAAAATAACATAATCCATAAATTTATCGGAGAAGAAATAAATCAATGAGAAATTACTTGAAACTTAAAATTCTATACTAATCAAATGAACACAATCCATAAATTTATCGGAGAAGAAATAAATCAATGAGAAATTACTTGAAACTTAAAATTCTATACTAATCAAAATAACATAATTCATAAATTTATCGGAGAAGAAATAAATCAATGAGAAATTACTTGAAACTTAAAATTCTATACCAATCAAAATAACACAATCCATAAATTTATCGGAGAAGAAAATAAATCAATGAGAAATTACTTGAAACTTAAAATTCTATACTAATCAAAATAACACAATCCATAAATTTATCGGAGAAGAAAGAAATCAATGAAAAATTACTTGAAACTTAAAATTCTATACTAATCAAAATAACACAATTTATAAATTTATCGGAGAAGAAAATAGATCAATGAGAAATTACTTGAAACTTAAAATTCTATACTAATCAAAATAACACAATCCATAAATTTATCGGAGAAGAAAATAAACCAATGAAAAATTACTTGAAACTTAAAATTCTATACTAATCAAAATAACACAATCCATAAATTTATTGGAGAAGAAATAAATCAATGAGAAATTACTTGAAACTTAAAATTCTATACTAATCAAAATAACACAATCCATAAATTTATCGGCAATGAAAAATTACTTGAAACTTAAAATTCTATACTAATCAAAATAACACAATCCATAAATTTATCGGAGAAGAAATAAATCAATGAAAAATTACTTGAAACTTAAAATTCTATGCTAATCAAAATAACACAATCCATAAATTTATCGGAGAATAAATAAATCAATGAGAAATTACTTGAAACTTAAAATTCTATACTAATCAAAATAACACAATCCATAAATTTATCGGAGAAGAAGATAAATCAATGAAAAATTACTTGGAACTTAAAATTCTATACTAATCAAAATAACATAATCCATAAATTTATCGGAGAAGAAATAAATCAATAAAAAATAACTTGAAACTTAAAATTCTATACGAATCAAAATAACATAATCCATAAATTTATCGGAGAAGAAATAAATCAATGAGAAATTACTTGAAACTTAAAATTTTATACTAATCAAAATAACACAATCCATAAATTTATTGGAGAAGAAATAAATCAATGAGAAATTACTTGAAACTTAAAATTCTATACTAATCAAAATAACACAATCCATAAATTTATCGGAGAAGAAAATAAATCAATGAAAAATTACTTGAAACTTAAAATTCTATACTAATCAAAATAACACAATCCATAAATTTATTGGAGAAGAAATAAATCAATGAGAAATTACTTGAAACTTAAAATTCTATACTAATCAAAATAACACAATCCATAAATTTATCGGCAATGAAAAATTACTTGAAACTTAAAATTCTATACTAATCAAAATAACACAATCCATAAATTTATCGGAGAAGAAAATAAATCAATGAAAAATTACTTGAAATTTAAAATTCTGTACTCATCAAAATAACACAATCCATAAATTTATCGGAGAAGAAATAAATCAATGAGAAATTACTTGAAACTTAAAATTCTATACTAATCAAAATAACACAATCCATAAATTTATCGGAGAAGAAGATAAATCAATGAAAAATTACTTGGAACTTAAAATTCTATACTAATCAAAATAACGTAATCCATAAATTTATCGGAGAAGAAATAAATCAATGAAAAATAACTTGAAACTTAAAATTCTATACTAATCAAAATAACATAATCCATAAATTTATCGGAGAAGAAATAAATCAATGAGAAATTACTTGAAACTTAAAATTCTATACTAATCAAAATAACACAATCCATAAATTTATTGGGGAAGAAATAAATCAATGAGAAATTACTTGAAACTAAAAATTCTATACTAATCAAAATAATACAATCCATAAATTTATCGGCAATGAAAAATTACTTGAAACTTAAAATTCTATACTAATCAAAATAACACTATCCATAAATTTATTGGAGAAGAAATGAATCAATGAGAAATTACTTGAAACTTAAAATTCTATACTAATCAAAATAACACAATTTATAAATTTATCGGAGAAGAAAATAAATCAATGAGAAATTACTTGAAACTTAAAATTCTATACTAATCAAAAAAACACAATCCATAAATTTATCGGAGAAGAAAATAAATCAATGAAAAATTACTTGAAACTTAAAATTCTATACTAATCAAAATAACACAATCCATAAATTTATTGGAGAAGAAATAAATCAATGAGAAATTACTTGAAACTTAAAATTCTATACTAATCAAAATAACACAATCCATAAATTTATCGGCAATGAAAAATTACTTGAAACTTAAAATTCTATACTAATCAAAATAACACAATCCATAAATTTATCGGAGAAGAAATAAATCTATGAAAAATTACTTGAAACTTAAAATTCTATACTAATCAAAATAACACAATCCATAAATTTATCGGAGAATAAATAAATCAATGAGAAATTACTTGAAACTTAAAATTCTATACTAATCAAAATAACACAATCCATAAGTTTATCGGAGAAGAAGATAAATCAATAAAAAATTACTTGAAACTTAAAATTCTATACTAATCAAAATAACATAATCCATAAATTTATCGGAGAAGAAATAAATCAATAAAAAATTACTTGAAACTTAAAATTCTATACTAATCAAAATAACACAATCCATAAATTTATCGGAGAAGAAAATAAATCAATGAAAAACTACTTGAAACTTAAAATTCTATACTAATCAAAATAACACAATCCATAAATTTATTGGAGAAGAAATAAATCAATGAGAAATTACTTGAAACTTAAAATTCTATACTAATCAAAATAACACAATCCATAAATTTATCGGCAATGAAAAATTAATTGAAACTTAAAATTCTATACTAATCAAAATAACACAATCCATAAATTTATCGGAGAAAAAAATAAATCAATGAAAAATTACTTGAAATTTAAAATTCTGTACTCATCAAAATAACACAATCCATAAATTTATCGGAGAAGAAATAAATCAATGAAAAATTACTTGAAACTTAAAATTCTATACTAATCAAAATAACACAATCCATAAATTTATCGGAGAATAAATAAATCAATGAAAAATTACTTGAAATTTAAAATTCTATACTAATCAAAATAACACAATCCATAAATTTATCGGAGAATAAATAAATCAATGAAAAATTACTTGAAACTTAAAATTCTATACTAATCAAAATAACACAATCTATAAATTTATCGGAGAATAAATAAATCAATGAAAAATTACTTGAAACTTAAAATTCTATACTAATCAAAATAACACAATCCATAAATTTATCGGAGAATAAATAAATCAATGAGAAATTACTTGAAACTTAAAATTCTATACTAATCAAAATAACACAATCCATAAATTTATCGGAGAAGAAATAAATCAATGAGAAATTACTTGAAACTTAAAATTCTATACTAATCAAAATAACACAATCCATAAATTTATCGGAGAAGAAAATAAATCAATAAGAAATTACTTGAAACTTAAAATTCTATACTAATCAAAATAAAACAATCCATAAATTTATCGGAGAAGAAAGAAATCAATGAAAAATTATTTGAAACTTAAAATTCTATACTAATCAAAATAACACAATTTATAAATTTATCGGAGAAGAAAATAAATCAACGAGAAATTACTTGAAACTTAAAATTCTATACTAATCAAAATAACACAATCCATAAATTTATCGGAGAAGAAATAAATCAATGAAAAATTACTTGAAACTTAAAATTCTATACTAATCAAAATAACACAATCCATAAATTTATCGGAAAATAAATAAATCAATGAGAAATTACTTGATACTTAAAATTCTATACTAATCAAAATAACACAATCCATAAATTTATCGGAGAAGAAGATAAATCAATGGAAAATTACTTGAAACTTAAAATTCTATACTAATCAAAATAACATAATCCATAAATTTATCGGAGAAGAAATAAATCAATGAAAAATTACTTGAAACTTAAAATTCTATACTAATCAAAATAACATAATCCATGAATTTATCGGGGAAAAAATAAATCAATGAGAAATTACTTAAAACTTAAAATTCTATACTAATCAAAATAACACAATCCATAAATTTATCGGAGAAGAAAATAAATCAATGAAAAACTACTTGAAACTTAAAATTCTATACTAATCAAAATAACACAATCCATAAATTTATTGGAGAAGAAATAAATCAATGAGAAATTACTTGAAACTTAAAATTCTATACTAATCAAAATAACACAATCCATAAATTTATCGGCAATGAAAAATTACTTGAAACTTAAAATTCTATACTAATCAAAATAACACAATCCATAAATTTATCGGAGAAGAAATAAATCAATGAAAAATTACTTGAAACTTAAAATTCTATACTAATCAAAATAACACAATCCATAAATTTATCGGAGAATAAATAAATCAATGAGAAATTACTTGAAACTTAAAATTCTATACTAATCAAAATAACACAATCCATAAATTTATCGGAGAAGAAGATAAATCAATGAAAAATTACTTGGAACTTAAAATTCTATACTAATCAAAATAACGTAATCCATAAATTTATCGGAGAAGAAATAAATCAATGAAAAATAACTTGAAACTTAAAATTCTATACTAATCAAAATAACATAATCCATAAATTTATCGGAGAAGAAATGAATCAATGAGAAATTACTTGAAACTTAAAATTCTATACTAATCAAAATAACACAATCCATAAATTTATTGGGGAAGAAATAAATCAATGAGAAATTACTTGAAACTAAAAATTCTATACTAATCAAAATAATACAATCCATAAATTTATCGGCAATAAAAAATTACTTGAAACTTAAAATTCTATACTAATCAAAATAACACTATCCATAAATTTATTGGAGAAGAAATGAATCAATGAGAAATTACTTGAAACTTAAAATTCTATACTAATCAAAATAACACTATCCATAAATTTATTGGAGAAGAAATGAATCAATGAGAAATTACTTGAAACTTAAAATTCTATACTAATCAAAATAACACAATTTATAAATTTATCGGAGAAGAAAATAAATCAATGAGAAATTACTTGAAACTTAAAATTCTATACTAATCAAAAAAACACAATCCATAAATTTATCGGAGAAGAAAATAAATCAATGAAAAATTACTTGAAACTTAAAATTCTATACTAATCAAAATAACACAATCCATAAATTTATTGGAGAAGAAATAAATCAATGAGAAATTACTTGAAACTTAAAATTCTATACTAATCAAAATAACACAATCCATAAATTTATCGGCAATGAAAAATTACTTGAAACTTAAAATTCTATACTAATCAAAATAACACAATCCATAAATTTATCGGAGAATAAATAAATCAATGAGAAATTACTTGAAACTTAAAATTCTATACTAATCAAAATAACACAATCCATAAGTTTATCGGAGAAAAAGATAAATCAATAAAAAATTACTTGAAACTTAAAATTCTATACTAATCAAAATAACATAATCCATAAATTTATCGGAGAAGAAATAAATCAATAAAAAATTACTTGAAACTTAAAATTCTATACTAATCAAAATAACATAATCCATAAATTTATCGGAGAAGAAATAAATCAATGAGAAATTACTTGAAACTTAAAATTCTATACTAATCAAATGAACACAATCCATAAATTTATCGGAGAAGAAATAAATCAATGAGAAATTACTTGAAACTTAAAATTCTATACTAATCAAAATAACATAATTCATAAATTTATCGGAGAAGAAATAAATCAATGAGAAATTACTTGAAACTTAAAATTCTATACCAATCAAAATAACACAATCCATAAATTTATCGGAGAAGAAAATAAATCAATGAGAAATTACTTGAAACTTAAAATTCTATACTAATCAAAATAACACAATCCATAAATTTATCGGAGAAGAAAGAAATCAATGAAAAATTACTTGAAACTTAAAATTCTATACTAATCAAAATAACACAATTTATAAATTTATCGGAGAAGAAAATAGATCAATGAGAAATTACTTGAAACTTAAAATTCTATACTAATCAAAATAACACAATCCATAAATTTATCGGAGAAGAAAATAAACCAATGAAAAATTACTTGAAACTTAAAATTCTATACTAATCAAAATAACACAATCCATAAATTTATTGGAGAAGAAATAAATCAATGAGAAATTACTTGAAACTTAAAATTCTATACTAATCAAAATAACACAATCCATAAATTTATCGGCAATGAAAAATTACTTGAAACTTAAAATTCTATACTAATCAAAATAACACAATCCATAAATTTATCGGAGAAGAAATAAATCAATGAAAAATTACTTGAAACTTAAAATTCTATGCTAATCAAAATAACACAATCCATAAATTTATCGGAGAATAAATAAATCAATGAGAAATTACTTGAAACTTAAAATTCTATACTAATCAAAATAACACAATCCATAAATTTATCGGAGAAGAAGATAAATCAATGAAAAATTACTTGGAACTTAAAATTCTATACTAATCAAAATAACATAATCCATAAATTTATCGGAGAAGAAATAAATCAATAAAAAATAACTTGAAACTTAAAATTCTATACGAATCAAAATAACATAATCCATAAATTTATCGGAGAAGAAATAAATCAATGAGAAATTACTTGAAACTTAAAATTTTATACTAATCAAAATAACACAATCCATAAATTTATTGGAGAAGAAATAAATCAATGAGAAATTACTTGAAACTTAAAATTCTATACTAATCAAAATAACACAATCCATAAATTTATCGGAGAAGAAAATAAATCAATGAAAAATTACTTGAAACTTAAAATTCTATACTAATCAAAATAACACAATCCATAAATTTATTGGAGAAGAAATAAATCAATGAGAAATTACTTGAAACTTAAAATTCTATACTAATCAAAATAACACAATCCATAAATTTATCGGCAATGAAAAATTACTTGAAACTTAAAATTCTATACTAATCAAAATAACACAATCCATAAATTTATCGGAGAAGAAAATAAATCAATGAAAAATTACTTGAAATTTAAAATTCTGTACTCATCAAAATAACACAATCCATAAATTTATCGGAGAAGAAATAAATCAATGAGAAATTACTTGAAACTTAAAATTCTATACTAATCAAAATAACACAATCCATAAATTTATCGGAGAAGAAGATAAATCAATGAAAAATTACTTGGAACTTAAAATTCTATACTAATCAAAATAACGTAATCCATAAATTTATCGGAGAAGAAATAAATCAATGAAAAATAACTTGAAACTTAAAATTCTATACTAATCAAAATAACATAATCCATAAATTTATCGGAGAAGAAATAAATCAATGAGAAATTACTTGAAACTTAAAATTCTATACTAATCAAAATAACACAATCCATAAATTTATTGGGGAAGAAATAAATCAATGAGAAATTACTTGAAACTAAAAATTCTATACTAATCAAAATAATACAATCCATAAATTTATCGGCAATGAAAAATTACTTGAAACTTAAAATTCTATACTAATCAAAATAACACTATCCATAAATTTATTGGAGAAGAAATGAATCAATGAGAAATTACTTGAAACTTAAAATTCTATACTAATCAAAATAACACAATTTATAAATTTATCGGAGAAGAAAATAAATCAATGAGAAATTACTTGAAACTTAAAATTCTATACTAATCAAAAAAACACAATCCATAAATTTATCGGAGAAGAAAATAAATCAATGAAAAATTACTTGAAACTTAAAATTCTATACTAATCAAAATAACACAATCCATAAATTTATTGGAGAAGAAATAAATCAATGAGAAATTACTTGAAACTTAAAATTCTATACTAATCAAAATAACACAATCCATAAATTTATCGGCAATGAAAAATTACTTGAAACTTAAAATTCTATACTAATCAAAATAACACAATCCATAAATTTATCGGAGAAGAAATAAATCTATGAAAAATTACTTGAAACTTAAAATTCTATACTAATCAAAATAACACAATCCATAAATTTATCGGAGAATAAATAAATCAATGAGAAATTACTTGAAACTTAAAATTCTATACTAATCAAAATAACACAATCCATAAGTTTATCGGAGAAGAAGATAAATCAATAAAAAATTACTTGAAACTTAAAATTCTATACTAATCAAAATAACATAATCCATAAATTTATCGGAGAAGAAATAAATCAATAAAAAATTACTTGAAACTTAAAATTCTATACTAATCAAAATAACACAATCCATAAATTTATCGGAGAAGAAAATAAATCAATGAAAAACTACTTGAAACTTAAAATTCTATACTAATCAAAATAACACAATCCATAAATTTATTGGAGAAGAAATAAATCAATGAGAAATTACTTGAAATTTAAAATTCTATACTAATCAAAATAACACAATCCATAAATTTATCGGCAATGAAAAATTACTTGAAACTTAAAATTCTATACTAATCAAAATAACACAATCCATAAATTTATCGGAGAAGAAATAAATCAATGAAAAATTACTTGAAACTTAAAATTCTATACTAATCAAAATAACACAATCCATAAATTTATCGGAGAATAAATAAATCAATGAGAAATTACTTGAAACTTAAAATTCTATACTAATCAAAATAACACAATCCATAAATTTATCGGAGAAGAAGATAAATCAATGAAAAATTACTTGGAACTTAAAATTCTATACTAATCAAAATAACGTAATCCATAAATTTATCGGAGAAGAAATAAATCAATGAAAAATAACTTGAAACTTAAAATTCTATACTAATCAAAATAACATAATCCATAAATTTATCGGAGAAGAAATAAATCAATGAGAAATTACTTGAAACTTAAAATTCTATACTAATCAAAATAACACAATCCATAAATTTATTGGGGAAGAAATAAATCAATGAGAAATTACTTGAAACTAAAAATTCTATACTAATCAAAATAATACAATCCATAAATTTATCGGCAATGAAAAATTACTTGAAACTTAAAATTCTATACTAATCAAAATAACACTATCCATAAATTTATTGGAGAAGAAATGAATCAATGAGAAATTACTTGAAACTTAAAATTCTATACTAATCAAAATAACACAATTTATAAATTTATCGGAGAAGAAAATAAATCAATGAGAAATTACTTGAAACTTAAAATTCTATACTAATCAAAAAAACACAATCCATAAATTTATCGGAGAAGAAAATAAATCAATGAAAAATTACTTGAAACTTAAAATTCTATACTAATCAAAATAACACAATCCATAAATTTATTGGAGAAGAAATAAATCAATGAGAAATTACTTGAAACTTAAAATTCTATACTAATCAAAATAACACAATCCATAAATTTATCGGCAATGAAAAATTACTTGAAATTTAAAATTCTATACTAATCAAAATAACACAATCCATAAATTTATCGGAGAAGAAATAAATCTATGAAAAATTACTTGAAACTTAAAATTCTATACTAATCAAAATAACACAATCCATAAATTTATCGGAGAATAAATAAATCAATGAGAAATTACTTGAAACTTAAAATTCTATACTAATCAAAATAACACAATCCATAAATTTATCGGAGAAGAAGATAAATCAATGAAAAATTACTTGGAACTTAAAATTCTATACTAATCAAAATAACGTAATCCATAAATTTATCGGAGAAGAAATAAATCAATGAAAAATAACTTGAAACTTAAAATTCTATACTAATCAAAATAACATAATCCATAAATTTATCGGAGAAGAAATGAATCAATGAGAAATTACTTGAAACTTAAAATTCTATACTAATCAAAATAACACAATCCATAAATTTATTGGGGAAGAAATAAATCAATGAGAAATTACTTGAAACTAAAAATTCTATACTAATCAAAATAATACAATCCATAAATTTATCGGCAATAAAAAATTACTTGAAACTTAAAATTCTATACTAATCAAAATAACACTATCCATAAATTTATTGGAGAAGAAATGAATCAATGAGAAATTACTTGAAACTTAAAATTCTATACTAATCAAAATAACACTATCCATAAATTTATTGGAGAAGAAATGAATCAATGAGAAATTACTTGAAACTTAAAATTCTATACTAATCAAAATAACACAATTTATAAATTTATCGGAGAAGAAAATAAATCAATGAGAAATTACTTGAAACTTAAAATTCTATACTAATCAAAAAAACACAATCCATAAATTTATCGGAGAAGAAAATAAATCAATGAAAAATTACTTGAAACTTAAAATTCTATACTAATCAAAATAACACAATCCATAAATTTATTGGAGAAGAAATAAATCAATGAGAAATTACTTGAAACTTAAAATTCTATACTAATCAAAATAACACAATCCATAAATTTATCGGCAATGAAAAATTACTTGAAACTTAAAATTCTATACTAATCAAAATAACACAATCCATAAATTTATCGGAGAAGAAATAAATCTATGAAAAATTACTTGAAACTTAAAATTCTATACTAATCAAAATAACACAATCCATAAATTTATCGGAGAATAAATAAATCAATGAGAAATTACTTGAAACTTAAAATTCTATACTAATCAAAATAACACAATCCATAAGTTTATCGGAGAAAAAGATAAATCAATAAAAAATTACTTGAAACTTAAAATTCTATACTAATCAAAATAACATAATCCATAAATTTATCGGAGAAGAAATAAATCAATAAAAAATTACTTGAAACTTAAAATTCTATACTAATAAAAATAACATAATCCATAAATTTATCGGAGAAGAAATAAATCAATGAGAAATTACTTGAAACTTAAAATTCTATACTAATCAAAATAACACAATCCATAAATTTATCGGAGAAGAAATAAATCAATGAGAAATTACTTGAAACTTAAAATTCTATACTAATCAAAATAACATAATTCATAAATTTATCGGAGAAGAAATAAATCAATGAGAAATTACTTGAAACTTAAAATTCTATACCAATCAAAATAACACAATCCATAAATTTATCGGAGAAGAAAATAAATCAATGAGAAATTACTTGAAACTTAAAATTCTATACTAATCAAAATAACACAATCCATAAATTTATCGGAGAAGAAAGAAATCAATGAAAAATTACTTGAAACTTAAAATTCTATACTAATCAAAATAACACAATTTATAAATTTATCGGAGAAGAAAATAGATCAATGAGAAATTACTTGAAACTTAAAATTCTATACTAATCAAAATAACACAATCCATAAATTTATCGGAGAAGAAAATAAACCAATGAAAAATTACTTGAAACTTAAAATTCTATACTAATCAAAATAACACAATCCATAAATTTATTGGAGAAGAAATAAATCAATGAGAAATTACTTGAAACTTAAAATTCTATACTAATCAAAATAACACAATCCATAAATTTATCGGCAATGAAAAATTACTTGAAACTTAAAATTCTATACTAATCAAAATAACACAATCCATAAATTTATCGGAGAAGAAAATAAATCAATGAAAAATTACTTGAAATTTAAAATTCTGTACTCATCAAAATAACACAATCCATAAATTTATCGGAGAAGAAATAAATCAATGAGAAATTACTTGAAACTTAAAATTCTATACTAATCAAAATAACACAATCCATAAATTTATCGGAGAAGAAGATAAATCAATGAAAAATTACTTGGAACTTAAAATTCTATACTAATCAAAATAACGTAATCCATAAATTTATCGGAGAAGAAATAAATCAATGAAAAATAACTTGAAACTTAAAATTCTATACTAATCAAAATAACATAATCCATAAATTTATCGGAGAAGAAATAAATCAATGAGAAATTACTTGAAACTTAAAATTCTATACTAATCAAAATAACACAATCCATAAATTTATTGGGGAAGAAATAAATCAATGAGAAATTACTTGAAACTAAAAATTCTATACTAATCAAAATAATACAATCCATAAATTTATCGGCAATGAAAAATTACTTGAAACTTAAAATTCTATACTAATCAAAATAACACTATCCATAAATTTATTGGAGAAGAAATGAATCAATGAGAAATTACTTGAAACTTAAAATTCTATACTAATCAAAATAACACAATTTATAAATTTATCGGAGAAGAAAATAAATCAATGAGAAATTACTTGAAACTTAAAATTCTATACTAATCAAAAAAACACAATCCATAAATTTATCGGAGAAGAAAATAAATCAATGAAAAATTACTTGAAACTTAAAATTCTATACTAATCAAAATAACACAATCCATAAATTTATTGGAGAAGAAATAAATCAATGAGAAATTACTTGAAACTTAAAATTCTATACTAATCAAAATAACACAATCCATAAATTTATCGGCAATGAAAAATTACTTGAAACTTAAAATTCTATACTAATCAAAATAACACAATCCATAAATTTATCGGAGAAGAAATAAATCTATGAAAAATTACTTGAAACTTAAAATTCTATACTAATCAAAATAACACAATCCATAAATTTATCGGAGAATAAATAAATCAATGAGAAATTACTTGAAACTTAAAATTCTATACTAATCAAAATAACACAATCCATAAGTTTATCGGAGAAGAAGATAAATCAATAAAAAATTACTTGAAACTTAAAATTCTATACTAATCAAAATAACATAATCCATAAATTTATCGGAGAAGAAATAAATCAATAAAAAATTACTTGAAACTTAAAATTCTATACTAATCAAAATAACACAATCCATAAATTTATCGGAGAAGAAAATAAATCAATGAAAAACTACTTGAAACTTAAAATTCTATACTAATCAAAATAACACAATCCATAAATTTATTGGAGAAGAAATAAATCAATGAGAAATTACTTGAAATTTAAAATTCTATACTAATCAAAATAACACAATCCATAAATTTATCGGCAATGAAAAATTACTTGAAACTTAAAATTCTATACTAATCAAAATAACACAATCCATAAATTTATCGGAGAAGAAATAAATCAATGAAAAATTACTTGAAACTTAAAATTCTATACTAATCAAAATAACACAATCCATAAATTTATCGGAGAATAAATAAATCAATGAGAAATTACTTGAAACTTAAAATTCTATACTAATCAAAATAACACAATCCATAAATTTATCGGAGAAGAAGATAAATCAATGAAAAATTACTTGGAACTTAAAATTCTATACTAATCAAAATAACGTAATCCATAAATTTATCGGAGAAGAAATAAATCAATGAAAAATAACTTGAAACTTAAAATTCTATACTAATCAAAATAACATAATCCATAAATTTATCGGAGAAGAAATAAATCAATGAGAAATTACTTGAAACTTAAAATTCTATACTAATCAAAATAACACAATCCATAAATTTATTGGGGAAGAAATAAATCAATGAGAAATTACTTGAAACTAAAAATTCTATACTAATCAAAATAATACAATCCATAAATTTATCGGCAATGAAAAATTACTTGAAACTTAAAATTCTATACTAATCAAAATAACACTATCCATAAATTTATTGGAGAAGAAATGAATCAATGAGAAATTACTTGAAACTTAAAATTCTATACTAATCAAAATAACACAATTTATAAATTTATCGGAGAAGAAAATAAATCAATGAGAAATTACTTGAAACTTAAAATTCTATACTAATCAAAAAAACACAATCCATAAATTTATCGGAGAAGAAAATAAATCAATGAAAAATTACTTGAAACTTAAAATTCTATACTAATCAAAATAACACAATCCATAAATTTATTGGAGAAGAAATAAATCAATGAGAAATTACTTGAAACTTAAAATTCTATACTAATCAAAATAACACAATCCATAAATTTATCGGCAATGAAAAATTACTTGAAATTTAAAATTCTATACTAATCAAAATAACACAATCCATAAATTTATCGGAGAAGAAATAAATCTATGAAAAATTACTTGAAACTTAAAATTCTATACTAATCAAAATAACACAATCCATAAATTTATCGGAGAATAAATAAATCAATGAGAAATTACTTGAAACTTAAAATTCTATACTAATCAAAATAACACAATCCATAAGTTTATCGGAGAAAAAGATAAATCAATAAAAAATTACTTGAAACTTAAAATTCTATACTAATCAAAATAACATAATCCATAAATTTATCGGAAAAGAAATAAATCAATAAAAAATTACTTGAAACTTAAAATTCTATACTAATCAAAATAACATAATCCATAAATTTATCGGAGAAGAAATAAATCAATGAGAAATTACTTGAAACTTAAAATTCTATACTAATCAAAATAACACAATCCATAAATTTATCGGCAATGAAAAATTACTTGAAACTTAAAATTCTATACTAATCAAAATAACACAATCCATAAATTTATCGGAGAAGAAAATAAATCAATGAAAAATTGCTTGAAATTTAAAATTCTGTACTCATCAAAATAACACAATCCATAAATTTATCGGAGAAGAAATAAATCAATAAAAAATTACTTGAAACTTAAAATTCTATACTAATCAAAATAACACAATCCATAAATTTATCGGAGAATAAATAAATCAATGAAAAATTACTTGAAATTTAAAATTCTATACTAATCAAAATAACACAATTCATAAATTTATCGGAGAATAAATAAATCAATGAAAAATTACTTGAAACTTAAAATTCTATACTAATCAAAATAACACAATCTATAAATTTATCGGAGAATAAATAAATCAATGAGAAATTACTTGAAACTTAAAATTCTATACTAATCAAAATAACACAATCCATAAATTTATCGGAGAATAAATAAATCAATGAGAAATTACTTGAAACTTAAAATTCTATACTAATCAAAATAACACAATCCATAAATTTATCGGAGAAGAAATAAATCAATGAGAAATTACTTGAAATTTAAAATTCTATACTAATCAAAATAACACAATCCATAAATTTATCGGAGAAGAAAATAAATCAATAAGAAATTACTTGAAACTTAAAATTCTATACTAATCAAAATAAAACAATCCATAAATTTATCGGAGAAGAAAGAAATCAATGAAAAATTATTTGAAACTTAAAATTCTATACTAATCAAAATAACACAATTTATAAATTTATCGGAGAAGAAAATAAATCAATGAGAAATTACTTGAAACTTAAAATTCTATACTAATCAAAATAACACAATCCATAAATTTATCGGAGAAAAAAATAAATCAATGAAAAATTACTTGAAACTTAAAATTCTATACTAATCAAAATAACACAATCCATAAATTTATTGGAGAAGAAATAAATCAATGAGAAACTACTTGAAACTTAAAATTCTATACTAATCAAAATAACACAATCCATAAATTTATCGGCAATGAAAAATTACTTGAAACTTAAAATTCTATACTAATCAAAATAACACAATCCATAAATTTATTGGAGAAGAAATAAATCAATGAAAAATTACTTGAAACTTAAAATTCTATACTAATCAAAATAACACAATCCATAAATTTATCGGAGAATAAATAAATCAATGAGAAATTACTTGATACTTAAAATTCTATACTAATCAAAATAACACAATCCATAAATTTATCGGAGAAGAAGATAAATCAATGAAAAATTACTTGAAACTTAAAATTCTATACTAATCAAAATAACATAATCCATAAATTTATCGGAGAAGAAATAAATCAATGAAAAATTACTTGAAACTTAAAATTCTATACTAATCAAAATAACATAATCCATAAATTTATCGGGGAGGAAATAAATCAATGAGAAATTACTTAAAACTTAAAATTCTATACTAATCAAAGTAACACAATCCATAAATTTATCGGAGAAGAAAATAAATCAATGAAAAATTACTTGAAACTTAAAATTCTATACTAATCAAAATAACACAATCCATAAATTTATCGGAGAAGAAATAAATCAATGAAAAATTACTTGAAACTTAAAATTCTATACTAATCAAAATAACACAATCCATAAATTTATCGGAGAATAAATAAATCAATGAGAAATTACTTGAAACTTAAAATTCTATACTAATCAAAATAACACAATCCATAAATTTATCGGAGAAGAAGATAAATCAATGAAAAATTACTTGGAACTTAAAATTCTATACTAATCAAAATAACGTAATCCATAAATTTATCGGAGAAGAAATAAATCAATGAAAAATAACTTGAAACTTAAAATTCTATACTAATCAAAATAACATAATCCATAAATTTATCGGAGAAGAAATAAATCAATGATAAATTACTTGAAACTTAAAATTCTATACTAATCAAAATAACACAATCCATAAATTTATTGGGGAAGAAATAAATCAATGAGAAATTACTTGAAACTAAAAATTCTATACTAATCAAAATAATACAATCCATAAATTTATCGGCAATGAAAAATTACTTGAAACTTAAAATTCTATACTAATCAAAATAACACTATCCATAAATTTATCGGAGAAGAAATAAATCTATGAAAAATTACTTGAAACTCAAAATTCTATACTAATCAAAATAACACAATCCATAAATTTATCGGAGAATAAATAAATCAATGAGAAATTACTTGAAACTTAAAATTCTATACTAATCAAAATAACACAATCCATAAATTTATCGGAGAAGAAGATAAATCAATAAAAAATTACTTGAAACTTAAAATTCTATACTAATCAAAATAACACAATCCATAAATTTATCGGAGAAGAAATAAATCAATAAAAAATTACTTGAAACTTAAAATTCTATACTAATCAAAATAACATAATCCATAAATTTATCGGAGAAGAAATAAATCAATGAGAAATTACTTGAAACTTAAAATTCTATACTAATCAAAATAACACAATCCATAAATTTATCGGAGAAGAAATAAATCAATGAGAAATTACTTGAAACTTAAAATTCTATACTAATCAAAATAACATAATTCATAAATTTATCGGAGAAGAAATAAATCAATGAGAAATTACTTGAAACTTAAAATTCTATACTAATCAAAATAACACAATCCATAAATTTATCGGAGAAGAAAATAAATCAATGAGAAATTACTTGAAACTTAAAATTCTATACTAATCAAAATAACACAATCCATAAATTTATCGGAGAAGAAAGAAATCAATGAAAAATTACTTGAAACTTAAAATTCTATACTAATCAAAATAACACAATTTATAAATTTATCGGAGAAGAAAATAGATCAATGAGAAATTACTTGAAACTTAAAATTCTATACTAATCAAAATAACACAATCCATAAATTTATCGGAGAAGAAAATAAACCAATGAAAAATTACTTGAAACTTAAAATTCTATACTAATCAAAATAACACAATCCATAAATTTATTGGAGAAGAAATAAATCAATGAGAAATTACTTGAAACTTAAAATTCTATACTAATCAAAATAACACAATCCATAAATTTATCGGAGAAGAAATAAATCAATGAAAAGTTACTTGAAACTTAAAATTCTATACTAATCAAAATAACACAATCCATAAATTTATCGGAGAATAAATAAATCAATGAGAAATTACTTGAAACTTAAAATTCTATACTAATCAAAATAACACAATCCATAAATTTATCGGAGAAGAAAATAAATCAATAAGAAATTACTTGAAACTTAAAATTCTATACTAATCAAAATAAAACAATCCATAAATTTATCGGAGAAGAAAGAAATCAATGAAAAATTATTTGAAACTTAAAATTCTATACTAATCAAAATAACACAATTTATAAATTTATCGGAGAAGAAAATAAATCAATGAGAAATTACTTGAAACTTAAAATTCTATACTAATCAAAATAACACAATCCATAAATTTATCGGAGAAGAAAATAAATCAATGAAAAATTACTTGAAACTTAAAATTCTATACTAATCAAAATAACACAATCTATAAATTTATTGGAGAAGAAATAAATCAATGAGAAACTACTTGAAACTTAAAATTCTATACTAATCAAAATAACACAATCCATAAATTTATCGGCAATGAAAAATTACTTGAAACTTAAAATTCTATACTAATCAAAATAACACAATCCATAAATTTATTGGAGAAGAAATAAATCAATGAAAAATTACTTGAAACTTAAAATTCTATACTAATCAAAATAACACAATCCATAAATTTATCGGAGAATAAATAAATCAATGAGAAATTACTTGATACTTAAAATTCTATACTAATCAAAATAACACAATCCATAAATTTATCGGAGAAGAAGATAAATCAATGAAAAATTACTTGAAACTTAAAATTCTATACTAATCAAAATAACATAATCCATAAATTTATCGGAGAAGAAATAAATCAATGAAAAATTACTTGAAACTTAAAATTCTATACTAATCAAAATAACATAATCCATAAATTTATCGGGGAAGAAATAAATCAATGAGAAATTACTTAAAACTTAAAATTCTATACTAATCAAAATAACACAATCCATAAATTTATCGGAGAAGAAAATAAATCAATGAAAAATTACTTGAAACTTAAAATTCTATACTAATCAAAATAACACAATCCATAAATTTATCGGAGAAGAAATAAATCAATGAAAAATTACTTGAAACTTAAAATTCTATACTAATCAAAATAACACAATCCATAAATTTATCGGAGAATAAATAAATCAATGAGAAATTACTTGAAACTTAAAATTCTATACTAATCAAAATAACACAATCCATAAATTTATCGGAGAAGAAGATAAATCAATGAAAAATTACTTGGAACTTAAAATTCTATACTAATCAAAATAATACAATCCATAAATTTATCGGCAATGAAAAATTACTTGAAACTTAAAATTCTATACTAATCAAAATAACACTATCCATAAATTTATTGGAGAAGAAATGAATCAATGAGAAATTACTTGAAACTTAAAATTCTATACTAATCAAAATAACACAATTTATAAATTTATCGGAGAAGAAAATAAATCAATGAGAAATTACTTGAAACTTAAAATTCTATACTAATCAAAAAAACACAATCCATAAATTCATCGGAGAAGAAAATAAATCAATGAAAAATTACTTGAAACTTAAAATTCTATACTAATCAAAATAACACAATCCATAAATTTATTGGAGAAGAAATAAATCAATGAGAAATTACTTGAAACTTAAAATTCTATACTAATCAAAATAACACAATCCATAAATTTATCGGCAATGAAAAATTACTTGAAACTTAAAATTCTATACTAATCAAAATAACACAATCCATAAATTTATCGGAGAAGAAATAAATCTATGAAAAATTACTTGAAACTTAAAATTCTATACTAATCAAAATAACACAATCCATAAATTTATCGGAGAATAAATAAATCAATGAGAAATTACTTGAAACTTAAAATTCTATACTAATCAAAATAACACAATCCATAAATTTATCGGAGAAGAAGATAAATCAATAAAAAATTACTTGAAACTTAAAATTCTATACTAATCAAAATAACACAATCCATAAATTTATCGGAGAAGAAATAAATCAATAAAAAATTACTTGAAACTTAAAATTCTATACTAATCAAAATAACATAATCCATAAATTTATCGGAGAAGAAATAAATCAATGAGAAATTACTTGAAACTTAAAATTCTATACTAATCAAAATAACACAATCCATAAATTTATCGGAGAAGAAATAAATCAATGAGAAATTACTTGAAACTTAAAATTCTATACTAATCAAAATAACATAATTCATAAATTTATCGGAGAAGAAATAAATCAATGAGAAATTACTTGAAACTTAAAATTCTATACTAATCAAAATAACACAATCCATAAATTTATCGGAGAAGAAAATAAATCAATGAGAAATTACTTGAAACTTAAAATTCTATACTAATCAAAATAACACAATCCATAAATTTATCGGAGAAGAAAGAAATCAATGAAAAATTACTTGAAACTTAAAATTCTATACTAATCAAAATAACACAATTTATAAATTTATCGGAGAAGAAAATAGATCAATGAGAAATTACTTGAAACTTAAAATTCTATACTAATCAAAATAACACAATCCATAAATTTATCGGAGAAGAAAATAAACCAATGAAAAATTACTTGAAACTTAAAATTCTATACTAATCAAAATAACACAATCCATAAATTTATTGGAGAAGAAATAAATCAATGAGAAATTACTTGAAACTTAAAATTCTATACTAATCAAAATAACACAATCCATAAATTTATCGGCAATGAAAAATTACTTGAAACTTAAAATTCTATACTAATCAAAATAACACAATCCATAAATTTATCGGAGAAGAAATAAATCAATGAAAAATTACTTGAAACTTAAAATTCTATACTAATCAAAATAACACAATCCATAAATTTATCGGAGAATAAATAAATCAATGAGAAATTACTTGAAACTTAAAATTCTATACTAATCAAAATAACACAATCCATAAATTTATCGGAGAAGAAGATAAATCAATGAAAAATTACTTGGAACTTAAAATTCTATACTAATCAAAATAACATAATCCATAAATTTATCGGAGAAGAAATAAATCAATAAAAAATAACTTGAAACTTAAAATTCTATACTAATCAAAATAACATAATCCATAAATTTATCGGAGAAGAAATAAATCAATGAGAAATTACTTGAAACTTAAAATTCTATACTAATCAAAATAACACAATCCATAAATTTATTGGAGAAGAAATAAATCAATGAGAAATTACTTGAAACTTAAAATTCTATACTAATCAAAATAACACAATCCATAAATTTATCGGAGAAGAAAATAAATCAATGAAAAATTACTTGAAACTTAAAATTCTATACTAATCAAAATAACACAATCCATAAATTTATTGGAGAAGAAATAAATCAATGAGAAATTACTTGAAACTTAAAATTCTATACTAATCAAAATAACACAATCCATAAATTTATCGGCAATGAAAAATTACTTGAAACTTAAAATTCTATACTAATCAAAATAACACAATCCATAAATTTATCGGAGAAGAAAATAAATCAATGAAAAATTACTTGAAATTTAAAATTCTGTACTCATCAAAATAACACAATCCATAAATTTATCGGAGAAGAAATAAATCAATGAGAAATTACTTGAAACTTAAAATTCTATACTAATCAAAATAACACAATCCATAAATTTATCGGAGAAGAAGATAAATCAATGAAAAATTACTTGGAACTTAAAATTCTATACTAATCAAAATAACGTAATCCATAAATTTATCGGAGAAGAAATAAATCAATGAAAAATAACTTGAAACTTAAAATTCTATACTAATCAAAATAACATAATCCATAAATTTATCGGAGAAGAAATAAATCAATGAGAAATTACTTGAAACTTAAAATTCTATACTAATCAAAATAACACAATCCATAAATTTATTGGGGAAGAAATAAATCAATGAGAAATTACTTGAAACTAAAAATTCTATACTAATCAAAATAATACAATCCATAAATTTATCGGCAATGAAAAATTACTTGAAACTTAAAATTCTATACTAATCAAAATAACACTATCTATAAATTTATTGGAGAAGAAATGAATCAATGAGAAATTACTTGAAACTTAAAATTCTATACTAATCAAAATAACACAATTTATAAATTTATCGGAGAAGAAAATAAATCAATGAGAAATTACTTGAAACTTAAAATTCTATACTAATCAAAAAAACACAATCCATAAATTTATCGGAGAAGAAAATAAATCAATGAAAAATTACTTGAAACTTAAAATTCTATACTAATCAAAATAACACAATCCATAAATTTATTGGAGAAGAAATAAATCAATGAGAAATTACTTGAAACTTAAAATTCTATACTAATCAAAATAACACAATCCATAAATTTATCGGCAATGAAAAATTACTTGAAACTTAAAATTCTATACTAATCAAAATAACACAATCCATAAATTTATCGGAGAAGAAATAAATCTATGAAAAATTACTTGAAACTTAAAATTCTATACTAATCAAAATAACACAATCCATAAATTTATCGGAGAATAAATAAATCAATGAGAAATTACTTGAAACTTAAAATTCTATACTAATCAAAATAACACAATCCATAAGTTTATCGGAGAAGAAGATAAATCAATAAAAAATTACTTGAAACTTAAAATTCTATACTAATCAAAATAACATAATCCATAAATTTATCGGAGAAGAAATAAATCAATAAAAAATTACTTGAAACTTAAAATTCTATACTAATCAAAATAACACAATCCATAAATTTATCGGAGAAGAAAATAAATCAATGAAAAACTACTTGAAACTTAAAATTCTATACTAATCAAAATAACACAATCCATAAATTTATTGGAGAAGAAATAAATCAATGAGAAATTACTTGAAACTTAAAATTCTATACTAATCAAAATAACACAATCCATAAATTTATCGGCAATGAAAAATTACTTGAAACTTAAAATTCTATACTAATCAAAATAACACAATCCATAAATTTATCGGAGAAGAAATAAATCAATGAAAAATTACTTGAAACTTAAAATTCTATACTAATCAAAATAACACAATCCATAAATTTATCGGAGAATAAATAAATCAATGAGAAATTACTTGAAACTTAAAATTCTATACTAATCAAAATAACACAATCCATAAATTTATCGGAGAAGAAGATAAATCAATGAAAAATTACTTGGAACTTAAAATTCTATACTAATCAAAATAACGTAATCCATAAATTTATCGGAGAAGAAATAAATCAATGAAAAATAACTTGAAACTTAAAATTCTATACTAATCAAAATAACATAATCCATAAATTTATCGGAGAAGAAATAAATCAATGAGAAATTATTTGAAACTTAAAATTCTATACTAATCAAAATAACACAATCCATAAATTTATTGGGGAAGAAATAAATCAATGAGAAATTACTTGAAACTAAAAATTCTATACTAATCAAAATAATACAATCCATAAATTTATCGGCAATGAAAAATTACTTG
Source organism: Cylloceria caligata (assembly GCA_963942595.1). Lineage (NCBI taxonomy): Eukaryota > Metazoa > Arthropoda > Insecta > Hymenoptera > Ichneumonidae > Cylloceria > Cylloceria caligata. The sequence goes on from OZ012706.1 coordinate 46,380,284, forward strand.
AAACTTAAAATTCTATACTAATCAAAATAACACTATCCATAAATTTATTGGAGAAGAAATGAATCAATGAGAAATTACTTGAAACTTAAAATTCTATACTAATCAAAATAACACAATTTATAAATTTATCGGAGAAGAAAATAAATCAATGAGAAATTACTTGAAACTTAAAATTCTATACTAATCAAAAAAACACAATCCATAAATTTATCGGAGAAGAAAATAAATCAATGAAAAATTACTTGAAACTTAAAATTCTATACTAATCAAAATAACACAATCCATAAATTTATTGGAGAAGAAATAAATCAATGAGAAATTACTTGAAACTTAAAATTCTATACTAATCAAAATAACACAATCCATAAATTTATCGGCAATGAAAAATTACTTGAAACTTAAAATTCTATACTAATCAAAATAACACAATCCATAAATTTATCGGAGAAGAAATAAATCTATGAAAAATTACTTGAAACTTAAAATTCTATACTAATCAAAATAACACAATCCATAAATTTATCGGAGAATAAATAAATCAATGAGAAATTACTTGAAACTTAAAATTCTATACTAATCAAAATAACACAATCCATAAGTTTATCGGAGAAAAAGATAAATCAATAAAAAATTACTTGAAACTTAAAATTCTATACTAATCAAAATAACATAATCCATAAATTTATCGGAGAAGAAATAAATCAATAAAAAATTACTTGAAACTTAAAATTCTATACTAATCAAAATAACATAATCCATAAATTTATCGGAGAAGAAATAAATCAATGAGAAATTACTTGAAACTTAAAATTCTATACTAATCAAAATAACACAATCCATAAATTTATCGGCAATGAAAAATTACTTGAAACTTAAAATTCTATACTAATCAAAATAACACAATCCATAAATTTATCGGAGAAGAAAATAAATCAATGAAAAATTGCTTGAAATTTAAAATTCTGTACTCATCAAAATAACACAATCCATAAATTTATCGGAGAAGAAATAAATCAATGAAAAATTACTTGAAACTTAAAATTCTATACTAATCAAAATAACACAATCCATAAATTTATCGGAGAATAAATAAATCAATGAAAAATTACTTGAAATTTAAAATTCTATACTAATCAAAATAACACAATCCATAAATTTATCGGAGAATAAATAAATCAATGAAAATTTACTTGAAACTTAAAATTCTATACTAATCAAAATAACACAATCTATAAATTTATCGGAGAATAAATAAATCAATGAGAAATTACTTGAAACTTAAAATTCTATACTAATCAAAATAACACAATCCATAAATTTATCGGAGAATAAATAAATCAATGAGAAATTACTTGAAACTTAAAATTCTATACTAATCAAAATAACACAATCCATAAATTTATCGGAGAAGAAATAAATCAATGAGAAATTACTTGAAATTTAAAATTCTATACTAATCAAAATAACACAATCCATAAATTTATCGGAGAAGAAAATAAATCAATAAGAAATTACTTGAAACTTAAAATTCTATACTAATCAAAATAAAACAATCCATAAATTTATCGGAGAAGAAAGAAATCAATGAAAAATTATTTGAAACTTTAAATTCTATACTAATCAAAATAACACAATTTATAAATTTATCGGAGAAGAAAATAAATCAATGAGAAATTACTTGAAACTTAAAATTCTATACTAATCAAAATAACACAATCCATAAATTTATCGGAGAAGAAAATAAATCAATGAAAAATTACTTGAAACTTAAAATTCTATACTAATCAAAATAACACAATCCATAAATTTATTGGAGAAGAAATAAATCAATGAGAAACTACTTGAAACTTAAAATTCTATACTAATCAAAATAACACAATCCATAAATTTATCGGCAATGAAAAATTACTTGAAACTTAAAATTCTATACTAATCAAAATAACACAATCCATAAATTTATTGGAGAAGAAATAAATCAATGAAAAATTACTTGAAACTTAAAATTCTATACTAATCAAAATAACACAATCCATAAATTTATCGGAGAATAAATAAATCAATGAGAAATTACTTGATACTTAAAATTCTATACTAATCAAAATAACACAATCCATAAATTTATCGGAGAAGAAGATAAATCAATGAAAAATTACTTGAAACTTAAAATTCTATACTAATCAAAATAACATAATCCATAAATTTATCGGAGAAGAAATAAATCAATGAAAAATTACTTGAAACTTAAAATTCTATACTAATCAAAATAACATAATCCATAAATTTATCGGGGAAGAAATAAATCAATGAGAAATTACTTAAAACTTAAAATTCTATACTAATCAAAATAACACAATCCATAAATTTATCGGAGAAGAAAAGAAATCGATGAAAAATTACTTGAAACTTAAAATTCTATACTAATCAAAATAACACAATCCATAAATTTATCGGAGAAGAAATAAATCAATGAAAAATTACTTGAAACTTAAAATTCTATACTAATCAAAATAACACAATCCATAAATTTATCGGAGAATAAATAAATCAATGAGAAATTACTTGAAACTTAAAATTCTATACTAATCAAAATAACACAATCCATAAATTTATCGGAGAAGAAGATAAATCAATGAAAAATTACTTGGAACTTAAAATTCTATACTAATCAAAATAACGTAATCCATAAATTTATCGGAGAAGAAATAAATCAATGAAAAATAACTTGAAACTTAAAATTCTATACTAATCAAAATAACATAATCCATAAATTTATCGGAGAAGAAATAAATCAATGAGAAATTACTTGAAACTTAAAATTCTATACTAATCAAAATAACACAATCCATAAATTTATTGGGGAAGAAATAAATCAATGAGAAATTACTTGAAACTAAAAATTCTATACTAATCAAAATAATACAATCCATAAATTTATCGGCAATGAAAAATTACTTGAAACTTAAAATTCTATACTAATCAAAATAACACAATCCATAAATTTATCGGAGAAGAAATAAATCTATGAAAAATTACTTGAAACTCAAAATTCTATACTAATCAAAATAACACAATCCATAAATTTATCGGAGAATAAATAAATCAATGAGAAATTACTTGAAACTTAAAATTCTATACTAATCAAAATAACACAATCCATAAATTTATCGGAGAAGAAGATAAATCAATAAAAAATTACTTGAAACTTAAAATTCTATACTAATCAAAATAACACAATCCATAAATTTATCGGAGAAGAAATAAATCAATAAAAAATTACTTGAAACTTAAAATTCTATACTAATCAAAATAACATAATCCATAAATTTATCGGAGAAGAAATAAATCAATGAGAAATTACTTGAAACTTAAAATTCTATACTAATCAAAATAACACAATCCATAAATTTATCGGAGAAGAAATAAATCAATGAGAAATTACTTGAAACTTAAAATTCTATACTAATCAAAATAACATAATTCATAAATTTATCGGAGAAGAAATAAATCAATGAGAAATTACTTGAAACTTAAAATTCTATACTAATCAAAATAACACAATCCATAAATTTATCGGAGAAGAAAATAAATCAATGAGAAATTACTTGAAACTTAAAATTCTATACTAATCAAAATAACACAATCCATAAATTTATCGGAGAAGAAAGAAATCAATGAAAAATTACTTGAAACTTAAAATTCTATATTAATCAAAATAACACAATCCATAAATTTATCGGAGAATAAATAAATCAATGAAAAATTACTTGAAACTTAAAATTCTATACTAATCAAAATAACACAATCCATAAATTTATCGGAGAAGAAATAAATCAATGAAAAATTACTTGAAACTTAAAATTCTATATTAATCAAAATAACACAATCCACAAATTTATCGGAGAATAAATAAATCAATGAAAAATTACTTGAAATTTAAAATTCTGTACTAATCAAAATAACACAATCCATAAATTTATCGGAGAAGAAATAAATCAATAAAAAATTACTTGAAACTTAAAATTCTATACTAATCAAAATAACATAATCCATAAATTTATCGGAGAAGAAATAAATCAATGAAAAATTACTTGAAACTTGAAATTTTATACTAATCAAAATAACACAATCCATAAATTTATCGGAGAAGAAAATAAATCAATGAGAAATTACTTGAAACTTAAAATTCTATACTAATCAAAATAACACAATTTATAAATTTATCGGAGAAGAAAATAGATCAATGAGAAATTACTTGAAACTTAAAATTCTATACTAATCAAAATAACACAATCCATAAATTTATCGGAGAAGAAAATAAACCAATGAAAAATTACTTGAAACTTAAAATTCTATACTAATCAAAATAACACAATCCATAAATTTATCGGCAATGAAAAATTACTTGAAACTTAAAATTCTATACTAATCAAAATAACACAATCCATAAATTTATCGGAGAAGAAATAAATCAATGAAAAATTACTTGAAACTTAAAATTCTATACTAATCAAAATAACACAATCCATAAATTTATCGGAGAATAAATAAATCAATGAGAAATTACTTGAAACTTAAAATTCTATACTAATCAAAATAACACAATCCATAAATTTATCGGAGAAGAAAATAAATCAATAAGAAATTACTTGAAACTTAAAATTCTATACTAATCAAAATAAAACAATCCATAAATTTATCGGAAAAGAAAGAAATCAATGAAAAATTATTTGAAACTTAAAATTCTATACTAATCAAAATAACACAATTTATAAATTTATCGGAGAAGAAAATAAATCAATGAGAAATTACTTGAAACTTAAAATTCTATACTAATCAAAATAACACAATCCATAAATTTATCGGAGAAGAAAATAAATCAATGAAAAATTACTTGAAACTTAAAATTCTATACTAATCAAAATAACACAATCCATAAATTTATTGGAGAAGAAATAAATCAATGAGAAACTACTTGAAACTTAAAATTCTATACTAATCAAAATAACACAATCCATAAATTTATCGGCAATGAAAAATTACTTGAAACTTAAAATTCTATACTAATCAAAATAACACAATCCATAAATTTATTGGAGAAGAAATAAATCAATGAAAAATTACTTGAAACTTAAAATTCTATACTAATCAAAATAACACAATCCATAAATTTATCGGAGAATAAATAAATCAATGAGAAATTACTTGATACTTGTAATTCTATACTAATCAAAATAACACAATCCATAAATTTATCGGAGAAGAAGATAAATCAATGAAAAATTACTTGAAACTTAAAATTCTATACTAATCAAAATAACATAATCCATAAATTTATCGGAGAAGAAATAAATCAATGAAAAATTACTTGAAACTTAAAATTCTATACTAATCAAAATAACATAATCCATAAATTTATCGGGGAAGAAATAAATCAATGAGAAATTACTTAAAACTTAAAATTCTATACTAATCAAAATAACACAATCCATAAATTTATCGGAGAAGAAAATAAATCAATGAAAAATTACTTGAAACTTAAAATTCTATACTAATCAAAATAACACAATCCATAAATTTATCGGAGAATAAATAAATCAATGAGAAATTACTTGAAACTTAAAATTCTATACTAATCAAAATAACACAATCCATAAATTTATCGGAGAAGAAATAAATCAATGAGAAATTACTTGAAATTTAAAATTCTATACTAATCAAAATAACACAATCCATAAATTTATCGGAGAAGAAAATAAATCAATAAGAAATTACTTGAAACTTAAAATTCTATACTAATCAAAATAAAACAATCCATAAATTTATCGGAGAAGAAAGAAATCAATGAAAAATTATTTGAAACTTAAAATTCTATACTAATCAAAATAACACAATTTATAAATTTATCGGAGAAGAAAATAAATCAATGAGAAATTACTTGAAACTTAAAATTCTATACTAATCAAAATAACACAATCCATAAATTTATCGGAGAAGAAAATAAATCAATGAAAAATTACTTGAAACTTAAAATTCTATACTAATCAAAATAACACAATCCATAAATTTATTGGAGAAGAAATAAATCAATGAGAAACTACTTGAAACTTAAAATTCTATACTAATCAAAATAACACAATCCATAAATTTATCGGCAATGAAAAATTACTTGAAACTTAAAATTCTATACTAATCAAAATAACACAATCCATAAATTTATTGGAGAAGAAATAAATCAATGAAAAATTACTTGAAACTTAAAATTCTATACTAATCAAAATAACACAATCCATAAATTTATCGGAGAATAAATAAATCAATGAGAAATTACTTGATACTTAAAATTCTATACTAATCAAAATAACACAATCCATAAATTTATCGGAGAAGAAGATAAATCAATGAAAAATTACTTGAAACTTAAAATTCTATACTAATCAAAATAACATAATCCATAAATTTATCGGAGAAGAAATAAATCAATGAAAAATTACTTGAAACTTAAAATTCTATACTAATCAAAATAACATAATCCATAAATTTATCGGGGAAGAAATAAATCAATGAGAAATTACTTAAAACTTAAAATTCTATACTAATCAAAATAACACAATCCATAAATTTATCGGAGAAGAAAATAAATCGATGAAAAATTACTTGAAACTTAAAATTCTATACTAATCAAAATAACACAATCCATAAATTTATCGGAGAAGAAATAAATCAATGAAAAATTACTTGAAACTTAAAATTCTATACTAATCAAAATAACACAATCCATAAATTTATCGGAGAATAAATAAATCAATGAGAAATTACTTGAAACTTAAAATTCTATACTAATCAAAATAACACAATCCATAAATTTATCGGAGAAGAAGATAAATCAATGAAAAATTACTTGGAACTTAAAATTCTATACTAATCAAAATAACGTAATCCATAAATTTATCGGAGAAGAAATAAATCAATGAAAAATAACTTGAAACTTAAAATTCTATACTAATCAAAATAACATAATCCATAAATTTATCGGAGAAGAAATAAATCAATGAGAAATTACTTGAAACTTAAAATTCTATACTAATCAAAATAACACAATCCATAAATTTATTGGGGAAGAAATAAATCAATGAGAAATTACTTGAAACTAAAAATTCTATACTAATCAAAATAATACAATCCATAAATTTATCGGCAATGAAAAATTACTTGAAACTTAAAATTCTATACTAATCAAAATAACACAATCCATAAATTTATCGGAGAAGAAATAAATCTATGAAAAATTACTTGAAACTCAAAATTCTATACTAATCAAAATAACACAATCCATAAATTTATCGGAGAATAAATAAATCAATGAGAAATTACTTGAAACTTAAAATTCTATACTAATCAAAATAACACAATCCATAAATTTATCGGAGAAGAAGATAAATCAATAAAAAATTACTTGAAACTTAAAATTCTATACTAATCAAAATAACACAATCCATAAATTTATCGGAGAAGAAATAAATCAATAAAAAATTACTTGAAACTTAAAATTCTATACTAATCAAAATAACATAATCCATAAATTTATCGGAGAAGAAATAAATCAATGAGAAATTACTTGAAACTTAAAATTCTATACTAATCAAAATAACACAATCCATAAATTTATCGGAGAAGAAATAAATCAATGAGAAATTACTTGAAACTTAAAATTCTATACTAATCAAAATAACATAATTCATAAATTTATCGGAGAAGAAATAAATCAATGAGAAATTACTTGAAACTTAAAATTCTATACTAATCAAAATAACACAATCCATAAATTTATCGGAGAAGAAAATAAATCAATGAGAAATTACTTGAAACTTAAAATTCTATACTAATCAAAATAACACAATCCATAAATTTATCGGAGAAGAAAGAAATCAATGAAAAATTACTTGAAACTTAAAATTCGATACTAATCAAAATAACACAATTTATAAATTTATCGGAGAAGAAAATAGATCAATGAGAAATTACTTGAAACTTAAAATTCTATACTAATCAAAATAACACAATCCATAAATTTATCGGAGAAGAAAATAAACCAATGAAAAATTACTTGAAACTTAAAATTCTATACTAATCAAAATAACACAATCCATAAATTTATTGGAGAAGAAATAAATCAATGAGAAATTACTTGAAACTTAAAATTCTATACTAATCAAAATAACACAATCCATAAATTTATCGGCAATGAAAAATTACTTGAAACTTAAAATTCTATACTAATCAAAATAACACAATCCATAAATTTATCGGAGAAGAAATAAATCAATGAAAAATTACTTGAAACTTAAAATTCTATACTAATCAAAATAACACAATCCATAAATTTATCGGAGAATAAATAAATCAATGAGAAATTACTTGAAACTTAAAATTCTATACTAATCAAAATAACACAATCCATAAATTTATCGGAGAAGAAAGAAATCAATGAAAAATTATTTGAAACTTAAAATTCTATACTAATCAAAATAACACAATTTATAAATTTATCGGAGAAGAAAATAAATCAATGAGAAATTACTTGAAACTTAAAATTCTATACTAATCAAAATAACACAATCCATAAATTTATCGGAGAAGAAAATAAATCAATGAAAAATTACTTGAAACTTAAAATTCTATACTAATCAAAATAACACAATCCATAAATTTATTGGAGAAGAAATAAATCAATGAGAAACTACTTGAAACTTAAAATTCTATACTAATCAAAATAACACAATCCATAAATTTATCGGCAATGAAAAATTACTTGAAACTTAAAATTCTATACTAATCAAAATAACACAATCCATAAATTTATTGGAGAAGAAATAAATCAATGAAAAATTACTTGAAACTTAAAATTCTATACTAATCAAAATAACACAATCCATAAATTTATCGGAGAATAAATAAATCAATGAGAAATTACTTGATACTTGTAATTCTATACTAATCAAAATAACACAATCCATAAATTTATCGGAGAAGAAGATAAATCAATGAAAAATTACTTGAAACTTAAAATTCTATACTAATCAAAATAACATAATCCATAAATTTATCGGAGAAGAAATAAATCAATGAAAAATTACTTGAAACTTAAAATTCTATACTAATCAAAATAACATAATCCATAAATTTATCGGGGAAGAAATAAATCAATGAGAAATTACTTAAAACTTAAAATTCTATACTAATCAAAATAACACAATCCATAAATTTATCGGAGAAGAAAATAAATCAATGAAAAATTACTTGAAACTTAAAATTCTATACTAATCAAAATAACACAATCCATAAATTTATCGGAGAAGAAATAAATCAATGAAAAATTACTTGAAACTTAAAATTCTATACTAATCAAAATAACACAATCCATAAATTTATCGGAGAATAAATAAATCAATGAGAAATTACTTGAAACTTAAAATTCTATACTAATCAAAATAACACAATCCATAAATTTATCGGAGAAGAAGATAAATCAATGAAAAATTACTTGGAACTTAAAATTCTATACTAATCAAAATAACGTAATCCATAAATTTATCGGAGAAGAAATAAATCAATGAAAAATAACTTGAAACTTAAAATTCTATACTAATCAAAATAACATAATCCATAAATTTATCGGAGAAGAAATAAATCAATGAGAAATTACTTGAAACTTAAAATTCTATACTAATCAAAATAACACAATCCATAAATTTATTGGGGAAGAAATAAATCAATGAGAAATTACTTGAAACTAAAAATTCTATACTAATCAAAATAATACAATCCATAAATTTATCGGCAATGAAAAATTACTTGAAACTTAAAATTCTATACTAATCAAAATAACACTATCCATAAATTTATTGGAGAAGAAATGAATCAATGAGAAATTACTTGAAACTTAAAATTCTATACTAATCAAAATAACACAATTTATAAATTTATCGGAGAAGAAAATAAATCAATGAGAAATTACTTGAAACTTAAAATTCTATACTAATCAAAAAAACACAATCCATAAATTCATCGGAGAAGAAAATAAATCAATGAAAAATTACTTGAAACTTAAAATTCTATACTAATCAAAATAACACAATCCATAAATTTATTGGAGAAGAAATAAATCAATGAGAAATTACTTGAAACTTAAAATTCTATACTAATCAAAATAACACAATCCATAAATTTATCGGCAATGAAAAATTACTTGAAACTTAAAATTCTATACTAATCAAAATAACACAATCCATAAATTTATCGGAGAAGAAATAAATCTATGAAAAATTACTTGAAACTCAAAATTCTATACTAATCAAAATAACACAATCCATAAATTTATCGGAGAATAAATAAATCAATGAGAAATTACTTGAAACTTAAAATTCTATACTAATCAAAATAACACAATCCATAAATTTATCGGAGAAGAAGATAAATCAATAAAAAATTACTTGAAACTTAAAATTCTATACTAATCAAAATAACACAATCCATAAATTTATCGGAGAAGAAATAAATCAATAAAAAATTACTTGAAACTTAAAATTCTATACTAATCAAAATAACATAATCCATAAATTTATCGGAGAAGAAATAAATCAATGAGAAATTACTTGAAACTTAAAATTCTATACTAATCAAAATAACACAATCCATAAATTTATCGGAGAAGAAATAAATCAATGAGAAATTACTTGAAACTTAAAATTCTATACTAATCAAAATAACATAATTCATAAATTTATCGGAGAAGAAATAAATCAATGAGAAATTACTTGAAACTTAAAATTCTATACTAATCAAAATAACACAATCCATAAATTTATCGGAGAAGAAAATAAATCAATGAGAAATTACTTGAAACTTAAAATTCTATACTAATCAAAATAACACAATCCATAAATTTATCGGAGAAGAAAGAAATCAATGAAAAATTACTTGAAACTTAAAATTCTATACTAATCAAAATAACACAATTTATAAATTTATCGGAGAAGAAAATAGATCAATGAGAAATTACTTGAAACTTAAAATTCTATACTAATCAAAATAACACAATCCATAAATTTATCGGAGAAGAAAATAAACCAATGAAAAATTACTTGAAACTTAAAATTCTATACTAATCAAAATAACACAATCCATAAATTTATTGGAGAAGAAATAAATCAATGAGAAATTACTTGAAACTTAAAATTCTATACTAATCAAAATAACACAATCCATAAATTTATCGGCAATGAAAAATTACTTGAAACTTAAAATTCTATACTAATCAAAATAACGCAATCCATAAATTTATCGGAGAAGAAATAAATCAATGAAAAATTACTTGAAACTTAAAATTCTATACTAATCAAAATAACACAATCCATAAATTTATCGGAGAATAAATAAATCAATGAGAAATTACTTGAAACTTAAAATTCTATACTAATCAAAATAACACAATCCATAAATTTATCGGAGAAGAAAATAAATCAATAAGAAATTACTTGAAACTTAAAATTCTATACTAATCAAAATAAAACAATCCATAAATTTATCGGAGAAGAAAGAAATCAATGAAAAATTATTTGAAACTTAAAATTCTATACTAATCAAAATAACACAATTTATAAATTTATCGGAGAAGAAAATAAATCAATGAGAAATTACTTGAAACTTAAAATTCTATACTAATCAAAATAACACAATCCATGAATTTATCGGAGAAGAAAATAAATCAATGAAAAATTACTTGAAACTTAAAATTCTATACTAATCAAAATAACACAATCCATAAATTTATTGGAGAAGAAATAAATCAATGAGAAACTACTTGAAACTTAAAATTCTATACTAATCAAAATAACACAATCCATAAATTTATCGGCAATGAAAAATTACTTGAAACTTAAAATTCTATACTAATCAAAATAACACAATCCATAAATTTATTGGAGAAGAAATAAATCAATGAAAAATTACTTGAAACTTAAAATTCTATACTAATCAAAATAACACAATCCATAAATTTATCGGAGAATAAATAAATCAATGAGAAATTACTTGATACTTAAAAATCTATACTAATCAAAATAACACAATCCATAAATTTATCGGAGAAGAAGATAAATCAATGAAAAATTACTTGAAACTTAAAATTCTATACTAATCAAAATAACATAATCCATAAATTTATCGGAGAAGAAATAAATCAATGAAAAATTACTTGAAACTTAAAATTCTATACTAATCAAAATAACATAATCCATAAATTTATCGGGGAAGAAATAAATCAATGAGAAATTACTTAAAACTTAAAATTCTATACTAATCAAAATAACACAATCCATAAATTTATCGGAGAAGAAAATAAATCAATGAAAAATTACTTGAAACTTAAAATTCTATACTAATCAAAATAACACAATCCATAAATTTATCGGAGAAGAAATAAATCAATGAAAAATTACTTGAAACTTAAAATTCTATACTAATCAAAATAACACAATCCATAAATTTATCGGAGAATAAATAAATCAATGAGAAATTACTTGAAACTTAAAATTCTATACTAATCAAAATAACACAATCCATAAATTTATCGGAGAAGAAGATAAATCAATGAAAAATTACTTGGAACTTAAAATTCTATACTAATCAAAATAACGTAATCCATAAATTTATCGGAGAAGAAATAAATCAATGAAAAATAACTTGAAACTTAAAATTCTATACTAATCAAAATAACATAATCCATAAATTTATCGGAGAAGAAATAAATCAATGAGAAATTACTTGAAACTTAAAATTCTATACTAATCAAAATAACACAATCCATAAATTTATTGGGGAAGAAATAAATCAATGAGAAATTACTTGAAACTAAAAATTCTATACTAATCAAAATAATACAATCCATAAATTTATCGGCAATGAAAAATTACTTGAAACTTAAAATTCTATACTAATCAAAATAACACTATCCATAAATTTATTGGAGAAGAAATGAATCAATGAGAAATTACTTGAAACTTAAAATTCTATACTAATCAAAATAACACAATTTATAAATTTATCGGAGAAGAAAATAAATCAATGAGAAATTACTTGAAACTTAAAATTCTATACTAATCAAAAAAACACAATCCATAAATTCATCGGAGAAGAAAATAAATCAATGAAAAATTACTTGAAACTTAAAATTCTATACTAATCAAAATAACACAATCCATAAATTTATTGGAGAAGAAATAAATCAATGAGAAATTACTTGAAACTTAAAATTCTATACTAATCAAAATAACACAATCCATAAATTTATCGGCAATGAAAAATTACTTGAAACTTAAACTTCTATACTAATCAAAATAACACAATCCATAAATTTATCGGAGAAGAAATAAATCTATGAAAAATTACTTGAAACTTAAAATTCTATACTAATCAAAATAACACAATCCATAAATTTATCGGAGAATAAATAAATCAATGAGAAATTACTTGAAACTTAAAATTCTATACTAATCAAAATAACACAATCCATAAATTTATCGGAGAAGAAGATAAATCAATAAAAAATTACTTGAAACTTAAAATTCTATACTAATCAAAATAACACAATCCATAAATTTATCGGAGAAGAAATAAATCAATAAAAAATTACTTGAAACTTAAAATTCTATACTAATCAAAATAACATAATCCATAAATTTATCGGAGAAGAAATAAATCAATGAGAAATTACTTGAAACTTAAAATTCTATACTAATCAAAATAACACAATCCATAAATTTATCGGAGAAGAAATAAATCAATGAGAAATTACTTGAAACTTAAAATTCTATACTAATCAAAATAACATAATTCATAAATTTATCGGAGAAGAAATAAATCAATGAGAAATTACTTGAAACTTAAAATTCTATACTAATCAAAATAACACAATCCATAAATTTATCGGAGAAGAAAATAAATCAATGAGAAATAACTTGAAACTTAAAATTCTATACTAATCAAAATAACACAATCCATAAATTTATCGGAGAAGAAAGAAATCAATGAAAAATTACTTGAAACTTAAAATTCTATACTAATCAAAATAACACAATTTATAAATTTATCGGAGAAGTAAATAGATCAATGAGAAATTACTTGAAACTTAAAATTCTATACTAATCAAAATAACACAATCCATAAATTTATCGGAGAAGAAAATAAACCAATGAAAAATTACTTGAAACTTAAAATTCTATACTAATCAAAATAACACAATCCATAAATTTATTGGAGAAGAAATAAATCAATGAGAAATTACTTGAAACTTAAAATTCTATACTAATCAAAATAACACAATCCATAAATTTATCGGCAATGAAAAATTACTTGAAACTTAAAATTCTATACTAATCAAAATAACACAATCCATAAATTTATCGGAGAAGAAATAAATCAATGAAAAATTACTTGAAACTTAAAATTCTATACTAATCAAAATAACACAATCCATAAATTTATCGGAGAATAAATAAATCAATGAGAAATTACTTGAAACTTAAAATTCTATACTAATCAAAATAACACAATCCATAAATTTATCGGAGAAGAAGATAAATCAATGAAAAATTACTTGGAACTTAAAATTCTATACTAATCAAAATAACATAATCCATAAATTTATCGGAGAAGAAATAAATCAATAAAAAATAACTTGAAACTTAAAATTCTATACTAATCAAAATAACATAATCCATAAATTTATCGGAGAAGAAATAAATCAATGAGAAATTACTTGAAACTTAAAATTCTATACTAATCAAAATAACACAATCCATAAATTTATTGGAGAAGAAATAAATCAATGAGAAATTACTTGAAACTTAAAATTCTATACTAATCAAAATAACACAATCCATAAATTTATCGGAGAAGAAAATAAATCAATGAAAAATTACTTGAAACTTAAAATTCTATACTAATCAAAATAACACAATCCATAAATTTATTGGAGAAGAAA
Organism: Cylloceria caligata; assembly: GCA_963942595.1. Classification (NCBI taxonomy): domain Eukaryota; kingdom Metazoa; phylum Arthropoda; class Insecta; order Hymenoptera; family Ichneumonidae; genus Cylloceria; species Cylloceria caligata. The sequence continues at coordinate 46,395,324 of OZ012706.1, forward strand.
TAAATCAATGAGAAATTACTTGAAACTTAAAATTCTATACTAATCAAAATAACACAATCCATAAATTTATCGGCAATGAAAAATTACTTGAAACTTAAAATTCTATACTAATCAAAATAACACAATCCATAAATTTATCGGAGAAGAAAATAAATCAATGAAAAATTACTTGAAATTTAAAATTCTGTACTCATCAAAATAACACAATCCATAAATTTATCGGAGAAGAAATAAATCAATGAGAAATTACTTGAAACTTAAAATTCTATACTAATCAAAATAACACAATCCATAAATTTATCGGAGAAGAAGATAAATCAATGAAAAATTACTTGGAACTTAAAATTCTATACTAATCAAAATAACGTAATCCATAAATTTATCGGAGAAGAAATAAATCAATGAAAAATAACTTGAAACTTAAAATTCTATACTAATCAAAATAACATAATCCATAAATTTATCGGAGAAGAAATAAATCAATGAGAAATTACTTGAAACTTAAAATTCTATACTAATCAAAATAACACAATCCATAAATTTATTGGGGAAGAAATAAATCAATGAGAAATTACTTGAAACTAAAAATTCTATACTAATCAAAATAATACAATCCATAAATTTATCGGCAATGAAAAATTACTTGAAACTTAAAATTCTATACTAATCAAAATAACACTATCCATAAATTTATTGGAGAAGAAATGAATCAATGAGAAATTACTTGAAACTTAAAATTCTATACTAATCAAAATAACACAATTTATAAATTTATCGGAGAAGAAAATAAATCAATGAGAAATTACTTGAAACTTAAAATTCTATACTAATCAAAAAAACACAATCCATAAATTTATCGGAGAAGAAAATAAATCAATGAAAAATTACTTGAAACTTAAAATTCTATACTAATCAAAATAACACAATCCATAAATTTATTGGAGAAGAAATAAATCAATGAGAAATTACTTGAAACTTAAAATTCTATACTAATCAAAATAACACAATCCATAAATTTATCGGCAATGAAAAATTACTTGAAACTTAAAATTCTATACTAATCAAAATAACACAATCCATAAATTTATCGGAGAAGAAATAAATCTATGAAAAATTACTTGAAACTTAAAATTCTATACTAATCAAAATAACACAATCCATAAATTTATCGGAGAATAAATAAATCAATGAGAAATTACTTGAAACTTAAAATTCTATACTAATCAAAATAACACAATCCATAAGTTTATCGGAGAAGAAGATAAATCAATAAAAAATTACTTGAAACTTAAAATTCTATACTAATCAAAATAACATAATCCATAAATTTATCGGAGAAGAAATAAATCAATAAAAAATTACTTGAAACTTAAAATTCTATACTAATCAAAATAACATAATCCATAAATTTATCGGAGAAGAAATAAATCAATGAGAAATTACTTGAAACTTAAAATTCTATACTAATCAAAATAACACAATCCATAAATTTATCGGAGAAGAAATAAATCAATGAGAAATTACTTGAAACTTGAAATTCTATACTAATCAAAATAACATAATTCATAAATTTATCGGAGAAGAAATAAATCAATGAGAAATTACTTGAAACTTAAAATTCTATACTAATCAAAATAACACAATCCATAAATTTATCGGAGAAGAAAATAAATCAATGAGAAATTACTTGAAACTTAAAATTCTATACTAATCAAAATAACACAATCCATAAATTTATCGGAGAAGAAAGAAATCAATGAAAAATTACTTGAAACTTAAAATTCTATACTAATCAAAATAACACAATTTATAAATTTATCGGAGAAGAAAATAGATCAATGAGAAATTACTTGAAACTTAAAATTCTATACTAATCAAAATAACACAATCCATAAATTTATCGGAGAAAAAAATAAACCAATGAAAAATTACTTGAAACTTAAAATTCTATACTAATCAAAATAACACAATCCATAAATTTATTGGAGAAGAAATAAATCAATGAGAAATTACTTGAAACTTTAAATTCTATACTAATCAAAATAACACAATCCATAAATTTATCGGCAATGAAAAATTACTTGAAACTTAAAATTCTATACTAATCAAAATAACACAATCCATAAATTTATCGGAGAAGAAATAAATCAATGAAAAATTACTTGAAACTTAAAATTCTATACTAATCAAAATAACACAATCCATAAATTTATCGGAGAATAAATAAATCAATGAGAAATTACTTGAAACTTAAAATTCTATACTAATCAAAATAACACAATCCATAAATTTATCGGAGAAGAAGATAAATCAATGAAAAATTACTTGGAACTTAAAATTCTATACTAATCAAAATAACATAATCCATAAATTTATCGGAGAAGAAATAAATCAATAAAAAATAACTTGAAACTTAAAATTCTATACTAATCAAAATAACATAATCCATAAATTTATCGGAGAAGAAATAAATCAATGAGAAATTACTTGAAACTTAAAATTCTATACTAATCAAAATAACACAATCCATAAAATTATTGGAGAAGAAATAAATCAATGAGAAATTACTTGAAACTTAAAATTCTATACTAATCAAAATAACACAATCCATAAATTTATCGGAGAAGAAAATAAATCAATGAAAAATTACTTGAAACTTAAAATTCTATACTAATCAAAATAACACAATCCATAAATTTATTGGAGAAGAAATAAATCAATGAGAAATTACTTGAAACTTAAAATTCTATACTAATCAAAATAACACAATCCATAAATTTATCGGCAATGAAAAATTACTTGAAACTTAAAATTCTATACTAATCAAAATAACAGAATCCATAAATTTATCGGAGAAGAAAATAAATCAATGAAAAATTACTTGAAATTTAAAATTCTGTACTCATCAAAATAACACAATCCATAAATTTATCGGAGAAGAAATAAATCAATGAAAAATTACTTGAAACTTAAAATTCTATACTAATCAAAATAACACAATCCATAAATTTATCGGAGAATAAATAAATCAATGAAAAATTACTTGAAATTTAAAATTCTATACTAATCAAAATAACACAATCCATAAATTTATCGGAGAATAAATAAATCAATGAAAAATTACTTGAAACTTAAAATTCTATACTAATCAAAATAACACAATCTATAAATTTATCGGAGAATAAATAAATCAATGAGAAATTACTTGAAACTTAAAATTCTATACTAATCAAAATAACACAATCCATAAATTTATCGGAGAATAAATAAATCAATGAGAAATTACTTGAAACTTAAAATTCTATACTAATCAAAATAACACAATCCATAAATTTATCGGAGAAGAAATAAATCAATGAGATATTACTTGAAACTTAAAATTCTATACTAATCAAAATAACACAATCCATAAATTTATCGGAGAAGAAAATAAATCAATAAGAAATTACTTGAAACTTAAAATTCTATACTAATCAAAATAAAACAATCCATAAATTTATCGGAGAAGAAAGAAATCAATGAAAAATTATTTGAAACTTAAAATTCTATACTAATCAAAATAACACAATTTATAAATTTATCGGAGAAGAAAATAAATCAATGAGAAATTACTTGAAACTTAAAATTCTATACGAATCAAAATAACACAATCCATAAATTTATCGGAGAAGAAAATAAATCAATGAAAAATTACTTGAAACTTAAAATTCTATACTAATCAAAATAACACAATCCATAAATTTATTGGAGAAGAAATAAATCAATGAGAAATTACTTGAAACTTAAAATTCTATACTAATCAAAATAACACAATCCATAAATTTATCGGCAATGAAAAATTACTTGAAACTTAAAATTCTATACTAATCAAAATAACACAATCCATAAATTTATCGGAGAATAAATAAATCAATGAGAAATTACTTGATACTTAAAATTCTATACTAATCAAAATAACATAATCCATAAATTTATCGGAGAAGAAATAAATCAATGAGAAATTACTTGAAACTTAAAATTCTATACTAATCAAAATAACACAATCCATAAATTTATCGGAGAAGAAATAAATCAATGAGAAATTACTTGAAACTTAAAATTCTATACTAATCAAAATAACATAATTCATAAATTTATCGGAGAAGAAAATAAATCAATGAAAAATTACTTGAAACTTAAAATTCTATACTAATCAAAATAACACAATCTATAAATTTATCGGAGAAGAAATAAATCAATGAGAAATTACTTGAAACTTAAAATTCTATACTAATCAAAATAACACAATCCATAAATTTATCGGAGAAGAAATAAATCAATGAGAAATTACTTGAAACTTAAAATTTTATACTAATCAAAATAACACAATCCATAAATTTATCGGAGAAGAAAATAAATCAATGAAAAATTACTTGAAACTTAAATTCTATACTAATCAAAATAACATAATCCATAAATTTATCGGAGAAGAAAATAAATCATTGAAAAATTACTTGAAATTTAAAATTCTGTACTAATCAAAATAACACAATCCATAAATTTATCGGAGAAGAAATAAATCAATAAAAAATTACTTGAAACTTAAAATTCTATACTAATCAAAATAACATAATCCATAAATTTATCGGAGAAGAAATAAATCAATGAAAAATTACTTGAAACTTAAAATTTTATACTAATCAAAATAACACAATCCATAAATTTATCGGAGAAGAAAATAAATCAATGAAAAATTACTTGAAACTTAAAATTCTATACTAATCAAAATAACACAATCCATAAATTTATCGGAGAAGAAATAAATCAATGAGAAATTACTTGAAACTTAAAATTCTATACTAATCAAAATAACACAATCCATAAATTTATCGGAGAAGAAAATAAATCAATGAGAAATTACTTGAAACTTAAAATTCTATACTAATCAAAATAAAACAATCCATAAATTTATCGGAGAAGAAAGAAATCAATGAAAAATTACTTGAAACTTAAAATTCTATACTAATCAAAATAACACAATTTATAAATTTATCGGAGAAGAAAATAAATCAATGAGAAATTACTCGAAACTTAAAATTCTATACTAATCAAAATAACACAATCCATAAATTTATCGGAGAAGAAAATAAATCAATGAAAAATTACTTGAAACTTAAAATTCTATACTAATCAAAATAACACAATCCATAAATTTATTGGAGAAGAAATAAATCAATGAGAAATTACTTGAAACTTAAAATTCTATACTAATCAAAATAACACAATCCATAAATTTATCGGAGAAGAAATAAATCAATGAAAAATTACTTGAAACTTAAAATTCTATACTAATCAAAATAACACAATCCATAAATTTATCGGAGAAGAAGATAAATCAATGAAAAATTACTTGAAACTTAAAATTCTATACTAATCAAAATAACACAATCCATAAATTCATCGGAGAATAAATAAATCAATGAGAAATTACTTGAAACTTAAAATTCTATACTAATCAAAATAACACAATCCATAAATTTATCGGAGAAGAAGATAAATCAATTAAAAATTACTTGAAACTTAAAATTCTATACTAATCAAAATAACATAATCCATAAATTTATCGGAGAAGAAATAAATCAATGAAAAATTACTTGAAACTTAAAATTCTATACTAATCAAAATAACATAATCCATAAATTTATCGGAGAAGAAATAAATCAATGAGAAATTACTTGAAACTTAAAATTCTATACTAATCAAAATAACACAATCCATAAATTTATCGGAGAAGAAATAAATCAATGAGAAATTACTTGAAATTTAAAATTCTATACTAATCAAAATAACATAATTCATAAATTTATCGGAGAAGAAAATAAATCAATGAAAAATTACTTGAAACTTAAAATTCTATACTAATCAAAATAACACAATCTATAAATTTATCGGAGAAGAAATAAATCAATGAGAAATTACTTGAAACTTAAAATTCTATACTAATCAAAATAACACAATCCATAAATTTATCGGAGAAGAAATAAATCAATGAGAAATTACTTGAAACTTAAAATTCTATACTAATCAAAATAACACAATCCATAAATTTATCGGGGAAGAAAAAAATCAATGAAAAATTACTTGAAACTTAAATTCTATACTAATCAAAATAACATAATCCATAAATTTATCGAAGAAGAAAATAAATCAATGAAAAATTACTTGAAATTTAAAATTCTGTACTAATCAAAATAACACAATCCATAAATTTATCGGAGAAGAAATAAATCAATGAAAAATTACTTGAAACTTAAAATTCTATACTAATCAAAATAACATAATCCATAAATTTATCGGAGAAGAAATAAATCAATGAAAAATTACTTGAAACTTAAAATTTTATACTAATCAAAATAACACAATCCATAAATTTATCGGAGAAGAAAATAAATCAATGAAAAATTACTTGAAACTTAAAATTCTATACTAATCAAAATAACACAATCCATAAATTTATCGGAGAAGAAATAAATCAATGAAAAATTACTTGAAACTTAAAATTCTATACTAATCAAAATAACACAATCCATAAATTTATCGGAGAATAAATAAATCAATGAGAAATTACTTGAAACTTAAAATTCTATACTAATCAAAATAACACAATCCATAAATTTATCGGAGAAGAAGATAAATCAATGAAAAATTACTTGAAACTTAAAATTCTATACTAATCAAAATAACATAATCCATAAATTTATCGGAGAAGAAATAAATCAATGAAAAATTACTTGAAACTTAAAATTCTATACTAATCAAAATAACATAATCCATAAATTTATCGGAGAAGAAATAAATCAATGAGAAATTACTTAAAACTTAAAATTCTATACTAATCAAAATAACACAATCCATAAATTTATCGGAGAAGAAAGAAATCAATGAAAAATTACTTGAAACTTAAAATTCTATACTAATCAAAATAACACAATTTATAAATTTATCGGAGAAGAAAATAAATCAATGAGAAATTACTTGAAACTTAAAATTCTATACTAATCAAAATAACACAATCCATAAATTTATCGGAGAAGAAAATAAATCAATGAAAAATTACTTGAAACTTAAAATTCTATACTAATCAAAATAACACAATCCATAAATTTATTGGAGAAGAAATAAATCAATGAGAAATTACTTGAAACTTAAAATTCTATACTAATCAAAATAACACAATCCATAAATTTATCGGAGAAGAAATAAATCAATGAAAAATTACTTGAAACTTAAAATTCTATACTAATCAAAATAACACAATCCATAAATTTATCGGAGAATAAATAAATCAATGAGAAATTACTTGATACTTAAAATTCTATACTAATCAAAATAACACAATCCATAAATTTATCGGAGAAGAAGATAAATCAATGAAAAATTACTTGAAACTTAAAATTCTATACTAATCAAAATAACATAATCCATAAATTTATCGGAGAAGAAATAAATCAATGAAAAATTACTTGAAACTTAAAATTCTATACTAATCAAAATAACATAATCCATAAATTTATCGGGGAAGAAATAAATCAATGAGAAATTACTTAAAACTTAAAATTCTATACTAATCAAAATAACACAATCCATAAATTTATCGGAGAAGAAATAAATCAATGAAAAATTACTTGAAACTTAAAATTCTATACTAATCAAAATAACACAATCCATAAATTTATCGGAGAATAAATAAATCAATGAGAAATTACTTGAAACTTAAAATTCTATACTAATCAAAATAACACAATCCATAAATTTATCGGAGAAGAAGATAAATCAATGAAAAATTACTTGAAACTTAAAATTCTATACTAATCAAAATAACATAATCCATAAATTTATCGGAGTAGAAATAAATCAATGAAAAATTACTTGAAACTTAAAATTCTATACTAATCAAAATAACATAATCCATAAATTTATCGGAGAAGAAATAAATCAATGAGAAATTACTTGAAACTTAAAATTCTATACTAATCAAAATAACACAATCCATAAATTTATCGGAGAAGAAATAAATCAATGAGAAATTACTTGAAACTTAAAATTCTATACTAATCAAAATAACATAATTCATAAATTTATCGGAGAAGAAAATAAATCAATGAAAAATTACTTGAAACTTAAAATTCTATACTAATCAAAATAACACAATCTATAAATTTATCGGAGAAGAAATAAATCAATGAGAAATTACTTGAAACTTAAAATTCTATACTAATCAAAATAACACAATCCATAAATTTATCGGAGAAGAAATAAATCAATGAGAAATTACTTGAAACTTAAAATTTTATACTAATCAAAATAACACAATCCATAAATTTATCGGAGAAGAAAATAAATCAATGAAAAATTACTTGAAACTTAAATTCTATACTAATCAAAATAACATAATCCATAAATTTATCGGAGAAGAAAATAAATCAATGAAAAATTACTTGAAACTTAAATTCTATACTAATCAAAATAACATAATCCATAAATTTATCGGAGAAGAAAATAAATCAATGAAAAATTACTTGAAATTTAAAATTCTGTACTAATCAAAATAACACAATCCATAAATTTATCGGAGAAGAAATAAATCAATAAAAAATTACTTGAAACTTAAAATTCTATACTAATCAAAATAACATAATCCATAAATTTATCGGAGAAGAAATAAATCAATGAAAAATTACTTGAAACTTAAAATTTTATACTAATCAAAATAACACAATCCATAAATTTATCGGAGAAGAAAATAAATCAATGAAAAATTACTTGAAACTTAAAATTCTATACTAATCAAAATAACACAATCCATAAATTTATCGGAGAAGAAATAAATCAATGAGAAATTACTTGAAACTTAAAATTCTATACTAATCAAAATAACACAATCCATAAATTTATCGGAGAAGAAAATAAATCAATGAGAAATTACTTGAAACTTAAAATTCTATACTAATCAAAATAAAACAATCCATAAATTTATCGGAGAAGAAAGAAATCAATGAAAAATTACTTGAAACTTAAAATTCTATACTAATCAAAATAACACAATTTATAAATTTATCGGAGAAGAAAATAAATCAATGAGAAATTACTTGAAACTTAAAATTCTATACTAATCCAAATAACACAATCCATAAATTTATCGGAGAAGAAAATAAATCAATGAAAAATTACTTGAAACTTAAAATTCTATACTAATCAAAATAACACAATCCATAAATTTATTGGAGAAGAAATAAATCAATGAGAAATTACTTGAAACTTAAAATTCTATACTAATCAAAATAACACAATCCATAAATTTATCGGAGAAGAAATAAATCAATGAAAAATTACTTGAAACTTAAAATTCTATACTAATCAAAATAACACAATCCATAAATTTATCGGAGAAGAAGATAAATCAATGAAAAATTACTTGAAACTTAAAATTCTATACTAATCAAAATAACACAATCCATAAATTTATCGGAGAATAAATAAATCAATGAGAAATTACTTGAAACTTAAAATTCTATACTAATCAAAATAACACAATCCATAAATTTATCGGAGAAGAAGATAAATCAATGAAAAATTACTTGAAACTTAAAATTCTATACTAATCAAAATAACATAATCCATAAATTTATCGGAGAAGAAATAAATCAATGAAAAATTACTTGAAACTTAAAATTCTATACTAATCAAAATAACATAATCCATAAATTTATCGGAGAAGAAATAAATCAATGAGAAATTACTTGAAACTTAAAATTCTATACTAATCAAAATAACACAATCCATAAATTTATCGGAGAAGAAATAAATCAATGAGAAATTACTTGAAACTTAAAATTCTATACTAATCAAAATAACATAATTCATAAATTTATCGGAGAAGAAAATAAATCAATGAAAAATTACTTAAAACTTAAAATTCTATACTAATCAAAATAACACAATCTATAAATTTATCGGAGAAGAAATAAATCAATGAAAAATTACTTGAAACTTAAAATTCTATACTAATCAAAATAACACAATCCATAAATTTATCGGAGAAGAAATAAATCAATGAGAAATCACTTGAAACTTAAAATTCTATACTAATCAAAATAACACAATCCATAAATTTATCGGGGAAGAAAAAAATCAATGAAAAATTACTTGAAACTTAAATTCTATACTAATCAAAATAACATAATCCATAAATTTATCGAAGAAGAAAATAAATCAATGAAAAATTACTTGAAATTTAAAATTCTGTACTAATCAAAATAACACAATCCATAAATTTATCGGAGAAGAAATAAATCAATGAAAAATTACTTGAAACTTAAAATTCTATACTAATCAAAATAACATAATCCATAAATTTATCGGAGAAGAAATAAATCAATGAAAAATTACTTGAAACTTAAAATTTTATACTAATCAAAATAACACAATCCATAAATTTATCGGAGAAGAAAATAAATCAATGAAAAATTACTTGAAACTTAAAATTCTATACTAATCAAAATAACACAATCCATAAATTTATCGGAGAAGAAATAAATCAATGAAAAATTACTTGAAACTTAAAATTCTATACTAATCAAAATAACACAATCCATAAATTTATCGGAGAATAAATAAATCAATGAGAAATTACTTGAAACTTAAAATTCTATACTAATCAAAATAACACAATCCATAAATTTATCGGAGAAGAAGATAAATCAATGAAAAATTACTTGAAACTTAAAATTCTATACTAATCAAAATAACATAATCCATAAATTTGTCGGAGAAGAAATAAATCAATGAAAAATTACTTGAAACTTAAAATTCTATACTAATCAAAATAACATAATCCATAAATTTATCGGAGAAGAAATAAATCAATGAGAAATTACTTAAAACTTAAAATTCTATACTAATCAAAATAACACAATCCATAAATTTATCGGAGAAGAAATAAATCAATGAGAAATTACTTGAAACTTAAAATTCTATACTAATCAAAATAACATAATTCATAAAATTATCGGAGAAGAAAATAAATCAATGAAAAATTACTTGAAACTTAAAATTCTATACTAATCAAAATAACACAATCTATAAATTTATCGGAGAAGAAATTAATCAATGAGAAATTACTTGAAACTTAAAATTCTATACTAATCAAAATAACACAATCCATAAATTTATCGGAGAAGAAATAAATCAATGAGAAATTACTTGAAATTTAAAATTCTGTACTAATCAAAATAACACAATCCATAAATTTATCGGAGAAGAAATAAATCAATGAAAAATTACTTGAAACTTAAAATTCTATACTAATCAAAATAACATAATCCATAAATTTATCGGAGAAGAAATAAATCAATGAAAAATTACTTGAAACTTAAAATTTTATACTAATCAAAATAACACAATCCATAAATTTATCGGAGAAGAAAATAGATCAATGAAAAATTACTTGAAACTTAAAATTCTATACTAATCAAAATAACATAATCCATAAATTTATCGGAGAAGAAAATAAATCAATGAAAAATTACTTGAAACTTAAAATTCTATACTAATCAAAATAACACAATCCATAAATTTATCGGAGAAGAAAATAAATCAATGAAAAATTACTTGAAACTTAAAATTCTATACTAATCAAAATAACACAATCCATAAATTTATTGGAGAAGAAATAAATCAATGAGAAATTACTTGAAACTTAAAATTCTATACTAATCAAAATAACACAATCCATAAATTTATCGGCAATGAAAAATTACTTGAAACTTAAAATTCTATACTAATCAAAATAACACAATCCATAAATTTATCGGAGAAGAAATAAATCAATGAAAAATTACTTGAAACTTAAAATTCTATACTAATCAAAATAACACAATCCATAAATTTATCGGAGAATAAATAAATCAATGAGAAATTACTTGAAACTTAAAATTCTATACTAATCAAAATAACACAATCCATAAATTCATCGGAGAAGAAGATAAATGAATGAAAAATTACTTGAAACTTAAAATTCTATACTAATCAAAATAACGTAATCCATAAATTTATCGGAGAAGAAATAAATCAATGAAAAATTACTTGAAACTTAAAATTCTATACTAATCAAAATAACATAATCCATAAATTTATCGGAGAAGAAATAAATCAATGAAAAATTACTTGAAACTCAAAATTCTATACTAATCAAAATAACATAATTTATAAATTTATCGGAGAAGAAATAAATCAATGAGAAATTACTTGAAACTTAAAATTCTATACTAATCAAAATAACACAATCCATAAATTTATCGGAGAAGAAGTAAATCAATGAAAAATTACTTGAAACTCAAAATTCTATACTAATCAAAATAACATAATCTATAAATTTATCGGAGAAGAAATAAATCAATAAGAAATTACTTGAAACTAACATTCTATACTAATCAAAATAACACAATTTATAAATTTATCGGAGAAGAAATAAATCAATGAAAAATTACTTGAAACTTAAAATTCTATACTAATCAAAATAACACAATCTTTAAATTTATCGGAGAAGAAATAAATCAATGAAAAATTACTTGAAACTTAAAATTTTATACTAATCAAAATAACACAATCCATAAATTTATCGGGGAAGAAATAAATCAATGAAAAATTACTTGAAACTTAAAATTCTATACTAATCAAAATAACACAATCCATAAATTTATCGGAGAAGAAAATAAATCAATGAAAAATTACTTAAAACTTAAAATTCTATACTAATCAAAATAACACAATCCATAAATTTATCGGAGAAGGAAATAAATCAATGAGAAATTACTTGAAACTTAAAATTCTATACTAATCAAAATAACATAATCCATAAATTTATCGGAGAAGAAAATAAATCAATGAAAAATTACTTGAAACTTAAAATTCTATACTAATCAAAATAACACAATCCATAAATTTATCGGAGAAGAAATAAATCAATGAAAAATTACTTGAAACTTAAAATTCTATACTAATCAAAATAACACAATCCATAAATTTATCGGAGAAGAAATAAATCAATGAAAAATTACTTGAAACTTAAAATTCTGTACTAATCAAAATAACACAATCCATAAATTTATCGGAGAAGAAAATAAATCAATGAAAAATTACTTGAAACTTAAAATTCTATACTAATCAAAATAACACAATCCATAAATTTATCGGAGAAGAAAATAAATCAATGAAAAATTACTTGAAACTTAAAATTCTATACTAATCAAAATAACATAATCCATAAATTTATCGGAAAAGAAATAAATCAATGAGAAATTACTTGAAACTTAAAATTCTATACTAATCAAAATAACACAATCCATAAATTTATCGGAGAAGAAATAAATCAATGAAAAATTACTTGAAACTTAACATTCTATACTAATCAAAATAACACAATCTATAAATTTATCGGCAATGAAAAATTACTTGAAACTTAAAATTCTATACTAATCAAAATAACACAATCCATAAATTTATCGGAGAAGAAATAAATCAATGAAAAATTACTTGAAACTTAAAATTCTATACTAATCAAAATAACACAATCCATAAATTTATCGGAGAATAAATAAATCAATGAGAAATTACTTGAAACTTAAAATTCTATACTAATCAAAATAACACAATCCATAAATTCATCGGAGAAGAAGATAAATCAATGAAAAATTACTTGAAACTTAAAATTCTATACTAATCAAAATAACGTAATCCATAAATTTATCGGAGAAGAAATAAATCAATGAAAAATTACTTGAAACTTAAAATTCTATACTAATCAAAATGACATAATCCATAAATTTATCGGAGAAGAAAATAAATCAATGAGAAATTACTTGAAACTTAAAATTCTATACTAATCAAAATAAAACAATCCATAAATTTATCGGAGAAGAAAGAAATCAATGAAAAATTACTTGAAACTTAAAATTCTATACTAATCAAAATAACACAATTTATAAATTTATCGGAGAAGAAAATAAATCAATGAGAAATTACTTGAAACTTAAAATTCTATACTAATCAAAATAACACAATCCATAAATTTATCGGAGAAGAAAATAAATCAATGAAAAATTACTTGAAACTTAAAATTCTATACTAATCAAAATAACACAATCCATAAATTTATTGGAGAAGAAATAAATCAATGAGAAATTACTTGAAACTTAAAATTCTATACTAATCAAAATAACACAATCCATAAATTTATCGGAGAAGAAATAAATCAATGAAAAATTACTTGAAACTTAAAATTCTATACTAATCAAAATAACACAATCCATAAATTTATCGGAGAAGAATATAAATCAATGAAAAATTACTTGAAACTTAAAATTCTATACTAATCAAAATAACACAATCCATAAATTTATCGGAGAATAAATAAATCAATGAGAAATTACTTGAAACTTAAAATTCTATACTAATCAAAATAACACAATCCATAAATTTATCGGAGAAGAAGATAAATCAATGAAAAATTACTTGAAACTTAAAATTCTATACTAATCAAAATAACATAATCCATAAATTTATCGGAGAAGAAATAAATCAATGAAAAATTACTTGAAACTTAAAATTCTATACTAATCAAAATAACATAATCCATAAATTTATCGGAGAAGAAATAAATCAATGAGAAATTACTTGAAACTTAAAATTCTATACTAATCAAAATAACACAATCCATAAATTTATCGGAGAAGAAATAAATCAATGAGAAATTACTTGAAACTTAAAATTCTATACTAATCAAAATAACATAATTCATAAATTTATCGGAGAAGAAAATAAATCAATGAAAAATTACTTAAAACTTAAAATTCTATACTAATCAAAATAACACAATCTATAAATTTATCGGAGAAGAAATAAATCAATGAAAAATTACTTGAAACTTAAAATTCTATACTAATCAAAATAACACAATCCATAAATTTATCGGAGAAGAAATAAATCAATGAGAAATCACTTGAAACTTAAAATTCTATACTAATCAAAATAACACAATCCATAAATTTATCGGGGAAGAAAAAAATCAATGAAAAATTACTTGAAACTTAAATTCTATACTAATCAAAATAACATAATCCATAAATTTATCGAAGAAGAAAATAAATCAATGAAAAATTACTTGAAATTTAAAATTCTGTACTAATCAAAATAACACAATCCATAAATTTATCGGAGAAGAAATAAATCAATGAAAAATTACTTGAAACTTAAAATTCTATACTAATCAAAATAACATAATCCATAAATTTATCGGAGAAGAAATAAATCAATGAAAAATTACTTGAAACTTAAAATTTTATACTAATCAAAATAACACAATCCATAAATTTATCGGAGAAGTAAATAAATCAATGAAAAATTACTTGAAACTTAAAATTCTATACTAATCAAAATAACACAATCCATAAATTTATCGGAGAAGAAATAAATCAATGAAAAATTACTTGAAACTTAAAATTCTATACTAATCAAAATAACACAATCCATAAATTTATCGGAGAATAAATAAATCAATGAGAAATTACTTGAAACTTAAAATTCTATACTAATCAAAATAACACAATCCATAAATTTATCGGAGAAGAAGATAAATCAATGAAAAATTACTTGAAACTTAAAATTCTATACTAATCAAAATAACATAATCCATAAATTTGTCGGAGAAGAAATAAATCAATGAAAAATTACTTGAAACTTAAAATTCTATACTAATCAAAATAACATAATCCATAAATTTATCGGAGAAGAAATAAATCAATGAGAAATTACTTAAAACTTAAAATTCTATACTAATCAAAATAACACAATCCATAAATTTATCGGAGAAGAAATAAATCAATGAGAAATTACTTGAAACTTAAAATTCTATACTAATCAAAATAACATAATTCATAAAATTATCGGAGAAGAAAATAAATCAATGAAAAATTACTTGAAACTTAAAATTCTATACTAATCAAAATAACACAATCTATAAATTTATCGGAGAAGAAATTAATCAATGAGAAATTACTTGAAACTTAAAATTCTATACTAATCAAAATAACACAATCCATAAATTTATCGGAGAAGAAATAAATCAATGAGAAATTACTTGAAATTTAAAATTCTGTACTAATCAAAATAACACAATCCATAAATTTATCGGAGAAGAAATAAATCAATGAAAAATTACTTGAAACTTAAAATTCTATACTAATCAAAATAACATAATCCATAAATTTATCGGAGAAGAAATAAATCAATGAAAAATTACTTGAAACTTAAAATTTTATACTAATCAAAATAACACAATCCATAAATTTATCGGAGAAGAAAATAGATCAATGAAAAATTACTTGAAACTTAAAATTCTATACTAATCAAAATAACATAATCCATAAATTTATCGGAGAAGAAAATAAATCAATGAAAAATTACTTGAAACTTAAAATTCTATACTAATCAAAATAACACAATCCATAAATTTATCGGAGAAGAAAATAAATCAATGAAAAATTACTTGAAACTTAAAATTCTATACTAATCAAAATAACACAATCCATAAATTTATTGGAGAAGAAATAAATCAATGAGAAATTACTTGAAACTTAAAATTCTATACTAATCAAAATAACACAATCCATAAATTTATCGGCAATGAAAAATTACTTGAAACTTAAAATTCTATACTAATCAAAATAACACAATCCATAAATTTATCGGAGAAGAAATAAATCAATGAAAAATTACTTGAAACTTAAAATTCTATACTAATCAAAATAACACAATCCATAAATTTATCGGAGAATAAATAAATCAATGAGAAATTACTTGAAACTTAAAATTCTATACTAATCAAAATAACACAATCCATAAATTCATCGGAGAAGAAGATAAATGAATGAAAAATTACTTGAAACTTAAAATTCTATACTAATCAAAATAACGTAATCCATAAATTTATCGGAGAAGAAATAAATCAATGAAAAATTACTTGAAACTTAAAATTCTATACTAATCAAAATAACATAATCCATAAATTTATCGGAGAAGAAATAAATCAATGAAAAATTACTTGAAACTCAAAATTCTATACTAATCAAAATAACATAATTTATAAATTTATCGGAGAAGAAATAAATCAATGAGAAATTACTTGAAACTTAAAATTCTATACTAATCAAAATAACACAATCCATAAATTTATCGGAGAAGAAGTAAATCAATGAAAAATTACTTGAAACTCAAAATTCTATACTAATCAAAATAACATAATCTATAAATTTATCGGAGAAGAAATAAATCAATAAGAAATTACTTGAAACTAACATTCTATACTAATCAAAATAACACAATTTATAAATTTATCGGAGAAGAAATAAATCAATGAAAAATTACTTGAAACTTAAAATTCTATACTAATCAAAATAACACAATCTTTAAATTTATCGGAGAAGAAATAAATCAATGAAAAATTACTTGAAACTTAAAATTTTATACTAATCAAAATAACACAATCCATAAATTTATCGGGGAAGAAATAAATCAATGAAAAATTACTTGAAACTTAAAATTCTATACTAATCAAAATAACACAATCCATAAATTTATCGGAGAAGAAAATAAATCAATGAAAAATTACTTAAAACTTAAAATTCTATACTAATCAAAATAACACAATCCATAAATTTATCGGAGAAGGAAATAAATCAATGAGAAATTACTTGAAACTTAAAATTCTATACTAATCAAAATAACATAATCCATAAATTTATCGGAGAAGAAAATAAATCAATGAAAAATTACTTGAAACTTAAAATTCTATACTAATCAAAATAACACAATCCATAAATTTATCGGAGAAGAAATAAATCAATGAAAAATTACTTGAAACTTAAAATTCTATACTAATCAAAATAACACAATCCATAAATTTATCGGAGAAGAAATAAATCAATGAAAAATTACTTGAAACTTAAAATTCTGTACTAATCAAAATAACACAATCCATAAATTTATCGGAGAAGAAAATAAATCAATGAAAAATTACTTGAAACTTAAAATTCTATACTAATCAAAATAACACAATCCATAAATTTATCGGAGAAGAAAATAAATCAATGAAAAATTACTTGAAACTTAAAATTCTATACTAATCAAAATAACATAATCCATAAATTTATCGGAAAAGAAATAAATCAATGAGAAATTACTTGAAACTTAAAATTCTATACTAATCAAAATAACACAATCCATAAATTTATCGGAGAAGAAATAAATCAATGAAAAATTACTTGAAACTTAACATTCTATACTAATCAAAATAACACAATCTATAAATTTATCGGCAATGAAAAATTACTTGAAACTTAAAATTCTATACTAATCAAAATAACACAATCCATAAATTTATCGGAGAAGAAATAAATCAATGAAAAATTACTTGAAACTTAAAATTCTATACTAATCAAAATAACACAATCCATAAATTTATCGGAGAATAAATAAATCAATGAGAAATTACTTGAAACTTAAAATTCTATACTAATCAAAATAACACAATCCATAAATTCATCGGAGAAGAAGATAAATCAATGAAAAATTACTTGAAACTTAAAATTCTATACTAATCAAAATAACGTAATCCATAAATTTATCGGAGAAGAAATAAATCAATGAAAAATTACTTGAAACTTAAAATTCTATACTAATCAAAATGACATAATCCATAAATTTATCGGAGAAGAAATAAATCAATGAAAAATTACTTGAAACTCAAAATTCTATACTAATCAAAATAACATAATCTATAAATTTATCGGAGAAAAAATAAATCAATGAGAAATTACTTGAAACTTAAAATTCTATACTAATCAAAATAACACAATCCATAAATTTATCGGAGAAGAAATAAATCAATGAGAAATTACTTGAAACTTAAAATTCTATACTAATCAAAATAACACAATTTATAAATTTATCGGAGAAGAAATAAATCAATGAAAAATTACTTGAAACTTTAAATTCTATACTAATCAAAATAACACAATCCATAAATTTATCGGAGAAGAAAGAAATCAATGAGAAATTACTTGAAACTTAAAATTCTATACTAATCAAAATAACACAATCCATAAATTTACCGGAGAAGAAAATAAATCAATGAAAAATTACTTGAAACTTCATATTCTATACTAATCAAAATAACACAATTTATAAATTTATCAGAGAAGAAAATAAATCAATGAAAAATAACTTGAAACTTAAAATTCTATACTAATCAAAATAACACAATCCATAAATTTATCGGAGAAGAAATAAATCAATGAAAAATTACTTGAAACTTAAAATTCTATATTAATCAAAATAACACAATCCATAAATTTATCGGAGAATAAATAAATTAATGAAAAATTACTTGAAACTTAAAATTCTATACTAATCAAAATAACACAATCCATAAATTTATCGGAGAAGAAATAAATCAATGAAAAATTACTTGAAACTTAAAATTCTATACTAATCAAAATAACACAATCTATAAATTTATCGGAGAATAAATAAATCAATGAGAAATTACTTGAAACTTAAAATTCTATACTAATCAAAATAACACAATCCATAAATTTATCGGAGAATAAATAAATCAATGAGAAATTACTTGGAACTTAAAATTCTATACTAATCAAAATAACACAATCCATAAATTTATCGGAGAAGAAATAAATCAATGAGAAATTACTTGAAACTTAAAATTTTATACTAATCAAAATAACACAATCCATAACTTTATCGGAGAAGAAAATAAATCAATGAGAAATTACTTGAAACTTAAAATTCTATACTAATCAAAATAACACAATCCATAAATTTATCGGAGAAGAAATAAATCAATGAAAAATTACTTGAAACTTAAAATTCTATACTAATCAAAATAACACAATTTATAAAATTATCGGAGAAGAAAATAAATCAATGAGAAATTACTTGAAACTTAAAATTCTATACTAATCAAAATAACACAATCCATAAATTTATCGGAGAAGAAAATAAATCAATGAAAAATTACTTGAAACTTAAAATTCTATACTAATCAAAATAACACAATCCATAAATTTATTGGAGAAGAAATAAATCAATGAGAACTTACTTGAAACTTAAAATTCTATACTAATCAAAATAACACAATCCATAAATTTATCGGCAATGAAAAATTACTTGAAACTTAAAATTCTATACTAATCAAAATAACACAATCCATAAATTTATCGGAGAAGAAATAAATCAATGAAAAATTACTTGAAACTTAAAATTCTATACTAATCAAAATAACACAATCCATAAATTTATCGGAGAATAAATAAATCAATGAGAAATTACTTGAAACTTAAAATTCTATACTAATCAAAATAACACAATCCATAAATTCATCGGAGAAGAAGATAAATCAATGAAAAATTACTTGAAACTTAAAATTCTATACTAATCAAAATAACGTAATCCATAAATTTATCGGAGAAGAAATAAATCAATGAAAAATTACTTGAAACTTAAAATTCTATACTAATCAAAATAACATAATCCATAAATTTATCGGAGAAGAAATAAATCAATGAAAAATTACTTGAAACTCAAAATTCTATACTAATCAAAATAACATAATCTATAAATTTATCGGAGAAAAAATAAATCAATGAGAAATTACTTGAAACTTAAAATTCTATACTAATCAAAATAACACAATCCATAAATTTATCGGAGAAGAAATAAATCAATGAGAAATTACTTGAAACTTAAAATTCTATACTAATCAAAATAACACAATTTATAAATTTATCGGAGAAGAAATAAATCAATGAAAAATTACTTGAAACTTAAAATTCTATACTAATCAAAATAACACAATCCATAAATTTATCGGAGAAGAAATAAATCAATGAGAAATTACTTGAAACTTAAAATTCTATACTAATCAAAATAACACAATCCATAAATTTATCGGAGAAGAAAATAAATCAATGAAAAATTACTTGAAACTTAATATTCTATACTAATCAAAATAACACAATTTATAAATTTATCGGAGAAGAAAATAAATCAATGAAAAATTACTTGAAACTTAAAATTCTATACTAATCAAAATAACACAATCCATAAATTTATCGGAGAAGAAATAAATCAATGAAAAATTACTTGAAACTTAAAATTCTATATTAATCAAAATAACACAATCCATAAATTTATCGGAGAATAAATAAATCAATGAAAAATTACTTGAAACTTAAAATTCTATACTAATCAAAATAACACAATCCATAAATTTATCGGAGAAGAAATAAATCAATGAAAAATTACTTGAAACTTAAAATTCTATATTAATCAAAATAACACAATCCACAAATTTATCGGAGAATAAATAAATCAATGAAAAATTACTTGAAATTTAAAATTCTGTACTAATCAAAATAACACAATCCATAAATTTATCGGAGAAGAAATAAATCAATAAAAAATTACTTGAAACTTAAAATTCTATACTAATCAAAATAACATAATCCATAAATTTATCGGAGAAGAAATAAATCAATGAAAAATTACTTGAAACTTGAAATTTTATACTAATCAAAATAACACAATCCATAAATTTATCGGAGAAGAAAATAAATCAATGAAAAATTACTTGAAACTTAAAATTCTATACTAATCAAAATAACACAATCCATAAATTTATCGGAGAAGAAATAAATCAATGAGAAATTACTTGAAACTTAAAATTCTATACTAATCAAAATAACACAATCCATAAATTTATCGGAGAAGAAAATAAATCAATGAGAAATTACTTGAAACTTAAAATTCTATACTAATCAAAATAAAACAATCCATAAATTTATCGGAGAAGAAAGAAATCAATGAAAAATTACTTGAAACTTAAAATTCTATACTAATCAAAATAACACAATTTATAAATTTATCGGAGAAGAAAATAAATCAATGAGAAATTACTTGAAACTTAAAATTCTATACTGATCAAAATAACACAATCCATAAATTTATCGGAGAAGAAAATAAATCAATGAAAAATTACTTGAAACTTAAAATTCTATACTAATCAAAATAACACAATCCATAAATTTATTGGAGAAGAAATAAATCAATGAGAAATTACTTGAAACTTAAAATTCTATACTAATCAAAATAACACAATCCATAAATTTATCGGAGAATAAATAAATCAATGAAAAATTACTTGAAATTTAAAATTCTGTACTAATCAAAATAACACAATCCATAAATTTATCGGAGAAGAAATAAATCAATAAAAAATTACTTGAAACTTAAAATTCTATACTAATCAAAATAACATAATCCATAAATTTATCGGAGAAGAAATAAATCAATGAAAAATTACTTGAAACTTAAAATTTTATACTAATCAAAATAACACAATCCATAAATTTATCGGAGAAGAAAATAAATCAATGAAAAATTACTTGAAACTTAAAATTCTATACTAATCAAAATAACACAATCCATAAATTTATCGGAGAAGAAATAAATCAATGAGAAATTACTTGAAACTTAAAATTCTATACTAATAAAAATAACACAATCCATAAATTTATCGGAGAAGAAAATAAATCAATGAGAAATTACTTGAAACTTAAAATTCTATACTAATCAAAATAAAACAATCCATAAATTTATCGGAGAAGAAAGAAATCAATGAAAAATTACTTGAAACTTAAAATTCTATACTAATCAAAATAACACAATTTATAAATTTATCGGAGAAGAAAATAAATCAATGAGAAATTACTTGAAACTTAAAATTCTATACTAATCAAAATAACACAATCCATAAATTTATCGGAGAAGAAAATAAATCAATGAAAAATTACTTGAAACTTAAAATTCTATACTAATCAAAATAACACAATCCATAAATTTATTGGAGAAGAAATAAATCAATGAGAAATTACTTGAAACTTAAAATTCTATACTAATCAAAATAACACAATCTATAAATTTATCGGAGAAGAAATAAATCAATGAAAAATTACTTGAAACTTAAAATTCTATACTAATCAAAATAACACAATCCATAAATTTATCGGAGAAGAAGATAAATCAATGAAAAATTACTTGAAACTTAAAATTCTATACTAATCAAAATAACACAATCCATAAATTTATCGGAGAATAAATAAATCAATGAGAAATTACTTGAAACTTAAAATTCTATACTAATCAAAATAACACAATCCATAAATTTATCGGAGAAGAAGATAAATCAATGAAAAATTACTTGAAACTTAAAATTCTATACTAATCAAAATAACATAATCCATAAATTTATCGGAGAAGAAATAAATCAATGAAAAATTACTTGAAACTTAAAATTCTATACTAATCAAAAGAACATAATCCATAAATTTATCGGAGAAGAAATAAATCAATGAGAAATTACTTGAAACTTAAAATTCTATACTAATCAAAATAACACAATCCATAAATTTATCGGAGAAGAAATAAATCAATGAGAAATTACTTGAAACTTAAAATTCTATACTAATCAAAATAACATAATTCATAAATTTATCGGAGAAGAAAATAAATCAATGAAAAATTACTTGAAACTTAAAATTCTATACTAATCAAAATAACACAATCTATAAATTTATCGGAGAAGAAATAAATCAATGAAAAATTACTTGAAACTTAAAATTCTATACTAATCAAAATAACACAATCCATAAATTTATCGGAGAAGAAATAAATCAATGAGAAATTACTTGAAACTTAAAATTCTATACTAATCAAAATAACACAATCCATAAATTTATCGGGGAAGAAAAAAATCAATGAAAAATTACTTGAAACTTAAATTCTATACTAATCAAAATAACATAATCCATAAATTTATCGAAGAAGAAAATAAATCAATGAAAAATTACTTGAAATTTAAAATTCTGTACTAATCAAAATAACACAATCCATAAATTTATCGGAGAAGAAATAAATCAATGAAAAATTACTTGAAACTTAAAATTCTATACTAATCAAAATAACATAATCCATAAATTTATCGGAGAAGAAATAAATCAATGAAAAATTACTTGAAACTTAAAATTTTATACTAATCAAAATAACACAATCCATAAATTTATCGGAGAAGAAAATAAATCAATGAAAAATTACTTGAAACTTAAAATTCTATACTAATCAAAATAACACAATCCATAAATTTATCGGAGAAGAAATAAATCAATGAAAAATTACTTGAAACTTAAAATTCTATACTAATCAAAATAACACAATCCATAAATTTATCGGAGAATAAATAAATCAATGAGAAATTACTTGAAACTTAAAATTCTATACTAATCAAAATAACACAATCCATAAATTTATCGGAGAAGAAGATAAATCAATGAAAAATTACTTGAAACTTAAAATTCTATACTAATCAAAATAACATAATCCATAAATTTATCGGAGAAGAAATAAATCAATGAAAAATTACTTGAAACTTAAAATTCTATACTAATCAAAATAACATAATCCATAAATTTATCGGAGAAGAAATAAATCAATGAGAAATTACTTAAAACTTAAAATTCTATACTAATCAAAATAACACAATCCATAAATTTATCGGAGAAGAAATAAATCGATGAGAAATTACTTGAAACTTAAAATTCTATACTAATCAAAATAACATAATTCATAAAATTATCGGAGAAGAAAATAAATCAATGAAAAATTACTTGAAACTTAAAATTCTATACTAATCAAAATAACACAATCTATAAATTTATCGGAGAAGAAATAAATCAATGAGAAATTACTTGAAACTTAAAATTCTATACTAATCAAAATAACACAATCCATAAATTTATCGGAGAAGAAATAAATCAATGAGAAATTACTTGAAATTTAAAATTCTGTACTAATCAAAATAACATAATCCATAAATTTATCGGAGAAGAAAATAAATCAATGAAAAATTACTTGAAACTTAAAATTCTATACTAATCAAAATAACACAATCCATAAATTTATCGGAGAAAAAAATAAATCAATGAAAAATTACTTGAAACTTAAAATTCTATACTAATCAAAATAACACAATCCATAAATTTATTGGAGAAGAAATAAATCAATGAGAAATTACTTGAAACTTAAAATTCTATACTAATCAAAATAACACAATCCATAAATTTATCGGCAATGAAAAATTACTTGAAACTTAAAATTCTATACTAATCAAAATAACACAATCCATAAATTTATCGGAGAAGAAATAAATCAATGAAAAATTACTTGAAACTTAAAATTCTATACTAATCAAAATAACACAATCCATAAATTTATCGGAGAATAAATAAATCAATGAGAAATTACTTGAAACTTAAAATTCTATACTAATCAAAATAACACAATCCATAAATTCATCGGAGAAGAAGATAAATGAATGAAAAATTACTTGAAACTTAAAATTCTATACTAATCAAAATAACGTAATCCATAAATTTATCGGAGAAGAAATAAATCAATGAAAAATTACTTGAAACTTAAAATTCTATACTAATCAAAATAACATAATCCATAAATTTATCGGAGAAGAAATAAATCAATGAAAAATTACTTGAAACTCAAAATTCTATACTAATCAAAATAACATAATTTATAAATTTATCGGAGAAGAAATAAATCAATGAGAAATTACTTGAAACTTAAAATTCTATACTAATCAAAATAACACAATCCATAAATTTATCGGAGAAGAAGTAAATCAATGAAAAATTACTTGAAACTCAAAATTCTATACTAATCAAAATAACATAATCTATAAATTTATCGGAGAAGAAATAAATCAATGAGAAATTACTTGAAACTTAAAATTCTATACTAATCAAAATAACACAATTTATAAATTTATCGGAGAAGAAATAAATCAATGAAAAATTACTTGAAACTTAAAATTCTATACTAATCAAAATAACACAATCTTTAAATTTATCGGAGAAGAAATAAATCAATGAAAAATTACTTGAAACTTAAAATTTTATACTAATCAAAATAACACAATCCATAAATTTATCGGGGAAGAAATAAATCAATGAAAAATTACTTGAAACTTAAAATTCTATACTAATCAAAATAACACAATCCATAAATTTATCGGAGAAGAAAATAAATCAATGAAAAATTACTTAAAACTTAAAATTCTATACTAATCAAAATAACACAATCCATAAATTTATCGGAGAAGGAAATAAATCAATGAGAAATTACTTGAAACTTAAAATTCTATACTAATCAAAATAACATAATCCATAAATTTATCGGAGAAGAAAATAAATCAATGAAAAATTACTTGAAACTTAAAATTCTATACTAATCAAAATAACACAATCCATAAATTTATCGGAGAAGAAATAAATCAATGAAAAATTACTTGAAACTTAAAATTCTATACTAATCAAAATAACACAATCCATAAATTTATCGGAGAAGAAATAAATCAATGAAAAATTACTTGAAACTTAAAATTCTGTACTAATCAAAATAACACAATCCATAAATTTATCGGAGAAGAAAATAAATCAATGAAAAATTACTTGAAACTTAAAATTCTATACTAATCAAAATAACACAATCCATAAATTTATCGGAGAAGAAAATAAATCAATGAAAAATTACTTGAAACTTAAAATTCTATACTAATCAAAATAACATAATCCATAAATTTATCGGAAAAGAAATAAATCAATGAGAAATTACTTGAAACTTAAAATTCTATACTAATCAAAATAACACAATCCATAAATTTATCGGAGAAGAAATAAATCAATGAAAAATTACTTGAAACTTAACATTCTATACTAATCAAAATAACACAATCTATAAATTTATCGGCAATGAAAAATTACTTGAAACTTAAAATTCTATACTAATCAAAATAACACAATCCATAAATTTATCGGAGAAGAAATAAATCAATGAAAAATTACTTGAAACTTAAAATTCTATACTAATCAAAATAACACAATCCATAAATTTATTGGAGAAGAAATAAATCAATGAGAAATTACTTGAAACTTAAAATTCTATACTAATCAAAATAACACAATCCATAAATTTATCGGCAATGAAAAATTACTTGAAACTTAAAATTCTATACTAATCAAAATAACACAATCCATAAATTTATCGGAGAAGAAAATAAATCAATGAAAAATTACTTGAAACTTAAAATTCTATACTAATCAAAATAACACAATCCATAAATTTATTGGAGAAGAAATAAATCAATGAGAAATTACTTGAAACTTAAAATTCTATACTAATCAAAATAACACAATCCATAAATTTATCGGCAATGAAAAATTACTTGAAACTTAAAATTCTATACTAATCAAAATAACACAATCCATAAATTTATCGGAGAAGAAATAAATCAATGAAAAATTACTTGAAACTTAAAATTCTATACTAATCAAAATAACACAATCCATAAATTTATCGGAGAATAAATAAATCAATGAGAAATTACTTGAAACTTAAAATTCTATACTAATCAAAATAACACAATCCATAAATTCATCGGAGAAGAAGATAAATGAATGAAAAATTACTTGAAACTTAAAATTCTATACTAATCAAAATAACGTAATCCATAAATTTATCGGAGAAGAAAATAAATCAATGAAAAATTACTTGAAACTTAAAATTCTATACTAATCAAAATAACACAATCCATAAATTTATCGGAGAAGAAATAAATCAATAAAAAATTACTTGAAACTTGAAATTCTATACTAATCAAAATAACACAATCCATAAATTTATCGGAGAAGAAATAAATCAATGAAAAATTACTTGAAACTTAAAATTCTGTACTAATCAAAATAACACAATCCATAAATTTATCGGAGAAGAAAATAAATCAATGAAAAATTACTTGAAACTTAAAATTCTATACTAATCAAAATAACACAATCCATAAATTTATCGGAGAAGAAAATAAATCAATGAAAAATTACTTAAAACTTAAAATTCTATACTAATCAAAATAACATAATCCATAAATTTATCGGAAAAGAAATAAATCAATGAGAAATTACTTGAAACTTAAAATTCTATACTAATCAAAATAACACAATCCATAAATTTATCGGAGAAGAAATAAATCAATGAAAAATTACTTGAAACTTAACATTCTATACTAATCAAAATAACACAATCTATAAATTTATCGGCAATGAAAAATTACTTGAAACTTAAAATTCTATACTAATCAAAATAACACAATCCATAAATTTATCGGAGAATAAATAAATCAATGAGAAATTACTTGAAACTTAAAATTCTATACTAATCAAAATAACACAATCCATAAATTCATCGGAGAAGAAGATAAATCAATGAAAAATTACTTGAAACTTAAAATTCTATACTAATCAAAATAACGTAATCCATAAATTTATCGGAGAAGAAATAAATCAATGAAAAATTACTTGAAACTTAAAATTCTATACTAATCAAAATGACATAATCCATAAATTTATCGGAGAAGAAATAAATCAATGAAAAATTACTTGAAACTCAAAATTCTATACTAATCAAAATAACATAATCTATAAATTTATCGGAGAAAAAATAAATCAATGAGAAATTACTTGAAACTTAAAATTCTATACTAATCAAAATAACACAATCCATAAATTTATCGGAGAAGAAATAAATCAATGAGAAATTACTTGAAACTTAAAATTCTATACTAATCAAAATAACACAATTTATAAATTTATCGGAGAAGAAATAAATCAATGAAAAATTACTTGAAACTTAAAATTCTATACTAATCAAAATAACACAATCCATAAATTTATCGGAGAAGAAATAAATCAATGAGAAATTACTTGAAACTTAAAATTCTATACTAATCAAAATAACACAATCCATAAATTTACCGGAGAAGAAAATAAATCAATGAAAAATTACTTGAAACTTCATATTCTATACTAATCAAAATAACACAATTTATAAATTTATCGGAGAAGAAAATAAATCAATGAAAAATAACTTGAAACTTTAAATTCTATACTAATCAAAATAACACATTCCATAAATTTATCGGAGAAGAAATAAATCAATGAAAAATTACTTGAAACTTAAAATTCTATATTAATCAAAATAACACAATCCATAAATTTATCGGAGAATAAATAAATTAATGAAAAATTACTTGAAACTTAAAATTCTATACTAATCAAAATAACACAATCCATAAATTTATCGGAGAAGAAATAAATCAATGAAAAATTACTTGAAACTTAAAATTCTATACTAATCAAAATAACACAATCTATAAATTTATCGGAGAATAAATAAATCAATGAGAAATTACTTGAAACTTAAAATTCTATACTAATCAAAATGACACAATCCATAAATTTATCGGAGAATAAATAAATCAATGAGAAATTACTTGAAACTTAAAATTCTATACTAATCAAAATAACACAATCCATAAATTTATCGGAGAAGAAATAAATCAATGAGAAATTACTTGAAACTTAAAATTTTATACTAATCAAAATAACACAATCCATAACTTTATCGGAGAAGAAAATAAATCAATGAGAAATTACTTGAAACTTAAAATTCTATACTAATCAAAATAACACAATCCATAAATTTATCGGAGAAGAAATAAATCAATGAAAAATTACTTGAAACTTAAAATTCTATACTAATCAAAATAACACAATTTATAAATTTATCGGAGAAGAAAATAAATCAATGAGAAATTACTTGAAACTTAAAATTCTATACTAATCAAAATAACACAATCCATAAATTTATCGGAGAAGAAAATAAATCAATGAAAAATTACTTGAAACTTAAAATTCTATACTAATCAAAATAACACAATCCATAAATTTATTGGAGAAGAAATAAATCAATGAGAAATTACTTGAAACTTAAAATTCTATACTAATCAAAATAACACAATCCATAAATTTATCGGCAATGAAAAATTACTTGAAACTTAAAATTCTATACTAATCAAAATAACACAATCCATAAATTTATCGGAGAAGAAATAAATCAATGAAAAATTACTTGAAACTTAAAATTCTATACTAATCAAAATAACACAATCCATAAATTCATCGGAGAAGAAGATAAATCAATGAAAAATTACTTGAAACTTAAAATTCTATACTAATCAAAATAACGTAATCCATAAATTTATCGGAGAAGAAATAAATCAATGAAAAATTACTTGAAACTTAAAATTCTATACTAATCAAAATAACATAATCCATAAATTTATCGGAGAAGAAATAAATCAATGAAAAATTACTTGAAACTCAAAATTCTATACTAATCAAAATAACATAATCTATAAATTTATCGGAGAAAAAATAAATCAATGAGAAATTACTTGAAACTTAAAATTCTATACTAATCAAAATAACACAATCCATAAATTTATCGGAGAAGAAATAAATCAATGAGAAATTACTTGAAACTTAAAATTCTATACTAATCAAAATAACACAATTTATAAATTTATCGGAGAAGAAATAAATCAATGAAAAATTACTTGAAACTTAAAATTCTATACTAATCAAAATAACACAATCCATAAATTTATCGGAGAAGAAATAAATCAATGAGAAATTACTTGAAACTTAAAATTCTATACTAATCAAAATAACACAATCCATAAATTTATCGGAGAAGAAAATAAATCAATGAAAAATTACTTGAAACTTAATATTCTATACTAATCAAAATAACACAATTTATAAATTTATCGGAGAAGAAAATAAATCAATGAAAAATTACTTGAAACTTAAAATTCTATACTAATCAAAATAACACAATCCATAAATTTATCGGAGAAGAAATAAATCAATGAAAAATTACTTGAAACTTAAAATTCTATATTAATCAAAATAACACAATCCATAAATTTATCGGAGAATAAATAAATCAATGAAAAATTACTTGAAACTTAAAATTCTATACTAATCAAAATAACACAATCCATAAATTTATCGGAGAAGAAATAAATCAATGAAAAATTACTTGAAACTTAAAATTCTATATTAATCAAAATAACACAATCCATAAATTTATCGGAGAATAAATAAATCAATGAAAAATTACTTGAAATTTAAAATTCTGTACTAATCAAAATAACACAATCCATAAATTTATCGGAGAAGAAATAAATCAATGAAAAATTACTTGAAACTTAAAATTCTATACTAATCAAAATTACATAATCCATAAATTTATCGGAGAAGAAATAAATCAATGAAAAATTACTTGAAACTTAAAATTCTATACTAATCAAAATAACATAATCCATAAATTTATCGGAGAAGAAATAAATCAATGAGAAATTACTTAAAACTTAAAATTCTATACTAATCAAAATAACACAATCCATAAATTTATCGGAGAAGAAATAAATCGATGAGAAATTACTTGAAACTTAAAATTCTATACTAATCAAAATAACATAATTCATAAAATTATCGGAGAAGAAAATAAATCAATGAAAAATTACTTGAAACTTAAAATTCTATACTAATCAAAATAACACAATCTATAAATTTATCGGAGAAGAAATAAATCAATGAGAAATTACTTGAAACTTAAAATTCTATACTAATCAAAATAACACAATCCATAAATTTATCGGAGAAGAAATAAATCAATGAGAAATTACTTGAAATTTAAAATTCTGTACTAATCAAAATAACACAATCCATAAATTTATCGGAGAAGAAATAAATCAATGAAAAATTACTTGAAACTTAAAATTCTATACTAATCAAAATAACATAATCCATAAATTTATCGGAGAAGAAATAAATCAATGAAAAATTACTTGAAACTTAAAATTTTATACTAATCAAAATAACACAATCCATAAATTTATCGGAGAAGAAAATAAATCAATGAAAAATTACTTGAAACTTAAAATTCTATACTAATCAAAATAACATAATCCATAAATTTATCGGAGAAGAAAATAAATCAATGAAAAATTACTTGAAACTTAAAATTCTATACTAATCAAAATAACACAATCCATAAATTTATCGGAGAAGAAAATAAATCAATGAAAAATTACTTGAAATTTAAAATTCTATACTAATCAAAATAACACAATCCATAAATTTATTGGAGAAGAAATAAATCAATGAGAAATTACTTGAAACTTAAAATTCTATACTAATCAAAATAACACAATCCATAAATTTATCGGCAATGAAAAATTACTTGAAACTTAAAATTCTATACTAATCAAAATAACACAATCCATAAATTTATCGGAGAAGAAATAAATCAATGAAAAATTACTTGAAACTTAAAATTCTATACTAATCAAAATAACACAATCCATAAATTTATCGGAGAATAAATAAATCAATGAGAAATTACTTGAAACTTAAAATTCTATACTAATCAAAATAACACAATCCATAAATTCATCGGAGAAGAAGATAAATGAATGAAAAATTACTTGAAACTTAAAATTCTATACTAATCAAAATAACGTAATCCATAAATTTATCGGAGAAGAAATAAATCAATGAAAAATTACTTGAAACTTAAAATTCTATACTAATCAAAATAACATAATCCATAAATTTATCGGAGAAGAAATAAATCAATGAAAAATTACTTGAAACTCAAAATTCTATACTAATCAAAATAACATAATTTATAAATTTATCGGAGAAGAAATAAATCAATGAGAAATTACTTGAAACTTAAAATTCTATACTAATCAAAATAACACAATCCATAAATTTATCGGAGAAGAAGTAAATCAATGAAAAATTACTTGAAACTCAAAATTCTATACTAATCAAAATAACATAATCTATAAATTTATCGGAGAAGAAATAAATCAATGAGAAATTACTTGAAACTTAAAATTCTATACTAATCAAAATAACACAATTTATAAATTTATCGGAGAAGAAATAAATCAATGAAAAATTACTTGAAACTTAAAATTCTATACTAATCAAGATAACACAATCTTTAAATTTATCGGAGAAGAAATAAATCAATGAAAAATTACTTGAAACTTAAAATTTTATACTAATCAAAATAACACAATCCATAAATTTATCGGGGAAGAAATAAATCAATGAAAAATTACTTGAAACTTAAAATTCTATACTAATCAAAATAACACAATCCATAAATTTATCGGAGAAGAAAATAAATCAATGAAAAATTACTTAAAACTTAAAATTCTATACTAATCAAAATAACACAATCCATAAATTTATCGGAGAAGGAAATAAATCAATGAGAAATTACTTGAAACTTAAAATTCTATACTAATCAAAATAACATAATCCATAAATTTATCGGAGAAGAAAATAAATCAATGAAAAATTACTTGAAACTTAAAATTCTATACTAATCAAAATAACACAATCCATAAATTTATCGGAGAAGAAATAAATCAATGAAAAATTACTTGAAACTTAAAATTCTATACTAATCAAAATAACACAATCCATAAATTTATCGGAGAAGAAATAAATCAATGAAAAATTACTTGAAACTTAAAATTCTGTACTAATCAAAATAACACAATCCATAAATTTATCGGAGAAGAAAATAAATCAATGAAAAATTACTTGAAACTTAAAATTCTATACTAATCAAAATAACACAATCCATAAATTTATCGGAGAAGAAAATAAATCAATGAAAAATTACTTGAAACTTAAAATTCTATACTAATCAAAATAACATAATCCATAAATTTATCGGAAAAGAAATAAATCAATGAGAAATTACTTGAAACTTAAAATTCTATACTAATCAAAATAACACAATCCATAACTTTATCGGAGAAGAAATAAATCAATGAAAAATTACTTGAAACTTAACATTCTATACTAATCAAAATAACACAATCTATAAATTTATCGGCAATGAAAAATTACTTGAAACTTAAAATTCTATACTAATCAAAATAACACAATCCATAAATTTATCGGAGAAGAAATAAATCAATGAAAAATTACTTGAAACTTAAAATTCTATACTAATCAAAATAACACAATCCATAAATTTATTGGAGAAGAAATAAATCAATGAGAAATTACTTGAAACTTAAAATTCTATACTAATCAAAATAACACAATCCATAAATTTATCGGCAATGAAAAATTACTTGAAACTTAAAATTCTATACTAATCAAAATAACACAATCCATAAATTTATCGGAGAAGAAAATAAATCAATGAAAAATTACTCGAAACTTAAAATTCTATACTAATCAAAATAACACAATCCATAAATTTATTGGAGAAGAAATAAATCAATGAGAAATTACTTGAAACTTAAAATTCTATACTAATCAAAATAACACAATCCATAAATTTATCGGCAATGAAAAATTACTTGAAACTTAAAATTCTATACTAATCAAAATAACACAATCCATAAATTTATCGGAGAAGAAATAAATCAATGAAAAATTACTTGAAACTTAAAATTCTATACTAATCAAAATAACACAATCCATAAATTTATCGGAGAATAAATAAATCAATGAGAAATTACTTGAAACTTAAAATTCTATACTAATCAAAATAACACAATCCATAAATTCATCGGAGAAGAAGATAAATGAATGAAAAATTACTTGAAACTTAAAATTCTATACTAATCAAAATAACGTAATCCATAAATTTATCGGAGAAGAAATAAATCAATGAAAAATTACTTGAAACTTAAAATTCTATACTAATCAAAATAACATAATCCATAAATTTATCGGAGAAGAAATAAATCAATGAAAAATTACTTGAAACTCAAAATTCTATACTAATCAAAATAACATAATTTATAAATTTATCGGAGAAGAAATAAATCAATGAGAAATTACTTGAAACTTAAAATTCTATACTAATCAAAATAACACAATCCATAAATTTATCGGAGAAGAAGTAAATCAATGAAAAATTACTTGAAACTCAAAATTCTATACTAATCAAAATAACATCATCTATAAATTTATCGGAGAAGAAATAAATCAATGAGAAATTACTTGAAACTTAAAATTCTATACTAATCAAAATAACACAATTTATAAATTTATCGGAGAAGAAATAAATCAATGAAAAATTACTTGAAACTTAAAATTCTATACTAATCAAAATAACACAATCTTTAAATTTATCGGAGAAGAAATAAATCAATGAAAAATTACTTGAAACTTAAAATTTTATACTAATCAAAATAACACAATCCATAAATTTATCGGGGAAGAAATAAATCAATGAAAAATTACTTGAAACTTAAAATTCTATACTAATCAAAATAACACAATCCATAAATTTATCGGAGAAGAAAATAAATCAATGAAAAATTACTTAAAACTTAAAATTCTATACTAATCAAAATAACACAATCCATGAATTTATCGGAGAAGGAAATAAATCAATGAAAAATTACTTGAAACTTAAAATTCTATACTAATCAAAATAACATAATCCATAAATTTATCGGAGAAGAAAATAAATCAATGAAAAATTACTTGAAACTTAAAATTCTATACTAATCAAAATAACACAATCCATAAATTTATCGGAGAAGAAATAAATCAATGAAAAATTACTTGAAACTTAAAATTCTATACTAATCAAAATAACACAATCCATAAATTTATCGGAGAAGAAATAAATCAATGAAAAATTACTTGAAACTTAAAATTCTATACTAATCAAAATAACACAATCCATAAATTTATCGGAGAAGAAATAAATCAATGAAAAATTACTTGAAACTTAAAATTCTGTACTAATCAAAATAACACAATCCATAAATTTATCGGAGAAGAAAATAAATCAATGAAAAATTACTTGAAACTTAAAATTCTATACTAATCAAAATAACACAATCCATAAATTTATCGGAGAAGAAAATAAATCAATGAAAAATTACTTGAAACTTAAAATTCTATACTAATCAAAATAACATAATCCATAAATTTATCGGAAAAGAAATAAATCAATGAGAAATTACTTGAAACTTAAAATTCTATACTAATCAAAATAACACAATCCATAAATTTATCGGAGAAGAAATAAATCAATGAAAAATTACTTGAAACTTAACATTCTATACTAATCAAAATAACACAATCTATAAATTTATCGGCAATGAAAAATTACTTGAAACTTAAAATTCTATACTAATCAAAATAACACAATCCATAAATTTATCGGAGAAGAAATAAATCAATGAAAAATTACTTGAAACTTAAAATTCTATACTAATCAAAATAACACAATCCATAAATTTATTGGAGAAGAAATAAATCAATGAGAAATTACTTGAAACTTAAAATTCTATACTAATCAAAATAACACAATCCATAAATTTATCGGCAATGAAAAATTACTTGAAACTTAAAATTCTATACTAATCAAAATAACACAATCCATAAATTTATCGGAGAAGAAAATAAATCAATGAAAAATTACTCGAAACTTAAAATTCTATACTAATCAAAATAACACAATCCATAAATTTATTGGAGAAGAAATAAATCAATGAGAAATTACTTGAAACTTAAAATTCTATACTAATCAAAATAACACAATCCATAAATTTATCGGCAATGAAAAATTACTTGAAACTTAAAATTCTATACTAATCAAAATAACACAATCCATAAATTTATCGGAGAAGAAATAAATCAATGAAAAATTACTTGAAACTTAAAATTCTATACTAATCAAAATAACACAATCCATAAATTTATCGGAGAATAAATAAATCAATGAGAAATTACTTGAAACTTAAAATTCTATACTAATCAAAATAACACAATCCATAAATTCATCGGAGAAGAAGATAAATGAATGAAAAATTACTTGAAACTTAAAATTCTATACTAATCAAAATAACGTAATCCATAAATTTATCGGAGAAGAAATAAATCAATGAAAAATTACTTGAAACTTAAAATTCTATACTAATCAAAATAACATAATCCATAAATTTATCGGAGAAGAAATAAATCAATGAAAAATTACTTGAAACTCAAAATTCTATACTAATCAAAATAACATAATTTATAAATTTATCGGAGAAGAAATAAATCAATGAGAAATTACTTGAAACTTAAAATTCTATACTAATCAAAATAACACAATCCATAAATTTATCGGAGAAGAAGTAAATCAATGAAAAATTACTTGAAACTCAAAATTCTATACTAATCAAAATAACATCATCTATAAATTTATCGGAGAAGAAATAAATCAATGAGAAATTACTTGAAACTTAAAATTCTATACTAATCAAAATAACACAATTTATAAATTTATCGGAGAAGAAATAAATCAATGAAAAATTACTTGAAACTTAAAATTCTATACTAATCAAAATAACACAATCTTTAAATTTATCGGAGAAGAAATAAATCAATGAAAAATTACTTGAAACTTAAAATTTTATACTAATCAAAATAACACAATCCATAAATTTATCGGGGAAGAAATAAATCAATGAAAAATTACTTGAAACTTAAAATTCTATACTAATCAAAATAACACAATCCATAAATTTATCGGAGAAGAAAATAAATCAATGAAAAATTACTTAAAACTTAAAATTCTATACTAATCAAAATAACACAATCCATGAATTTATCGGAGAAGGAAATAAATCAATGAGAAATTACTTGAAACTTAAAATTCTATACTAATCAAAATAACATAATCCATAAATTTATCGGAGAAGAAAATAAATCAATGAAAAATTACTTGAAACTTAAAATTCTATACTAATCAAAATAACACAATCCATAAATTTATCGGAGAAGAAATAAATCAATAAAAAATTACTTGAAACTTAAAATTCTATACTAATCAAAATAACACAATCCATAAATTTATCGGAGAAGAAATAAATCAATGAAAAATTACTTGAAACTTAAAATTCTGTACTAATCAAAATAACACAATCCATAAATTTATCGGAGAAGAAAATAAATCAATGAAAAATTACTTGAAACTTAAAATTCTATACTAATCAAAATAACACAATCCATAAATTTATCGGAGAAGAAAATAAATCAATGAAAAATTACTTAAAACTTAAAATTCTATACTAATCAAAATAACATAATCCATAAATTTATCGGAAAAGAAATAAATCAATGAGAAATTACTTGAAACTTAAAATTCTATACTAATCAAAATAACACAATCCATAAATTTATCGGAGAAGAAATAAATCAATGAAAAATTACTTGAAACTTAACATTCTATACTAATCAAAATAACACAATCTATAAATTTATCGGCAATGAAAAATTACTTGAAACTTAAAATTCTATACTAATCAAAATAACACAATCCATAAATTTATCGGAGAATAAATAAATCAATGAGAAATTACTTGAAACTTAAAATTCTATACTAATCAAAATAACACAATCCATAAATTCATCGGAGAAGAAGATAAATCAATGAAAAATTACTTGAAACTTAAAATTCTATACTAATCAAAATAACGTAATCCATAAATTTATCGGAGAAGAAATAAATCAATGAAAAATTACTTGAAACTTAAAATTCTATACTAATCAAAATGACATAATCCATAAATTTATCGGAGAAGAAATAAATCAATGAAAAATTACTTGAAACTCAAAATTCTATACTAATCAAAATAACATAATCTATAAATTTATCGGAGAAAAAATAAATCAATGAGAAATTACTTGAAACTTAAAATTCTATACTAATCAAAATAACACAATCCATAAATTTATCGGAGAAGAAATAAATCAATGAGAAATTACTTGAAACTTAAAATTCTATACTAATCAAAATAACACAATTTATAAATTTATCGGAGAAGAAATAAATCAATGAAAAATTACTTGAAACTTAAAATTCTATACTAATCAAAATAACACAATCCATAAATTTATCGGAGAAGAAATAAATCAATGAGAAATTACTTGAAACTTAAAATTCTATACTAATCAAAATAACACAATCCATAAATTTACCGGAGAAGAAAATAAATCAATGAAAAATTACTTGAAACTTCATATTCTATACTAATCAAAATAACACAATTTATAAATTTATCGGAGAAGAAAATAAATCAATGAAAAATAACTTGAAACTTTAAATTCTATACTAATCAAAATAACACAATCCATAAATTTATCGGAGAAGAAATAAATCAATGAAAAATTACTTGAAACTTAAAATTCTATATTAATCAAAATAACACAATCCATAAATTTATCGGAGAATAAATAAATTAATGAAAAATTACTTGAAACTTAAAATTCTATACTAATCAAAATAACACAATCCATAAATTTATCGGAGAAGAAATAAATCAATGAAAAATTACTTGAAACTTAAAATTCTATACTAATCAAAATAACACAATCTATAAATTTATCGGAGAATAAATAAATCAATGAGAAATTACTTGAAACTTAAAATTCTATACTAATCAAAATGACACAATCCATAAATTTATCGGAGAATAAATAAATCAATGAGAAATTACTTGAAACTTAAAATTCTATACTAATCAAAATAACACAATCCATAAATTTATCGGAGAAGAAATAAATCAATGAGAAATTACTTGAAACTTAAAATTTTATACTAATCAAAATAACACAATCCATAACTTTATCGGAGAAGAAAATAAATCAATGAGAAATTACTTGAAACTTAAAATTCTATACTAATCAAAATAACACAATCCATAAATTTATCGGAGAAGAAATAAATCAATGAAAAATTACTTGAAACTTAAAATTCTATACTAATCAAAATAACACAATTTATAAATTTATCGGAGAAGAAAATAAATCAATGAGAAATTACTTGAAACTTAAAATTCTATACTAATCAAAATAACACAATCCATAAATTTATCGGAGAAGAAAATAAATCAATGAAAAATTACTTGAAACTTAAAATTCTATACTAATCAAAATAACACAATCCATAAATTTATTGGAGAAGAAATAAATCAATGAGAAATTACTTGAAACTTAAAATTCTATACTAATCAAAATAACACAATCCATAAATTTATCGGCAATGAAAAATTACTTGAAACTTAAAATTCTATACTAATCAAAATAACACAATCCATAAATTTATCGGAGAAGAAATAAATCAATGAAAAATTACTTGAAACTTAAAATTCTATACTAATCAAAATAACACAATCCATAAATTTATCGGAGAATAAATAAATCAATGAGAAATTACTTGAAACTTAAAATTCTATACTAATCAAAATAACACAATCCATAAATTCATCGGAGAAGAAGATAAATCAATGAAAAATTACTTGAAACTTAAAATTCTATACTAATCAAAATAACGTAATCCATAAATTTATCGGAGAAGAAATAAATCAATGAAAAATTACTTGAAACTTAAAATTCTATACTAATCAAAATAACATAATCCATAAATTTATCGGAGAAGAAATAAATCAATGAAAAATTACTTGAAACTCAAAATTCTATACTAATCAAAATAACATAATCTATAAATTTATCGGAGAAAAAATAAATCAATGAGAAATTACTTGAAACTTAAAATTCTATACTAATCAAAATAACACAATCCATAAATTTATCGGAGAAGAAATAAATCAATGAGAAATTACTTGAAACTTAAAATTCTATACTAATCAAAATAACACAATTTATAAATTTATCGGAGAAGAAATAAATCAATGAAAAATTACTTGAAACTTAAAATTCTATACTAATCAAAATAACACAATCCATAAATTTATCGGAGAAGAAATAAATCAATGAGAAATTACTTGAAACTTAAAATTCTATACTAATCAAAATAACACAATCCATAAATTTATCGGAGAAGAAAATAAATCAATGAAAAATTACTTGAAACTTAATATTCTATACTAATCAAAATAACACAATTTATAAATTTATCGGAGAAGAAAATAAATCAATGAAAAATTACTTGAAACTTAAAATTCTATACTAATCAAAATAACACAATCCATAAATTTATCGGAGAAGAAATAAATCAATGAAAAATTACTTGAAACTTAAAATTCTATATTAATCAAAATAACACAATCCATAAATTTATCGGAGAATAAATAAATCAATGAAAAATTACTTGAAACTTAAAATTCTATACTAATCAAAATAACACAATCCATAAATTTATCGGAGAAGAAATAAATCAATGAAAAATTACTTGAAACTTAAAATTCTATATTAATCAAAATAACACAATCCATAAATTTATCGGAGAATAAATAAATCAATGAAAAATTACTTGAAATTTAAAATTCTGTACTAATCAAAATAACACAATCCATAAATTTATCGGAGAAGAAATAAATCAATGAAAAATTACTTGAAACTTAAAATTCTATACTAATCAAAATTACATAATCCATAAATTTATCGGAGAAGAAATAAATCAATGAAAAATTACTTGAAACTTAAAATTCTATACTAATCAAAATAACATAATCCATAAATTTATCGGAGAAGAAATAAATCAATGAGAAATTACTTAAAACTTAAAATTCTATACTAATCAAAATAACACAATCCATAAATTTATCGGAGAAGAAATAAATCGATGAGAAATTACTTGAAACTTAAAATTCTATACTAATCAAAATAACATAATTCATAAAATTATCGGAGAAGAAAATAAATCAATGAAAAATTACTTGAAACTTAAAATTCTATACTAATCAAAATAACACAATCTATAAATTTATCGGAGAAGAAATAAATCAATGAGAAATTACTTGAAACTTAAAATTCTATACTAATCAAAATAACACAATCCATAAATTTATCGGAGAAGAAATAAATCAATGAGAAATTACTTGAAATTTAAAATTCTGTACTAATCAAAATAACACAATCCATAAATTTATCGGAGAAGAAATAAATCAATGAAAAATTACTTGAAACTTAAAATTCTATACTAATCAAAATAACATAATCCATAAATTTATCGGAGAAGAAATAAATCAATGAAAAATTACTTGAAACTTAAAATTTTATACTAATCAAAATAACACAATCCATAAATTTATCGGAGAAGAAAATAAATCAATGAAAAATTACTTGAAACTTAAAATTCTATACTAATCAAAATAACATAATCCATAAATTTATCGGAGAAGAAAATAAATCAATGAAAAATTACTTGAAACTTAAAATTCTATACTAATCAAAATAACACAATCCATAAATTTATCGGAGAAGAAAATAAATCAATGAAAAATTACTTGAAATTTAAAATTCTATACTAATCAAAATAACACAATCCATAAATTTATTGGAGAAGAAATAAATCAATGAGAAATTACTTGAAACTTAAAATTCTATACTAATCAAAATAACACAATCCATAAATTTATCGGCAATGAAAAATTACTTGAAACTTAAAATTCTATACTAATCAAAATAACACAATCCATAAATTTATCGGAGAAGAAATAAATCAATGAAAAATTACTTGAAACTTAAAATTCTATACTAATCAAAATAACACAATCCATAAATTTATCGGAGAATAAATAAATCAATGAGAAATTACTTGAAACTTAAAATTCTATACTAATCAAAATAACACAATCCATAAATTCATCGGAGAAGAAGATAAATGAATGAAAAATTACTTGAAACTTAAAATTCTATACTAATCAAAATAACGTAATCCATAAATTTATCGGAGAAGAAATAAATCAATGAAAAATTACTTGAAACTTAAAATTCTATACTAATCAAAATAACATAATCCATAAATTTATCGGAGAAGAAATAAATCAATGAAAAATTACTTGAAACTCAAAATTCTATACTAATCAAAATAACATAATTTATAAATTTATCGGAGAAGAAATAAATCAATGAGAAATTACTTGAAACTTAAAATTCTATACTAATCAAAATAACACAATCCATAAATTTATCGGAGAAGAAGTAAATCAATGAAAAATTACTTGAAACTCAAAATTCTATACTAATCAAAATAACATAATCTATAAATTTATCGGAGAAGAAATAAATCAATGAGAAATTACTTGAAACTTAAAATTCTATACTAATCAAAATAACACAATTTATAAATTTATCGGAGAAGAAATAAATCAATGAAAAATTACTTGAAACTTAAAATTCTATACTAATCAAGATAACACAATCTTTAAATTTATCGGAGAAGAAATAAA
Organism: Cylloceria caligata; assembly: GCA_963942595.1. Classification (NCBI taxonomy): domain Eukaryota; kingdom Metazoa; phylum Arthropoda; class Insecta; order Hymenoptera; family Ichneumonidae; genus Cylloceria; species Cylloceria caligata. The sequence goes on from OZ012706.1 coordinate 46,438,705, forward strand.
TCAATGAAAAATTACTTGAAACTTAAAATTTTATACTAATCAAAATAACACAATCCATAAATTTATCGGGGAAGAAATAAATCAATGAAAAATTACTTGAAACTTAAAATTCTATACTAATCAAAATAACACAATCCATAAATTTATCGGAGAAGAAAATAAATCAATGAAAAATTACTTAAAACTTAAAATTCTATACTAATCAAAATAACACAATCCATAAATTTATCGGAGAAGGAAATAAATCAATGAGAAATTACTTGAAACTTAAAATTCTATACTAATCAAAATAACATAATCCATAAATTTATCGGAGAAGAAAATAAATCAATGAAAAATTACTTGAAACTTAAAATTCTATACTAATCAAAATAACACAATCCATAAATTTATCGGAGAAGAAATAAATCAATGAAAAATTACTTGAAACTTAAAATTCTATACTAATCAAAATAACACAATCCATAAATTTATCGGAGAAGAAATAAATCAATGAAAAATTACTTGAAACTTAAAATTCTGTACTAATCAAAATAACACAATCCATAAATTTATCGGAGAAGAAAATAAATCAATGAAAAATTACTTGAAACTTAAAATTCTATACTAATCAAAATAACACAATCCATAAATTTATCGGAGAAGAAAATAAATCAATGAAAAATTACTTGAAACTTAAAATTCTATACTAATCAAAATAACATAATCCATAAATTTATCGGAAAAGAAATAAATCAATGAGAAATTACTTGAAACTTAAAATTCTATACTAATCAAAATAACACAATCCATAACTTTATCGGAGAAGAAATAAATCAATGAAAAATTACTTGAAACTTAACATTCTATACTAATCAAAATAACACAATCTATAAATTTATCGGCAATGAAAAATTACTTGAAACTTAAAATTCTATACTAATCAAAATAACACAATCCATAAATTTATCGGAGAAGAAATAAATCAATGAAAAATTACTTGAAACTTAAAATTCTATACTAATCAAAATAACACAATCCATAAATTTATTGGAGAAGAAATAAATCAATGAGAAATTACTTGAAACTTAAAATTCTATACTAATCAAAATAACACAATCCATAAATTTATCGGCAATGAAAAATTACTTGAAACTTAAAATTCTATACTAATCAAAATAACACAATCCATAAATTTATCGGAGAAGAAAATAAATCAATGAAAAATTACTCGAAACTTAAAATTCTATACTAATCAAAATAACACAATCCATAAATTTATTGGAGAAGAAATAAATCAATGAGAAATTACTTGAAACTTAAAATTCTATACTAATCAAAATAACACAATCCATAAATTTATCGGCAATGAAAAATTACTTGAAACTTAAAATTCTATACTAATCAAAATAACACAATCCATAAATTTATCGGAGAAGAAATAAATCAATGAAAAATTACTTGAAACTTAAAATTCTATACTAATCAAAATAACACAATCCATAAATTTATCGGAGAATAAATAAATCAATGAGAAATTACTTGAAACTTAAAATTCTATACTAATCAAAATAACACAATCCATAAATTCATCGGAGAAGAAGATAAATGAATGAAAAATTACTTGAAACTTAAAATTCTATACTAATCAAAATAACGTAATCCATAAATTTATCGGAGAAGAAATAAATCAATGAAAAATTACTTGAAACTTAAAATTCTATACTAATCAAAATAACATAATCCATAAATTTATCGGAGAAGAAATAAAACAATGAAAAATTACTTGAAACTCAAAATTCTATACTAATCAAAATAACATAATTTATAAATTTATCGGAGAAGAAATAAATCAATGAGAAATTACTTGAAACTTAAAATTCTATACTAATCAAAATAACACAATCCATAAATTTATCGGAGAAGAAGTAAATCAATGAAAAATTACTTGAAACTCAAAATTCTATACTAATCAAAATAACATCATCTATAAATTTATCGGAGAAGAAATAAATCAATGAGAAATTACTTGAAACTTAAAATTCTATACTAATCAAAATAACACAATTTATAAATTTATCGGAGAAGAAATAAATCAATGAAAAATTACTTGAAACTTAAAATTCTATACTAATCAAAATAACACAATCTTTAAATTTATCGGAGAAGAAATAAATCAATGAAAAATTACTTGAAACTTAAAATTTTATACTAATCAAAATAACACAATCCATAAATTTATCGGGGAAGAAATAAATCAATGAAAAATTACTTGAAACTTAAAATTCTATACTAATCAAAATAACACAATCCATAAATTTATCGGAGAAGAAAATAAATCAATGAAAAATTACTTAAAACTTAAAATTCTATACTAATCAAAATAACACAATCCATGAATTTATCGGAGAAGGAAATAAATCAATGAGAAATTACTTGAAACTTAAAATTCTATACTAATCAAAATAACATAATCCATAAATTTATCGGAGAAGAAAATAAATCAATGAAAAATTACTTGAAACTTAAAATTCTATACTAATCAAAATAACACAATCCATAAATTTATCGGAGAAGAAATAAATCAATGAAAAATTACTTGAAACTTAAAATTCTATACTAATCAAAATAACACAATCCATAAATTTATCGGAGAAGAAATAAATCAATGAAAAATTACTTGAAACTTAAAATTCTATACTAATCAAAATAACACAATCCATAAATTTATCGGAGAAGAAATAAATCAATGAAAAATTACTTGAAACTTAAAATTCTGTACTAATCAAAATAACACAATCCATAAATTTATCGGAGAAGAAAATAAATCAATGAAAAATTACTTGAAACTTAAAATTCTATACTAATCAAAATAACACAATCCATAAATTTATCGGAGAAGAAAATAAATCAATGAAAAATTACTTGAAACTTAAAATTCTATACTAATCAAAATAACATAATCCATAAATTTATCGGAAAAGAAATAAATCAATGAGAAATTACTTGAAACTTAAAATTCTATACTAATCAAAATAACACAATCCATAAATTTATCGGAGAAGAAATAAATCAATGAAAAATTACTTGAAACTTAACATTCTATACTAATCAAAATAACACAATCTATAAATTTATCGGCAATGAAAAATTACTTGAAACTTAAAATTCTATACTAATCAAAATAACACAATCCATAAATTTATCGGAGAAGAAATAAATCAATGAAAAATTACTTGAAACTTAAAATTCTATACTAATCAAAATAACACAATCCATAAATTTATTGGAGAAGAAATAAATCAATGAGAAATTACTTGAAACTTAAAATTCTATACTAATCAAAATAACACAATCCATAAATTTATCGGCAATGAAAAATTACTTGAAACTTAAAATTCTATACTAATCAAAATAACACAATCCATAAATTTATCGGAGAAGAAAATAAATCAATGAAAAATTATTCGAAACTTAAAATTCTATACTAATCAAAATAACACAATCCATAAATTTATTGGAGAAGAAATAAATCAATGAGAAATTACTTGAAACTTAAAATTCTATACTAATCAAAATAACACAATCCATAAATTTATCGGCAATGAAAAATTACTTGAAACTTAAAATTCTATACTAATCAAAATAACACAATCCATAAATTTATCGGAGAAGAAATAAATCAATGAAAAATTACTTGAAACTTAAAATTCTATACTAATCAAAATAACACAATCCATAAATTTATCGGAGAATAAATAAATCAATGAGAAATTACTTGAAACTTAAAATTCTATACTAATCAAAATAACACAATCCATAAATTCATCGGAGAAGAAGATAAATGAATGAAAAATTACTTGAAACTTAAAATTCTATACTAATCAAAATAACGTAATCCATAAATTTATCGGAGAAGAAATAAATCAATGAAAAATTACTTGAAACTTAAAATTCTATACTAATCAAAATAACATAATCCATAAATTTATCGGAGAAGAAATAAATCAATGAAAAATTACTTGAAACTCAAAATTCTATACTAATCAAAATAACATAATTTATAAATTTATCGGAGAAGAAATAAATCAATGAGAAATTACTTGAAACTTAAAATTCTATACTAATCAAAATAACACAATCCATAAATTTATCGGAGAAGAAGTAAATCAATGAAAAATTACTTGAAACTCAAAATTCTATACTAATCAAAATAACATCATCTATAAATTTATCGGAGAAGAAATAAATCAATGAGAAATTACTTGAAACTTAAAATTCTATACTAATCAAAATAACACAATTTATAAATTTATCGGAGAAGAAATAAATCAATGAAAAATTACTTGAAACTTAAAATTCTATACTAATCAAAATAACACAATCTTTAAATTTATCGGAGAAGAAATAAATCAATGAAAAATTACTTGAAACTTAAAATTTTATACTAATCAAAATAACACAATCCATAAATTTATCGGGGAAGAAATAAATCAATGAAAAATTACTTGAAACTTAAAATTCTATACTAATCAAAATAACACAATCCATAAATTTATCGGAGAAGAAAATAAATCAATGAAAAATTACTTAAAACTTAAAATTCTATACTAATCAAAATAACACAATCCATGAATTTATCGGAGAAGAAATAAATCAATGAAAAATTACTTGAAACTTAAAATTCTGTACTAATCAAAATAACACAATCCATAAATTTATCGGAGAAGAAAATAAATCAATGAAAAATTACTTGAAACTTAAAATTCTATACTAATCAAAATAACACAATCCATAAATTTATCGGAGAAGAAAATAAATCAATGAAAAATTACTTGAAACTTAAAATTCTATACTAATCAAAATAACATAATCCATAAATTTATCGGAAAAGAAATAAATCAATGAGAAATTACTTGAAACTTAAAATTCTATACTAATCAAAATAACACAATCCATAAATTTATCGGAGAAGAAATAAATCAATGAAAAATTACTTGAAACTTAACATTCTATACTAATCAAAATAACACAATCTATAAATTTATCGGCAATGAAAAATTACTTGAAACTTAAAATTCTATACTAATCAAAATAACACAATCCATAAATTTATCGGAGAAGAAATAAATCAATGAAAAATTACTTGAAACTTAAAATTCTATACTAATCAAAATAACACAATCCATAAATTTATCGGAGAATAAATAAATCAATGAGAAATTACTTGAAACTTAAAATTCTATACTAATCAAAATAACACAATCCATAAATTCATCGGAGAAGAAGATAAATCAATGAAAAATTACTTGAAACTTAAAATTCTATACTAATCAAAATAACGTAATCCATAAATTTATCGGAGAAGAAATAAATCAATGAAAAATTACTTGAAACTTAAAATTCTATACTAATCAAAATGACATAATCCATAAATTTATCGGAGAAGAAATAAATCAATGAAAAATTACTTGAAACTCAAAATTCTATACTAATCAAAATAACATAATCTATAAATTTATCGGAGAAAAAATAAATCAATGAGAAATTACTTGAAACTTAAAATTCTATACTAATCAAAATAACACAATCCATAAATTTATCGGAGAAGAAATAAATCAATGAGAAATTACTTGAAACTTAAAATTCTATACTAATCAAAATAACACAATTTATAAATTTATCGGAGAAGAAATAAATCAATGAAAAATTACTTGAAACTTAAAATTCTATACTAATCAAAATAACACAATCCATAAATTTATCGGAGAAGAAATAAATCAATGAGAAATTACTTGAAACTTAAAATTCTATACTAATCAAAATAACACAATCCATAAATTTACCGGAGAAGAAAATAAATCAATGAAAAATTACTTGAAACTTCATATTCTATACTAATCAAAATAACACAATTTATAAATTTATCGGAGAAGAAAATAAATCAATGAAAAATAACTTGAAACTTAAAATTCTATACTAATCAAAATAACACAATCCATAAATTTATCGGAGAAGAAATAAATCAATGAAAAATTACTTGAAACTTAAAATTCTATATTAATCAAAATAACACAATCCATAAATTTGTCGGAGAATAAATAAATTAATGAAAAATTACTTGAAACTTAAAATTCTATACTAATCAAAATAACACAATCCATAAATTTATCGGAGAAGAAATAAATCAATGAAAAATTACTTGAAACTTAAAATTCTATACTAATCAAAATAACACAATCTATAAATTTATCGGAGAATAAATAAATCAATGAGAAATTACTTGAAACTTAAAATTCTATACTAATCAAAATAACACAATCCATAAATTTATCGGAGAATAAATAAATCAATGAGAAATTACTTGAAACTTAAAATTCTATACTAATCAAAATAACACAATCCATAAATTTATCGGAGAAGAAATAAATCAATGAGAAATTACTTGAAACTTAAAATTTTATACTAATCAAAATAACACAATCCATAACTTTATCGGAGAAGAAAATAAATCAATGAGAAATTACTTGAAACTTAAAATTCTATACTAATCAAAATAACACAATCCATAAATTTATCGGAGAAGAAATAAATCAATGAAAAATTACTTGAAACTTAAAATTCTATACTAATCAAAATAACACAATTTATAAATTTATCGGAGAAGAAAATAAATCAATGAGAAATTACTTGAAACTTAAAATTCTATACTAATCAAAATAACACAATCCATAAATTTATCGGAGAAGAAAATAAATCAATGAAAAATTACTTGAAACTTAAAATTCTATACTAATCAAAATAACACAATCCATAAATTTATTGGAGAAGAAATAAATCAATGAGAAATTACTTGAAACTTAAAATTCTATACTAATCAAAATAACACAATCCATAAATTTATCGGCAATGAAAAATTACTTGAAACTTAAAATTCTATACTAATCAAAATAACACAATCGATAAATTTATCGGAGAAGAAATAAATCAATGAAAAATTACTTGAAACTTAAAATTCTATACTAATCAAAATAACACAATCCATAAATTTATCGGCAATGAAAAATTACTTGAAACTTAAAATTCTATACTAATCAAAATAACACAATCCATAAATTTATCGGAGAATAAATAAATCAATGAGAAATTACTTGAAACTTAAAATTCTATACTAATCAAAATAACACAATCCATAAATTCATCGGAGAAGAAGATAAATCAATGAAAAATTACTTGAAACTTAAAATTCTATACTAATCAAAATAACGTAATCCATAAATTTATCGGAGAAGAAATAAATCAATGAAAAATTACTTGAAACTTAAAATTCTATACTAATCAAAATAACATAATCCATAAATTTATCGGAGAAGAAATAAATCAATGAAAAATTACTTGAAACTCAAAATTCTATACTAATCAAAATAACATAATCTATAAATTTATCGGAGAAAAAATAAATCAATGAGAAATTACTTGAAACTTAAAATTCTATACTAATCAAAATAACACAATCCATAAATTTATCGGAGAAGAAATAAATCAATGAGAAATTACTTGAAACTTAAAATTCTATACTAATCAAAATAACACAATTTATAAATTTATCGGAGAAGAAATAAATCAATGAAAAATTACTTGAAACTTAAAATTCTATACTAATCAAAATAACACAATCCATAAATTTATCGGAGAAGAAATAAATCAATGAGAAATTACTTGAAACTTAAAATTCTATACTAATCAAAATAACACAATCCATAAATTTATCGGAGAAGAAAATAAATCAATGAAAAATTACTTGAAACTTAATATTCTATACTAATCAAAATAACACAATTTATAAATTTATCGGAGAAGAAAATAAATCAATGAAAAATTACTTGAAACTTAAAATTCTATACTAATCAAAATAACACAATCCATAAATTTATCGGAGAAGAAATAAATCAATGAAAAATTACTTGAAACTTAAAATTCTATATTAATCAAAATAACACAATCCATAAGTTTATCGGAGAATACATAAATCAATGAAAAATTACTTGAAACTTAAAATTCTATACTAATCAAAATAACACAATCCATAAATTTATCGGAGAAGAAATAAATCAATGAAAAATTACTTGAAACTTAAAATTCTATATTAATCAAAATAACACAATCCATAAATTTATCGGAGAATAAATAAATCAATGAAAAATTACTTGAAATTTAAAATTCTGTACTAATCAAAATAACACAATCCATAAATTTATCGGAGAAGAAATAAATCAATAAAAAATTACTTGAAACTTAAAATTCTATACTAATCAAAATAACATAATCCATAAATTTATCGGAGAAGAAATAAATCAATGAAAAATTACTTGAAACTTAAAATTTTATACTAATCAAAATAACACAATCCATAAATTTATCGGAGAAGAAAATAAATCAATGAAAAATTACTTGAAACTTAAAATTCTATACTAATCAAAATAACACAATCCATAAATTTATCGGAGAAGAAATAAATCAATGAGAAATTACTTGAAACTTAAAATTCTATACTAATCAAAATAACACAATCCATAAATTTATCGGAGAAGAAAATAAATCAATGAGAAATTACTTGAAACTTAAAATTCTATACTAATCAAAATAAAACAATCCATAAATTTATCGGAGAAGAAAGAAATCAATGAAAAATTACTTGAAACTTAAAATTCTATACTAATCAAAATAACACAATTTATAAATTTATCGGAGAAGAAAATAAATCAATGAGAAATTACTTGAAACTTAAAATTCTATACTAATCAAAATAACACAATCCATAAATTTATCGGAGAAGAAAATAAATCAATGAAAAATTACTTGAAACTTAAAATTCTATACTAATCAAAATAACACAATCCATAAATTTATTGGAGAAGAAATAAATCAATGAGAAATTACTTGAAACTTAAAATTCTATACTAATCAAAATAACACAATCCATAAATTTATCGGAGAAGAAATAAATCAATGAAAAATTACTTGAAACTTAAAATTCTATACTAATCAAAATAACACAATCCATAAATTTATCGGAGAAGAAGATAAATCAATGAAAAATTACTTGAAACTTAAAATTCTATACTAATCAAAATAACACAATCCATAAATTTATCGGAGAATAAATAAATCAATGAGAAATTACTTGAAACTTAAAATTCTATACTAATCAAAATAACACAATCCATAAATTTATCGGAGAAGAAGATAAATCAATGAAAAATTACTTGAAACTTAAAATTCTATACTAATCAAAATAACATAATCCATAAATTTATCGGAGAAGAAATAAATCAATGAAAAATTACTTGAAACTTAAAATTCTATACTAATCAAAATAACATAATCCATAAATTTATCGGAGAAGAAATAAATCAATGAGAAATTACTTGAAACTTAAAATTCTATACTAATCAAAATAACACAATCCATAAATTTATCGGAGAAGAAATAAATCAATGAGAAATTACTTGAAACTTAAAATTCTATACTAATCAAAATAACATAATTCATAAATTTATCGGAGAAGAAAATAAATCAATGAAAAATTACTTGAAACTTAAAATTCTATACTAATCAAAATAACACAATCTATAAATTTATCGGAGAAGAAATAAATCAATGAAAAATTACTTGAAACTTAAAATTCTATACTAATCAAAATAACACAATCCATAAATTTATCGGAGAAGAAATAAATCAATGAGAAATTACTTGAAACTTAAAATTCTATACTAATCAAAATAACACAATCCATAAATTTATCGGGGAAGAAAAAAATCAATGAAAAATTACTTGAAACTTAAATTCTATACTAATCAAAATAACATAATCCATAAATTTATCGAAGAAGAAAATAAATCAATGAAAAATTACTTGAAATTTAAAATTCTGTACTAATCAAAATAACACAATCCATAAATTTATCGGAGAAGAAATAAATCAATGAAAAAATACTTGAAACTTAAAATTCTATACTAATCAAAATAACATAATCCATAAATTTATCGGAGAAGAAATAAATCAATGAAAAATTACTTGAAACTTAAAATTTTATACTAATCAAAATAACACAATCCATAAATTTATCGGAGAAGAAAATAAATCAATGAAAAATTACTTGAAACTTAAAATTCTATACTAATCAAAATAACACAATCCATAAATTTATCGGAGAAGAAATAAATCAATGAAAAATTACTTGAAACTTAAAATTCTATACTCATCAAAATAACACAATCCATAAATTTATCGGAGAATAAATAAATCAATGAGAAATTACTTGAAACTTAAAATTCTATACTAATCAAAATAACACAATCCATAAATTTATCGGAGAAGAAGATAAATCAATGAAAAATTACTTGAAACTTAAAATTCTATACTAATCAAAATAACATAATCCATAAATTTATCGGAGAAGAAATAAATCAATGAAAAATTACTTGAAACTTAAAATTCTATACTAATCAAAATAACATAATCCATAAATTTATCGGAGAAGAAATAAATCAATGAGAAATTACTTAAAACTTAAAATTCTATACTAATCAAAATAACACAATCCATAAATTTATCGGAGAAGAAATAAATCAATGAGAAATTACTTGAAACTTAAAATTCTATACTAATCAAAATAACATAATTCATAAAATTATCGGAGAAGAAAATAAATCAATGAAAAATTACTTGAAACTTAAAATTCTATACTAATCAAAATAACACAATCTATAAATTTATCGGAGAAGAAATAAATCAATGAGAAATTACTTGAAACTTAAAATTCTATACTAATCAAAATAACACAATCCATAAATTTATCGGAGAAGAAATAAATCAATGAGAAATTACTTGAAATTTAAAATTCTGTACTAATCAAAATAACACAATCCATAAATTTATCGGAGAAGAAATAAATCAATGAAAAATTACTTGAAACTTAAAATTCTATACTAATCAAAATAACATAATCCATAAATTTATCGGAGAAGAAATAAATCAATAAAAAATTACTTGAAACTTAAAATTTTATACTAATCAAAATAATACAATCCATAAATTTATCGGAGAAGAAAATAAATCAATGAAAAATTACTTGAAACTTAAAATTCTATACTAATCAAAATAACATAATCCATAAATTTATCGGAGAAGAAAATAAATCAATGAAAAATTACTTGAAACTTAAAATTCTATACTAATCAAAATAACACAATCCATAAATTTATCGGAGAAGAAAATAAATCAATGAAAAATTACTTGAAACTTAAAATTCTATACTAATCAAAATAACACAATCCATAAATTTATTGGAGAAGAAATAAATCAATGAGAAATTACTTGAAACTTAAAATTCTATACTAATCAAAATAACACAATCCATAAATTTATCGGCAATGAAAAATTACTTGAAACTTAAAATTCTATACTAATCAAAATAACACAATCCATAAATTTATCGGAGAAGAAATAAATCAATGAAAAATTACTTGAAACTTAAAATTCTATACTAATCAAAATAACACAATCCATAAATTTATCGGAGAATAAATAAATCAATGAGAAATTACTTGAAACTTAAAATTCTATACTAATCAAAATAACACAATCCATAAATTCATCGGAGAAGAAGATAAATGAATGAAAAATTACTTGAAACTTAAAATTCTATACTAATCAAAATAACGTAATCCATAAATTTATCGGAGAAGAAATAAATCAATGAAAAATTACTTGAAACTTAAAATTCTATACTAATCAAAATAACATAATCCATAAATTTATCGGAGAAGAAATAAATCAATGAAAAATTACTTGAAACTCAAAATTCTATACTAATCAAAATAACATAATTTATAAATTTATCGGAGAAGAAATAAATCAATGAGAAATTACTTGAAACTTAAAATTCTATACTAATCAAAATAACACAATCCATAAATTTATCGGAGAAGAAGTAAATCAATGAAAAATTACTTGAAACTCAAAATTCTATACTAATCAAAATAACACAATCCATAAATTTATCGGAGAAGAAATAAATCAATGAAAAATTACTTGAAACTTAAAATTCTGTACTAATCAAAATAACACAATCCATAAATTTATCGGAGAAGAAAATAAATCAATGAAAAATTACTTGAAACTTAAAATTCTATACTAATCAAAATAACACAATCCATAAATTTATCGGAGAAGAAAATAAATCAATGAAAAATTACTTGAAACTTAAAATTCTATACTAATCAAAATAACATAATCCATAAATTTATCGGAAAAGAAATAAATCAATGAGAAATTACTTGAAACTTAAAATTCTATACTAATCAAAATAACACAATCCATAAATTTATCGGAGAAGAAATAAATCAATGAAAAATTACTTGAAACTTAACATTCTATACTAATCAAAATAACACAATCTATAAATTTATCGGCAATGAAAAATTACTTGAAACTTAAAATTCTATACTAATCAAAATAACACAATCCATAAATTTATCGGAGAAGAAATAAATCAATGAAAAATTATATGAAACTTAAAATTCTATACTAATCAAAATAACACAATCCATAAATTTATTGGAGAAGAAATAAATCAATGAGAAATTACTTGAAACTTAAAATTCTATACTAATCAAAATAACACAATCCATAAATTTATCGGCAATGAAAAATTACTTGAAACTTAAAATTCTATACTAATCAAAATAACACAATCCATAAATTTATCGGAGAAGAAAATAAATCAATGAAAAATTACTTGAAACTTAAAATTCTATACTAATCAAAATAACACAATCCATAAATTTATTGGAGAAGAAGTAAATCAATGAGAAATTACTTGAAACTTAAAATTCTATACTAATCAAAATAACACAATCCATAAATTTATCGGCAATGAAAAATTACTTGAAACTTAAAATTCTATACTAATCAAAATAACACAATCCATAAATTTATCGGAGAAGAAATAAATCAATGAAAAATTACTTGAAACTTAAAATTCTATACTAATCAAAATAACACAATCCATAAATTTATCGGAGAATAAATAAATCAATGAGAAATTACTTGAAACTTAAAATTCTATACTAATCAAAATAACACAATCCATAAATTCATCGGAGAAGAAGATAAATGAATGAAAAATTACTTGAAACTTAAAATTCTATACTAATCAAAATAACGTAATCCATAAATTTATCGGAGAAGAAATAAATCAATGAAAAATTACTTGAAACTTAAAATTCTATACTAATCAAAATAACATAATCCATAAATTTATCGGAGAAGAAATAAATCAATGAAAAATTACTTGAAACTCAAAATTCTATACTAATCAAAATAACATAATTTATAAATTTATCGGAGAAGAAATAAATCAATGAGAAATTACTTGAAACTTAAAATTCTATACTAATCAAAATAACACAATCCATAAATTTATCGGAGAAGAAGTAAATCAATGAAAAATTACTTGAAACTCAAAATTCTATACTAATCAAAATAACATAATCTATAAATTTATCGGAGAAGAAATAAATCAATGAGAAATTACTTGAAACTTAAAATTCTATACTAATCAAAATAACACAATTTATAAATTTATCGGAGAAGAAATAAATCAATGAAAAATTACTTGAAACTTAAAATTCTATACTAATCAAAATAACACAATCTTTAAATTTATCGGAGAAGAAATAAATCAATGAAAAATTACTTGAAACTTAAAATTTTATACTAATCAAAATAACACAATCCATAAATTTATCGGGGAAGAAATAAATCAATGAAAAATTACTTGAAACTTAAAATTCTATACTAATCAAAATAACACAATCCATAAATTTATCGGAGAAGAAAATAAATCAATGAAAAATTACTTAAAACTTAAAATTCTATACTAATCAAAATAACACAATCCATAAATTTATCGGAGAAGGAAATAAATCAATGAGAAATTACTTGAAACTTAAAATTCTATACTAATCAAAATAACATAATCCATAAATTTATCGGAGAAGAAAATAAATCAATGAAAAATTACTTGAAACTTAAAATTCTATACTAATCAAAATAACACAATACATAAATTTATCGGAGAAGAAATAAATCAATGAAAAATTACTTGAAACTTAAAATTCTATACTAATCAAAATAACACAATCCATAAATTTATCGGAGAAGAAATAAATCAATGAAAAATTACTTGAAACTTAAAATTCTGTACTTATCAAAATAACACAATCCATAAATTTATCGGAGAAGAAAATAAATCAATGAAAAATTACTTGAAACTTAAAATTCTATACTAATCAAAATAACACAATCCATAAATTTATCGGAGAAGAAAATAAATCAATGAAAAATTACTTGAAACTTAAAATTCTATACTAATCAAAATAACATAATCCATAAATTTATCGGAAGAGAAATAAATCAATGAGAAATTACTTGAAACTTAAAATTCTATACTAATCAAAATAACACAATCCATAAATTTATCGGAGAAGAAATAAATCAATGAAAAATTACTTGAAACTTAACATTCTATACTAATCAAAATAACACAATCTATAAATTTATCGGCAATGAAAAATTACTTGAAACTTAAAATTCTATACTAATCAAAATAACACAATCCATAAATTTATCGGAGAAGAAATAAATCAATGAAAAATTACTTGAAACTTAAAATTCTATACTAATCAAAATAACACAATCCATAAATTTATCGGAGAATAAATAAATCAATGAGAAATTACTTGAAACTTAAAATTCTATACTAATCAAAATAACACAATCCATAAATTCATCGGAGAAGAAGATAAATCAATGAAAAATTACTTGAAACTTAAAATTCTATACTAATCAAAATAACGTAATCCATAAATTTATCGGAGAAGAAATAAATCAATGAAAAATTACTTGAAACTTAAAATTCTATACTAATCAAAATGACATAATCCATAAATTTATCGGAGAAGAAATAAATCAATGAAAAATTACTTGAAACTCAAAATTCTATACTAATCAAAATAACATAATCTATAAATTTATCGGAGAAAAAATAAATCAATGAGAAATTACTTGAAACTTAAAATTCTATACTAATCAAAATAACACAATCCATAAATTTATCGGAGAAGAAATAAATCAATGAGAAATTACTTGAAACTTAAAATTCTATACTAATCAAAATAACACAATTTATAAATTTATCGGAGAAGAAATAAATCAATGAAAAATTACTTGAAACTTAAAATTCTATACTAATCAAAATGACACAATCCATAAATTTTCCGGAGAAGAAATAAATCAATGAGAAATTACTTGAAACTTAAAATTCTATACTAATCAAAATAACACAATCCATAAATTTACCGGAGAAGAAAATAAATCAATGAAAAATTACTTGAAACTTCATATTCTATACTAATCAAAATAACACAATTTATAAATTTATCGGAGAAGAAAATAAATCAATGAAAAATAACTTGAAACTTAAAATTCTATACTAATCAAAATAACACAATCCATAAATTTATCGGAGAAGAAATAAATCAATGAAAAATTACTTGAAACTTAAAATTCTATATTAATCAAAATAACACAATCCATAAGTTTATCGGAGAATACATAAATCAATGAAAAATTACTTGAAACTTAAAATTCTATACTAATCAAAATAACACAATCCATAAATTTATCGGAGAAGAAATAAATCAATGAAAAATTACTTGAAACTTAAAATTCTATATTAATCAAAATGACACAATCCATAAATTTATCGGAGAATAAATAAATCAATGAAAAATTACTTGAAATTTAAAATTCTGTACTAATCAAAATAACACAATCCATAAATTTATCGGAGAAGAAATAAATCAATAAAAAATTACTTGAAACTTAAAATTCTATACTAATCAAAATAACATAATCCATAAATTTATCGGAGAAGAAATAAATCAATGAAAAATTACTTGAAACTTAAAATTTTATACTAATCAAAATAACACAATCCATAAATTTATCGGAGAAGAAAATAAATCAATGAAAAATTACTTGAAACTTAAAATTCTATACTAATCAAAATAACACAATCCATAAATTTATCGGAGAAGAAATAAATCAATGAGAAATTACTTGAAACTTAAAATTCTATACTAATCAAAATAACACAATCCATAAATTTATCGGAGAAGAAAATAAATCAATGAGAAATTACTTGAAACTTAAAATTCTATACTAATCAAAATAAAACAATCCATAAATTTATCGGAGAAGAAAGAAATCAATGAAAAATTACTTGAAACTTAAAATTCTATACTAATCAAAATAACACAATTTATAAATTTATCGGAGAAGAAAATAAATCAATGAGAAATTACTTGAAACTTAAAATTCTATACTAATCAAAATAACACAATCCATAAATTTATCGGAGAAGAAAATAAATCAATGAAAAATTACTTGAAACTTAAAATTCTATACTAATCAAAATAACACAATCCATAAATTTATTGGAGAAGAAATAAATCAATGAGAAATTACTTGAAACTTAAAATTCTATACTAATCAAAATAACACAATCCATAAATTTATCGGAGAAGAAATAAATCAATGAAAAATTACTTGAAACTTAAAATTCTATACTAATCAAAATAACACAATCCATAAATTTATCGGAGAAGAAGATAAATCAATGAAAAATTACTTGAAACTTAAAATTCTATACTAATCAAAATAACACAATCCATAAATTTATCGGAGAATAAATAAATCAATGAGAAATTACTTGAAACTTAAAATTCTATACTAATCAAAATAACACAATCCATAAATTTATCGGAGAAGAAGATAAATCAATGAAAAATTACTTGAAACTTAAAATTCTATACTAATCAAAATAACATAATCCATAAATTTATCGGAGAAGAAATAAATCAATGAAAAATTACTTGAAACTTAAAATTCTATACTAATCAAAATAACATAATCCATAAATTTATCGGAGAAGAAATAAATCAATGAGAAATTACTTGAAACTTAAAATTCTATACTAATCAAAATAACACAATCCATAAATTTATCGGAGAAGAAATAAATCAATGAGAAATTACTTGAAACTTAAAATTCTATACTAATCAAAATAACATAATTCATAAATTTATCGGAGAAGAAAATAAATCAATGAAAAATTACTTGAAACTTAAAATTCTATACTAATCAAAATAACACAATCTATAAATTTATCGGAGAAGAAATAAATCAATGAAAAATTACTTGAAACTTAAAATTCTATACTAATCAAAATAACACAATCCATAAATTTATCGGAGAAGAAATAAATCAATGAGAAATTACTTGAAACTTAAAATTCTATACTAATCAAAATAACACAATCCATAAATTTATCGGGGAAGAAAAAAATCAATGAAAAATTACTTGAAACTTAAATTCTATACTAATCAAAATAACATAATCCATAAATTTATCGAAGAAGAAAATAAATCAATGAAAAATTACTTGAAATTTAAAATTCTGTACTAATCAAAATAACACAATCCATAAATTTATCGGAGAAGAAATAAATCAATGAAAAAATACTTGAAACTTAAAATTCTATACTAATCAAAATAACATAATCCATAAATTTATCGGAGAAGAAATAAATCAATGAAAAATTACTTGAAACTTAAAATTTTATACTAATCAAAATAACACAATCCATAAATTTATCGGAGAAGAAAATAAATCAATGAAAAATTACTTGAAACTTAAAATTCTATACTAATCAAAATAACACAATCCATAAATTTATCGGAGAAGAAATAAATCAATGAAAAATTACTTGAAACTTAAAATTCTATACTCATCAAAATAACACAATCCATAAATTTATCGGAGAATAAATAAATCAATGAGAAATTACTTGAAACTTAAAATTCTATACTAATCAAAATAACACAATCCATAAATTTATCGGAGAAGAAGATAAATCAATGAAAAATTACTTGAAACTTAAAATTCTATACTAATCAAAATAACATAATCCATAAATTTATCGGAGAAGAAATAAATCAATGAAAAATTACTTGAAACTTAAAATTCTATACTAATCAAAATAACATAATCCATAAATTTATCGGAGAAGAAATAAATCAATGAGAAATTACTTAAAACTTAAAATTCTATACTAATCAAAATAACACAATCCATAAATTTATCGGAGAAGAAATAAATCAATGAGAAATTACTTGAAACTTAAAATTCTATACTAATCAAAATAACATAATTCATAAAATTATCGGAGAAGAAAATAAATCAATGAAAAATTACTTGAAACTTAAAATTCTATACTAATCAAAATAACACAATCTATAAATTTATCGGAGAAGAAATAAATCAATGAGAAATTACTTGAAACTTAAAATTCTATACTAATCAAAATAACACAATCCATAAATTTATCGGAGAAGAAATAAATCAATGAGAAATTACTTGAAATTTAAAATTCTGTACTAATCAAAATAACACAATCCATAAATTTATCGGAGAAGAAATAAATCAATGAAAAATTACTTGAAACTTAAAATTCTATACTAATCAAAATAACATAATCCATAAATTTATCGGAGAAGAAATAAATCAATAAAAAATTACTTGAAACTTAAAATTTTATACTAATCAAAATAACACAATCCATAAATTTATCGGAGAAGAAAATAAATCAATGAAAAATTACTTGAAACTTAAAATTCTATACTAATCAAAATAACATAATCCATAAATTTATCGGAGAAGAAAATAAATCAATGAAAAATTACTTGAAACTTAAAATTCTATACTAATCAAAATAACACAATCCATAAATTTATCGGAGAAGAAAATAAATCAATGAAAAATTACTTGAAACTTAAAATTCTATACTAATCAAAATAACACAATCCATAAATTTATTGGAGAAGAAATAAATCAATGAGAAATTACTTGAAACTTAAAATTCTATACTAATCAAAATAACACAATCCATAAATTTATCGGCAATGAAAAATTACTTGAAACTTAAAATTCTATACTAATCAAAATAACACAATCCATAAATTTATCGGAGAAGAAATAAATCAATGAAAAATTACTTGAAACTTAAAATTCTATACTAATCAAAATAACACAATCCATAAATTTATCGGAGAATAAATAAATCAATGAGAAATTACTTGAAACTTAAAATTCTATACTAATCAAAATAACACAATCCATAAATTCATCGGAGAAGAAGATAAATGAATGAAAAATTACTTGAAACTTAAAATTCTATACTAATCAAAATAACGTAATCCATAAATTTATCGGAGAAGAAATAAATCAATGAAAAATTACTTGAAACTTAAAATTCTATACTAATCAAAATAACATAATCCATAAATTTATCGGAGAAGAAATAAATCAATGAAAAATTACTTGAAACTCAAAATTCTATACTAATCAAAATAACATAATTTATAAATTTATCGGAGAAGAAATAAATCAATGAGAAATTACTTGAAACTTAAAATTCTATACTAATCAAAATAACACAATCCATAAATTTATCGGAGAAGAAGTAAATCAATGAAAAATTACTTGAAACTCAAAATTCTATACTAATCAAAATAACACAATCCATAAATTTATCGGAGAAGAAATAAATCAATGAAAAATTACTTGAAACTTAAAATTCTGTACTAATCAAAATAACACAATCCATAAATTTATCGGAGAAGAAAATAAATCAATGAAAAATTACTTGAAACTTAAAATTCTATACTAATCAAAATAACACAATCCATAAATTTATCGGAGAAGAAAATAAATCAATGAAAAATTACTTGAAACTTAAAATTCTATACTAATCAAAATAACATAATCCATAAATTTATCGGAAAAGAAATAAATCAATGAGAAATTACTTGAAACTTAAAATTCTATACTAATCAAAATAACACAATCCATAAATTTATCGGAGAAGAAATAAATCAATGAAAAATTACTTGAAACTTAACATTCTATACTAATCAAAATAACACAATCTATAAATTTATCGGCAATGAAAAATTACTTGAAACTTAAAATTCTATACTAATCAAAATAACACAATCCATAAATTTATCGGAGAAGAAATAAATCAATGAAAAATTATATGAAACTTAAAATTCTATACTAATCAAAATAACACAATCCATAAATTTATTGGAGAAGAAATAAATCAATGAGAAATTACTTGAAACTTAAAATTCTATACTAATCAAAATAACACAATCCATAAATTTATCGGCAATGAAAAATTACTTGAAACTTAAAATTCTATACTAATCAAAATAACACAATCCATAAATTTATCGGAGAAGAAAATAAATCAATGAAAAATTACTTGAAACTTAAAATTCTATACTAATCAAAATAACACAATCCATAAATTTATTGGAGAAGAAGTAAATCAATGAGAAATTACTTGAAACTTAAAATTCTATACTAATCAAAATAACACAATCCATAAATTTATCGGCAATGAAAAATTACTTGAAACTTAAAATTCTATACTAATCAAAATAACACAATCCATAAATTTATCGGAGAAGAAATAAATCAATGAAAAATTACTTGAAACTTAAAATTCTATACTAATCAAAATAACACAATCCATAAATTTATCGGAGAATAAATAAATCAATGAGAAATTACTTGAAACTTAAAATTCTATACTAATCAAAATAACACAATCCATAAATTCATCGGAGAAGAAGATAAATGAATGAAAAATTACTTGAAACTTAAAATTCTATACTAATCAAAATAACGTAATCCATAAATTTATCGGAGAAGAAATAAATCAATGAAAAATTACTTGAAACTTAAAATTCTATACTAATCAAAATAACATAATCCATAAATTTATCGGAGAAGAAATAAATCAATGAAAAATTACTTGAAACTCAAAATTCTATACTAATCAAAATAACATAATTTATAAATTTATCGGAGAAGAAATAAATCAATGAGAAATTACTTGAAACTTAAAATTCTATACTAATCAAAATAACACAATCCATAAATTTATCGGAGAAGAAGTAAATCAATGAAAAATTACTTGAAACTCAAAATTCTATACTAATCAAAATAACATAATCTATAAATTTATCGGAGAAGAAATAAATCAATGAGAAATTACTTGAAACTTAAAATTCTATACTAATCAAAATAACACAATTTATAAATTTATCGGAGAAGAAATAAATCAATGAAAAATTACTTGAAACTTAAAATTCTATACTAATCAAAATAACACAATCTTTAAATTTATCGGAGAAGAAATAAATCAATGAAAAATTACTTGAAACTTAAAATTTTATACTAATCAAAATAACACAATCCATAAATTTATCGGGGAAGAAATAAATCAATGAAAAATTACTTGAAACTTAAAATTCTATACTAATCAAAATAACACAATCCATAAATTTATCGGAGAAGAAAATAAATCAATGAAAAATTACTTAAAACTTAAAATTCTATACTAATCAAAATAACACAATCCATAAATTTATCGGAGAAGGAAATAAATCAATGAGAAATTACTTGAAACTTAAAATTCTATACTAATCAAAATAACATAATCCATAAATTTATCGGAGAAGAAAATAAATCAATGAAAAATTACTTGAAACTTAAAATTCTATACTAATCAAAATAACACAATACATAAATTTATCGGAGAAGAAATAAATCAATGAAAAATTACTTGAAACTTAAAATTCTATACTAATCAAAATAACACAATCCATAAATTTATCGGAGAAGAAATAAATCAATGAAAAATTACTTGAAACTTAAAATTCTGTACTTATCAAAATAACACAATCCATAAATTTATCGGAGAAGAAAATAAATCAATGAAAAATTACTTGAAACTTAAAATTCTATACTAATCAAAATAACACAATCCATAAATTTATCGGAGAAGAAAATAAATCAATGAAAAATTACTTGAAACTTAAAATTCTATACTAATCAAAATAACATAATCCATAAATTTATCGGAAGAGAAATAAATCAATGAAAAATTACTTGAAACTTAAAATTCTATACTAATCAAAATAACACAATCCATAAATTTATCGGAGAAGAAATAAATCAATGAAAAATTACTTGAAACTTAACATTCTATACTAATCAAAATAACACAATCTATAAATTTATCGGCAATGAAAAATTACTTGAAACTTAAAATTCTATACTAATCAAAATAACACAATCCATAAATTTATCGGAGAAGAAATAAATCAATGAAAAATTACTTGAAACTTAAAATTCTATACTAATCAAAATAACACAATCCATAAATTTATCGGAGAATAAATAAATCAATGAGAAATTACTTGAAACTTAAAATTCTATACTAATCAAAATAACACAATCCATAAATTCATCGGAGAAGAAGATAAATCAATGAAAAATTACTTGAAACTTAAAATTCTATACTAATCAAAATAACGTAATCCATAAATTTATCGGAGAAGAAATAAATCAATGAAAAATTACTTGAAACTTAAAATTCTATACTAATCAAAATGACATAATCCATAAATTTATCGGAGAAGAAATAAATCAATGAAAAATTACTTGAAACTCAAAATTCTATACTAATCAAAATAACATAATCTATAAATTTATCGGAGAAAAAATAAATCAATGAGAAATTACTTGAAACTTAAAATTCTATACTAATCAATATAACACAATCCATAAATTTATCGGAGAAGAAATAAATCAATGAGAAATTACTTGAAACTTAAAATTCTATACTAATCAAAATAACACAATTTATAAATTTATCGGAGAAGAAATAAATCAATGAAAAATTACTTGAAACTTAAAATTCTATACTAATCAAAATGACACAATCCATAAATTTTCCGGAGAAGAAATAAATCAATGAGAAATTACTTGAAACTTAAAATTCTATACTAATCAAAATAACACAATCCATAAATTTACCGGAGAAGAAAATAAATCAATGAAAAATTACTTGAAACTTCATATTCTATACTAATCAAAATAACACAATTTATAAATTTATCGGAGAAGAAAATAAATCAATGAAAAATAACTTGAAACTTAAAATTCTATACTAATCAAAATAACACAATCCATAAATTTATCGGAGAAGAAATAAATC
Organism: Cylloceria caligata; assembly: GCA_963942595.1. Classification (NCBI taxonomy): domain Eukaryota; kingdom Metazoa; phylum Arthropoda; class Insecta; order Hymenoptera; family Ichneumonidae; genus Cylloceria; species Cylloceria caligata. Next base: position 46,461,947 of record OZ012706.1, read on the forward strand.
AATGAAAAATTACTTGAAACTTAAAATTCTATATTAATCAAAATAACACAATCCATAAATTTATCGGAGAATAAATAAATTAATGAAAAATTACTTGAAACTTAAAATTCTATACTAATCAAAATAACACAATCCATAAATTTATCGGAGAAGAAATAAATCAATGAAAAATTACTTGAAACTTAAAATTCTATACTAATCAAAATAACACAATCTATAAATTTATCGGAGAATAAATAAATCAATGAGAAATTACTTGAAACTTAAAATTCTATACTAATCAAAATAACACAATCCATAAATTTATCGGAGAATAAATAAATCAATGAGAAATTACTTGAAACTTAAAATTCTATACTAATCAAAATAACACAATCCATAAATTTATCGGAGAAGAAATAAATCAATGAGAAATTACTTGAAACTTAAAATTTTATACTAATCAAAATAACACAATCCATAACTTTATCGGAGAAGAAAATAAATCAATGAGAAATTACTTGAAACTTAAAATTCTATACTAATCAAAATAACACAATCCATAAATTTATCGGAGAAGAAATAAATCAATGAAAAATTACTTGAAACTTAACATTCTATACTAATCAAAATAACACAATCTATAAATTTATCGGCAATGAAAAATTACTTGAAACTTAAAATTCTATACTAATCAAAATAACACAATCCATAAATTTATCGGAGAAGAAATAAATCAATGAAAAATTATATGAAACTTAAAATTCTATACTAATCAAAATAACACAATCCATAAATTTATTGGAGAAGAAATAAATCAATGAGAAATTACTTGAAACTTAAAATTCTATACTAATCAAAATAACACAATCCATAAATTTATCGGCAATGAAAAATTACTTGAAACTTAAAATTCTATACTAATCAAAATAACACAATCCATAAATTTATCGGAGAAGAAAATAAATCAATGAAAAATTACTTGAAACTTAAAATTCTATACTAATCAAAATAACACAATCCATAAATTTATTGGAGAAGAAGTAAATCAATGAGAAATTACTTGAAACTTAAAATTCTATACTAATCAAAATAACACAATCCATAAATTTATCGGCAATGAAAAATTACTTGAAACTTAAAATTCTATACTAATCAAAATAACACAATCCATAAATTTATCGGAGAAGAAATAAATCAATGAAAAATTACTTGAAACTTAAAATTCTATACTAATCAAAATAACACAATCCATAAATTTATCGGAGAATAAATAAATCAATGAGAAATTACTTGAAACTTAAAATTCTATACTAATCAAAATAACACAATCCATAAATTCATCGGAGAAGAAGATAAATGAATGAAAAATTACTTGAAACTTAAAATTCTATACTAATCAAAATAACGTAATCCATAAATTTATCGGAGAAGAAATAAATCAATGAAAAATTACTTGAAACTTAAAATTCTATACTAATCAAAATAACATAATCCATAAATTTATCGGAGAAGAAATAAATCAATGAAAAATTACTTGAAACTCAAAATTCTATACTAATCAAAATAACATAATTTATAAATTTATCGGAGAAGAAATAAATCAATGAGAAATTACTTGAAACTTAAAATTCTATACTAATCAAAATAACACAATCCATAAATTTATCGGAGAAGAAGTAAATCAATGAAAAATTACTTGAAACTCAAAATTCTATACTAATCAAAATAACATAATCTATAAATTTATCGGAGAAGAAATAAATCAATGAGAAATTACTTGAAACTTAAAATTCTATACTAATCAAAATAACACAATTTATAAATTTATCGGAGAAGAAATAAATCAATGAAAAATTACTTGAAACTTAAAATTCTATACTAATCAAAATAACACAATCTTTAAATTTATCGGAGAAGAAATAAATCAATGAAAAATTACTTGAAACTTAAAATTTTATACTAATCAAAATAACACAATCCATAAATTTATCGGGGAAGAAATAAATCAATGAAAAATTACTTGAAACTTAAAATTCTATACTAATCAAAATAACACAATCCATAAATTTATCGGAGAAGAAAATAAATCAATGAAAAATTACTTAAAACTTAAAATTCTATACTAATCAAAATAACACAATCCATAAATTTATCGGAGAAGGAAATAAATCAATGAGAAATTACTTGAAACTTAAAATTCTATACTAATCAAAATAACATAATCCATAAATTTATCGGAGAAGAAAATAAATCAATGAAAAATTACTTGAAACTTAAAATTCTATACTAATCAAAATAACACAATACATAAATTTATCGGAGAAGAAATAAATCAATGAAAAATTACTTGAAACTTAAAATTCTATACTAATCAAAATAACACAATCCATAAATTTATCGGAGAAGAAATAAATCAATGAAAAATTACTTGAAACTTAAAATTCTGTACTTATCAAAATAACACAATCCATAAATTTATCGGAGAAGAAAATAAATCAATGAAAAATTACTTGAAACTTAAAATTCTATACTAATCAAAATAACACAATCCATAAATTTATCGGAGAAGAAAATAAATCAATGAAAAATTACTTGAAACTTAAAATTCTATACTAATCAAAATAACATAATCCATAAATTTATCGGAAGAGAAATAAATCAATGAGAAATTACTTGAAACTTAAAATTCTATACTAATCAAAATAACACAATCCATAAATTTATCGGAGAAGAAATAAATCAATGAAAAATTACTTGAAACTTAACATTCTATACTAATCAAAATAACACAATCCATAAATTCATCGGAGAAGAAGATAAATCAATGAAAAATTACTTGAAACTTAAAATTCTATACTAATCAAAATAACGTAATCCATAAATTTATCGGAGAAGAAATAAATCAATGAAAAATTACTTGAAACTTAAAATTCTATACTAATCAAAATGACATAATCCATAAATTGATCGGAGAAGAAATAAATCAATGAAAAATTACTTGAAACTCAAAATTCTATACTAATCAAAATAACATAATCTATAAATTTATCGGAGAAAAAATAAATCAATGAGAAATTACTTGAAACTTAAAATTCTATACTAATCAAAATAACACAATCCATAAATTTATCGGAGAAGAAATAAATCAATGAGAAATTACTTGAAACTTAAAATTCTATACTAATCAAAATAACACAATTTATAAATTTATCGGAGAAGAAATAAATCAATGAAAAATTACTTGAAACTTAAAATTCTATACTAATCAAAATGACACAATCCATAAATTTATCGGAGAAGAAATAAATCAATGAGAAATTACTTGAAACTTAAAATTCTATACTAATCAAAATAACACAATCCATAAATTTACCGGAGAAGAAAATAAATCAATGAAAAATTACTTGAAACTTCATATTCTATACTAATCAAAATAACACAATTTATAAATTTATCGGAGAAGAAAATAAATCAATGAAAAATAACTTGAAACTTAAAATTCTATACTAATCAAAATAACACAATCCATAAATTTATCGGAGAAGAAATAAATCAATGAAAAATTACTTGAAACTTAAAATTCTATAATTAATCAAAATAACACAATCCATAAATTTATCGGAGAATAAATAAATTAATGAAAAATTACTTGAAACTTAAAATTCTATACTAATCAAAATAACACAATCCATAAATTTATCGGAGAAGAAATAAATCAATGAAAAATTACTTGAAACTTAAAATTCTATACTAATCAAAATAACACAATCTATAAATTTATCGGAGAATAAATAAATCAATGAGAAATTACTTGAAACTTAAAATTCTATACTAATCAAAATAACACAATCCATAAATTTATCGGAGAATAAATAAATCAATGAGAAATTACTTGAAACTTAAAATTCTATACTAATCAAAATAACACAATCTATAAATTTATCGGAGAAGAAATAAATCAATGAGAAATTACTTGAAACTTAAAATTTTATACTAATCAAAATAACACAATCCATAACTTTATCGGAGAAGAAAATAAATCAATGAGAAATTACTTGAAACTTAAAATTCTATACTAATCAAAATAACACAATCCATAAATTTATCGGAGAAGAAATAAATCAATGAAAAATTACTTGAAACTTAAAATTCTATACTAATCAAAATAACACAATTTATAAATTTATCGGAGAAGAAAATAAATCAATGAGAAATTACTTGAAACTTAAAATTCTATACTAATCAAAATAAAACAATCCATAAATTTATCGGAGAAGAAAATAAATCAATGAAAAATTACTTGAAACTTAAAATTCTATACTAATCAAAATAACACAATCCATAAATTTATTGGAGAAGAAATAAATCAATGAGAAATTACTTGAAACTTAAAATTCTATACTAATCAAAATAACACAATCCATAAATTTATCGGCAATGAAAAATTACTTGAAACTTAAAATTCTATACTAATCAAAATAACACAATCCATAAATTTATCGGAGAAGAAATAAATCAATGAAAAATTACTTGAAACTTAAAATTCTATACTAATCAAAATAACACAATCCATAAATTTATCGGAGAATAAATAAATCAATGAGAAATTACTTGAAACTTAAAATTCTATACTAATCAAAATAACACAATCCATAAATTCATCGGAGAAGAAGATAAATCAATGAAAAATTACTTGAAACTTAAAATTCTATACTTATCAAAATAACGTAATCCATAAATTTATCGGAGAAGAAATAAATCAATGAAAAATTACTTGAAACTTAAAATTCTATACTAATCAAAATAACACAATCCATAAATTTATCGGAGAAGAAAATAAATCAATGAAAAATTACTTGAAACTTAATATTCTATACTAATCAAAATAACACAATTTATAAATTTATCGGAGAAGAAAATAAATCAATGAAAAATTACTTGAAACTTAAAATTCTATACTAATCAAAATAACACAATCCATAAATTTATCGGAGAAGAAATAAATCAATGAAAAATTACTTGAAACTTAAAATTCTATATTAATCAAAATAACACAATCCATAAATTTATCGGAGAATAAATAAATCAATGAAAAATTACTTGAAACTTAAAATTCTATACTAATCAAAATAACACAATCCATAAATTTATCGGAGAAGAAATAAATCAATGAAAAATTACTTGAAACTTAAAATTCTATACTAATCAAAATAACACAATCCATAAATTTATTGGAGAAGAAATAAATCAATGAGAAATTACTTGAAACTTAAAATTCTATACTAATCAAAATAACACAATCCATAAATTTATCGGCAATGAAAAATTACTCTAAACTTAAAATTCTATACTAATCAAAATAACACAATCCATAAATTTATTGGAGAAGAAATAAATCAATGAGAAATTACTTGAAACTTAAAATTCTATACTAATCAAAATAACACAATCCATAAATTTATCGGCAATGAAAAATTACTTGAAACTTAAAATTCTATACTAATCAAAATAACACAATCCATAAATTTATCGGAGAAGAAATAAATCAATGAAAAATTACTTGAAACTTAAAATTCTATACTAATCAAAATAACACAATCCATAAATTTATCGGAGAATAAATAAATCAATGAGAAATTACTTGAAACTTAAAATTCTATACTAATCAAAATAACACAATCCATAAATTCATCGGAGAAGAAGATAAATGAATGAAAAATTACTTGAAACTTAAAATTCTATACTAATCAAAATAACGTAATCCATAAATTTATCGGAGAAGAAATAAATCAATGAAAAATTACTTGAAACTTAAAATTCTATACTAATCAAAATAACATAATCCATAAATTTATCGGAGAAGAAATAAATCAATGAAAAATTACTTGAAACTCAAAATTCTATACTAATCAAAATAACATAATTTATAAATTTATCGGAGAAGAAATAAATCAATGAGAAATTACTTGAAACTTAAAATTCTATACTAATCAAAATAACACAATCCATAAATTTATCGGAGAAGAAGTAAATCAATGAAAAATTACTTGAAACTCAAAATTCTATACTAATCAAAATAACATCATCTATAAATTTATCGGAGAAGAAATAAATCAATGAGAAATTACTTGAAACTTAAAATTCTATACTAATCAAAATAACACAATTTATAAATTTATCGGAGAAGAAATAAATCAATGAAAAATTACTTGAAACTTAAAATTCTATACTAATCAAAATAACACAATCTTTAAATTTATCGGAGAAGAAATAAATCAATGAAAAATTACTTGAAACTTAAAATTTTATACTAATCAAAATAACACAATCCATAAATTTATCGGGGAAGAAATAAATCAATGAAAAATTACTTGAAACTTAAAATTCTATACTAATCAAAATAACACAATCCATAAATTTATCGGAGAAGAAAATAAATCAATGAAAAATTACTTAAAACTTAAAATTCTATACTAATCAAAATAACACAATCCATGAATTTATCGGAGAAGGAAATAAATCAATGAGAAATTACTTGAAACTTAAAATTCTATACTAATCAAAATAACATAATCCATAAATTTATCGGAGAAGAAAATAAATCAATGAAAAATTACTTGAAACTTAAAATTCTATACTAATCAAAATAACACAATCCATAAATTTATCGGAGAAGAAATAAATCAATGAAAAATTACTTGAAACTTAAAATTCTATACTAATCAAAATAACACAATCCATAAATTTATCGGAGAAGAAATAAATCAATGAAAAATTACTTGAAACTTAAAATTCTGTACTAATCAAAATAACACAATCCATAAATTTATCGGAGAAGAAAATAAATCAATGAAAAATTACTTGAAACTTAAAATTCTATACTAATCAAAATAACACAATCCATAAATTTATCGGAGAAGAAAATAAATCAATGAAAAATTACTTGAAACTTAAAATTCTATACTAATCAAAATAACATAATCCATAAATTTATCGGAAAAGAAATAAATCAATGAGAAATTACTTGAAACTTAAAATTCTATACTAATCAAAATAACACAATCCATAAATTTATCGGAGAAGAAATAAATCAATGAAAAATTACTTGAAACTTAACATTCTATACTAATCAAAATAACACAATCTATAAATTTATCGGCAATGAAAAATTACTTGAAACTTAAAATTCTATACTAATCAAAATAACACAATCCATAAATTTATCGGAGAAGAAATAAATCAATGAAAAATTATTTGAAACTTAAAATTCTATACTAATCAAAATAACACAATCCATAAATTTATCGGAGAATAAATAAATCAATGAGAAATTACTTGAAACTTAAAATTCTATACTAATCAAAATAACACAATCCATAAATTCATCGGAGAAGAAGATAAATCAATGAAAAATTACTTGAAACTTAAAATTCTATACTAATCAAAATAACGTAATCCATAAATTTATCGGAGAAGAAATAAATCAATGAAAAATTACTTGAAACTTAAAATTCTATACTAATCAAAATGACATAATCCATAAATTTATCGGAGAAGAAATAAATCAATGAAAAATTACTTGAAACTCAAAATTCTATACTAATCAAAATAACATAATCTATAAATTTATCGGAGAAAAAATAAATCAATGAGAAATTACTTGAAACTTAAAATTCTATACTAATCAAAATAACACAATCCATAAATTTATCGGAGAAGAAATAAATCAATGAGAAATTACTTGAAACTTAAAATTCTATACTAATCAAAATAACACAATTTATAAATTTATCGGAGAAGAAATAAATCAATGAAAAATTACTTGAAACTTAAAATTCTATACTAATCAAAATAACACAATCCATAAATTTATCGGAGAAGAAATAAATCAATGAGAAATTACTTGAAACTTAAAATTCTATACTAATCAAAATAACACAATCCATAAATTTACCGGAGAAGAAAATAAATCAATGAAAAATTACTTGAAACTTCATATTCTATACTAATCAAAATAACACAATTTATAAATTTATCGGAGAAGAAAATAAATCAATGAAAAATAACTTGAAACTTAAAATTCTATACTAATCAAAATAACACAATCCATAAATTTATCGGAGAAGAAATAAATCAATGAAAAATTACTTGAAACTTAAAATTCTATATTAATCAAAATAACACAATCCATAAATTTATCGGAGAATAAATAAATTAATGAAAAATTACTTGAAACTTAAAATTCTATACTAATCAAAATAACACAATCCATAAATTTATCGGAGAAGAAATAAATCAATGAAAAATTACTTGAAACTTAAAATTCTATACTAATCAAAATAACACAATCTATAAATTTATCGGAGAATAAATAAATCAATGAGAAATTACTTGAAACTTAAAATTCTATACTAATCAAAATAACACAATCCATAAATTTATCGGAGAATAAATAAATCAATGAGAAATTACTTGAAACTTAAAATTCTATACTAATCAAAATAACACAATCCATAAATTTATCGGAGAAGAAATAAATCAATGAGAAATTACTTGAAACTTAAAATTTTATACTAATCAAAATAACACAATCCATAACTTTATCGGAGAAGAAAATAAATCAATGAGAAATTACTTGAAACTTAAAATTCTATACTAATCAAAATAACACAATCCATAAATTTATCGGAGAAGAAATAAATCAATGAAAAATTACTTGAAACTTAAAATTCTATACTAATCAAAATAACACAATTTATAAATTTATCGGAGAAGAAAATAAATCAATGAGAAATTACTTGAAACTTAAAATTCTATACTAATCAAAATAACACAATCCATAAATTTATCGGAGAAGAAAATAAATCAATGAAAAATTACTTGAAACTTAAAATTCTATACTAATCAAAATAACACAATCCATAAATTTATTGGAGAAGAAATAAATCAATGATAAATTACTTGAAACTTAAAATTCTATACTAATCAAAATAACACAATCCATAAATTTATCGGCAATGAAAAATTACTTGAAACTTAAAATTCTATACTAATCAAAATAACACAATCCATAAATTTATCGGAGAAGAAATAAATCAATGAAAAATTACTTGAAACTTAAAATTCTATACTAATCAAAATAACACAATCCATAAATTTATCGGCAATGAAAAATTACTTGAAACTTAAAATTCTATACTAATCAAAATAACACAATCCATAAATTTATCGGAGAATAAATAAATCAATGAGAAATTACTTGAAACTTAAAATTCTATACTAATCAAAATAACACAATCCATAAATTCATCGGAGAAGAAGATAAATCAATGAAAAATTACTTGAAACTTAAAATTCTATACTAATCAAAATAACGTAATCCATAAATTTATCGGAGAAGAAATAAATCAATGAAAAATTACTTGAAACTTAAAATTCTATACTAATCAAAATAACATAATCCATAAATTTATCGGAGAAGAAATAAATCAATGAAAAATTACTTGAAACTCAAAATTCTATACTAATCAAAATAACATAATCTATAAATTTATCGGAGAAAAAATAAATCAATGAGAAATTACTTGAAACTTAAAATTCTATACTAATCAAAATAACACAATCCATAAATTTATCGGAGAAGAAATAAATCAATGAGAAATTACTTGAAACTTAAAATTCTATACTAATCAAAATAACACAATTTATAAATTTATCGGAGAAGAAATAAATCAATGAAAAATTACTTGAAACTTAAAATTCTATACTAATCAAAATAACACAATCCATAAATTTATCGGAGAAGAAATAAATCAATGAGAAATTACTTGAAACTTAAAATTCTATACTAATCAAAATAACACAATCCATAAATTTATCGGAGAAGAAAATAAATCAATGAAAAATTACTTGAAACTTAATATTCTATACTAATCAAAATAACACAATTTATAAATTTATCGGAGAAGAAAATAAATCAATGAAAAATTACTTGAAACTTAAAATTCTATACTAATCAAAATAACACAATCCATAAATTTATCGGAGAAGAAATAAATCAATGAAAAATTACTTGAAACTTAAAATTCTATATTAATCAAAATAACACAATCCATAAATTTATCGGAGAATAAATAAATCAATGAAAAATTACTTGAAACTTAAAATTCTATACTAATCAAAATAACACAATCCATAAATTTATCGGAGAAGAAATAAATCAATGAAAAATTACTTGAAACTTAAAATTCTATATTAATCAAAATAACACAATCCATAAATTTATCGGAGAATAAATAAATCAATGAAAAATTACTTGAAATTTAAAATTCTGTACTAATCAAAATAACACAATCCATAAATTTATCGGAGAAGAAATAAATCAATAAAAAATTACTTGAAACTTAAAATTCTATACTAATCAAAATAACATAATCCATAAATTTATCGGAGAAGAAATAAATCAATGAAAAATTACTTGAAACTTAAAATTTTATACTAATCAAAATAACACAATCCATAAATTTATCGGAGAAGAAAATAAATCAATGAAAAATTACTTGAAACTTAAAATTCTATACTAATCAAAATAACACAATCCATAAATTTATCGGAGAAGAAATAAATCAATGAGAAATTACTTGAAACTTAAAATTCTATACTAATCAAAATAACACAATCCATAAATTTATCGGAGAAGAAAATAAATCAATGAGAAATTACTTGAAACTTAAAATTCTATACTAATCAAAATAAAACAATCCATAAATTTATCGGAGAAGAAAGAAATCAATGAAAAATTACTTGAAACTTAAAATTCTATACTAATCAAAATAACACAATTTATAAATTTATCGGAGAAGAAAATAAATCAATGAGAAATTACTTGAAACTTAAAATTCTATACTAATCAAAATAACACAATCCATAAATTTATCGGAGAAGAAAATAAATCAATGAAAAATTACTTGAAACTTAAAATTCTATACTAATCAAAATAACACAATCCATAAATTTATTGGAGAAGAAATAAATCAATGAGAAATTACTTGAAACTTAAAATTCTATACTAATCAAAATAACACAATCCATAAATTTATCGGAGAAGAAATAAATCAATGAAAAATTACTTGAAACTTAAAATTCTATACTAATCAAAATAACACAATCCATAAATTTATCGGAGAAGAAGATAAATCAATGAAAAATTACTTGAAACTTAAAATTCTATACTAATCAAAATAACACAATCCATAAATTTATCGGAGAATAAATAAATCAATGAGAAATTACTTGAAACTTAAAATTCTATACTAATCAAAATAACACAATCCATAAATTTATCGGAGAAGAAGATAAATCAATGAAAAATTACTTGAAACTTAAAATTCTATACTAATCAAAATAACATAATCCATAAATTTATCGGAGAAGAAATAAATCAATGAAAAATTACTTGAAACTTAAAATTCTATACTAATCAAAATAACATAATCCATAAATTTATCGGAGAAGAAATAAATCAATGAGAAATTACTTGAAACTTAAAATTCTATACTAATCAAAATAACACAATCCATAAATTTATCGGAGAAGAAATAAATCAATGAGAAATTACTTGAAACTTAAAATTCTATACTAATCAAAATAACATAATTCATAAATTTATCGGAGAAGAAAATAAATCAATGAAAAATTACTTGAAACTTAAAATTCTATACTAATCAAAATAACACAATCTATAAATTTATCGGAGAAGAAATAAATCAATGAAAAATTACTTGAAACTTAAAATTCTATACTAATCAAAATAACACAATCCATAAATTTATCGGAGAAGAAATAAATCAATGAGAAATTACTTGAAACTTAAAATTCTATACTAATCAAAATAACACAATCCATAAATTTATCGGGGAAGAAAAAAATCAATGAAAAATTACTTGAAACTTAAATTCTATACTAATCAAAATAACATAATCCATAAATTTATCGAAGAAGAAAATAAATCAATGAAAAATTACTTGAAATTTAAAATTCTGTACTAATCAAAATAACACAATCCATAAATTTATCGGAGAAGAAATAAATCAATGAAAAATTACTTGAAACTTAAAATTCTATACTAATCAAAATAACATAATCCATAAATTTATCGGAGAAGAAATAAATCAATGAAAAATTACTTGAAACTTAAAATTTTATACTAATCAAAATAACACAATCCATAAATTTATCGGAGAAGAAAATAAATCAATGAAAAATTACTTGAAACTTAAAATTCTATACTAATCAAAATAACACAATCCATAAATTTATCGGAGAAGAAATAAATCAATGAAAAATTACTTGAAACTTAAAATTCTATACTCATCAAAATAACACAATCCATAAATTTATCGGAGAATAAATAAATCAATGAGAAATTACTTGAAACTTAAAATTCTATACTAATCAAAATAACACAATCCATAAATTTATCGGAGAAGAAGATAAATCAATGAAAAATTACTTGAAACTTAAAATTCTATACTAATCAAAATAACATAATCCATAAATTTATCGGAGAAGAAATAAATCAATGAAAAATTACTTGAAACTTAAAATTCTATACTAATCAAAATAACATAATCCATAAATTTATCGGAGAAGAAATAAATCAATGAGAAATTACTTGAAACTTAAAATTCTATACTAATCAAAATAACACAATCCATAAATTTATCGGAGAAGAAATAAATCAATGAGAAATTACTTGAAACTTAAAATTCTATACTAATCAAAATAACATAATTCATAAAATTATCGGAGAAGAAAATAAATCAATGAAAAATTACTTGAAACTTAAAATTCTATACTAATCAAAATAACACAATCTATAAATTTATCGGAGAAGAAATAAATCAATGAGAAATTACTTGAAACTTAAAATTCTATACTAATCAAAATAACACAATCCATAAATTTATCGGAGAAGAAATAAATCAATGAGAAATTACTTGAAATTTAAAATTCTGTACTAATCAAAATAACACAATCCATAAATTTATCGGAGAAGAAATAAATCAATGAAAAATTACTTGAAACTTAAAATTCTATACTAATCAAAATAACATAATCCATAAATTTATCGGAGAAGAAATAAATCAATAAAAAATTACTTGAAACTTAAAATTTTATACTAATCAAAATAACACAATCCATAAATTTATCGGAGAAGAAATCAATGAAAAATTACTTGAAACTTAAAATTCTATACTAATCAAAATAACATAATCCATAAATTTATCGGAGAAGAAAATAAATCAATGAAAAATTACTTGAAACTTAAAATTCTATACTAATCAAAATAACACAATCCATAAATTTATCGGAGAAGAAAATAAATCAATGAAAAATTACTTGAAACTTAAAATTCTATACTAATCAAAATAACACAATCCATAAATTTATCGGAGAAGAAATAAATCAATGAAAAATTACTTGAAACTTAAAATTCTATACTAATCAAAATAACACAATCCATAAATTTATCGGAGAAGAAATAAATCAATGAAAAATTACTTGAAACTTAAAATTCTGTACTTATCAAAATAACACAATCCATAAATTTATTGGAGAAGAAATAAATCAATGAGAAATTACTTGAAACTTAAAATTCTATACTAATCAAAATAACACAATCCATAAATTTATCGGAGAAGAAATAAATCAATGAAAAATTACTTGAAACTTAAAATTCTATACTAATCAAAATAACACAATCCATAAATTTATCGGAGAATAAATAAATCAATGAGAAATTACTTGAAACTTAAAATTCTATACTAATCAAAATAACACAATCCATAAATTCATCGGAGAAGAAGATAAATGAATGAAAAATTACTTGAAACTTAAAATTCTATACTAATCAAAATAACGTAATCCATAAATTTATCGGAGAAGAAATAAATCAATGAAAAATTACTTGAAACTTAAAATTCTATACTAATCAAAATAACATAATCCATAAATTTATCGGAGAAGAAATAAATCAATGAAAAATTACTTGAAACTCAAAATTCTATACTAATCAAAATAACATAATTTATAAATTTATCGGAGAAGAAATAAATCAATGAGAAATTACTTGAAACTTAAAATTCTATACTAATCAAAATAACACAATCCATAAATTTATCGGAGAAGAAGTAAATCAATGAAAAATTACTTGAAACTCAAAATTCTATACTAATCAAAATAACACAATCCATAAATTTATCGGAGAAGAAATAAATCAATGAAAAATTACTTGAAACTTAAAATTCTGTACTAATCAAAATAACACAATCCATAAATTTATCGGAGAAGAAAATAAATCAATGAAAAATTACTTGAAACTTAAAATTCTATACTAATCAAAATAACACAATCCATAAATTTATCGGAGAAGAAAATAAATCAATGAAAAATTACTTGAAACTTAAAATTCTATACTAATCAAAATAACATAATCCATAAATTTATCGGAAAAGAAATAAATCAATGAGAAATTACTTGAAACTTCAAATTCTATACTAATCAAAATAACACAATCCATAAATTTATCGGAGAAGAAATAAATCAATGAAAAATTACTTGAAACTTAACATTCTATACTAATCAAAATAACACAATCTATAAATTTATCGGCAATGAAAAATTACTTGAAACTTAAAATTCTATACTAATCAAAATAACACAATCCATAAATTTATCGGAGAAGAAATAAATCAATGAAAAATTACTTGAAACTTAAAATTCTATACTAATCAAAATAACACAATCCATAAATTTATTGGAGAAGAAATAAATCAATGAGAAATTACTTGAAACTTAAAATTCTATACTAATCAAAATAACACAATCCATAAATTTATCGGCAATGAAAAATTACTTGAAACTTAAAATTCTATACTAATCAAAATAACACAATCCATAAATTTATCGGAGAAGAAAATAAATCAATGAAAAATTACTTGAAACTTAAAATTCTATACTAATCAAAATAACACAATCCATAAATTTATTGGAGAAGAAGTAAATCAATGAGAAATTACTTGAAACTTAAAATTCTATACTAATCAAAATAACACAATCCATAAATTTATCGGCAATGAAAAATTACTTGAAACTTAAAATTCTATACTAATCAAAATAACACAATCCATAAATTTATCGGAGAAGAAATAAATCAATGAAAAATTACTTGAAACTTAAAATTCTATACTAATCAAAATAACACAATCCATAAATTTATCGGAGAATAAATAAATCAATGAGAAATTACTTGAAACTTAAAATTCTATACTAATCAAAATAACACAATCCATAAATTCATCGGAGAAGAAGATAAATGAATGAAAAATTACTTGAAACTTAAAATTCTATACTAATCAAAATAACGTAATCCATAAATTTATCGGAGAAGAAATAAATCAATGAAAAATTACTTGAAACTTAAAATTCTATACTAATCAAAATAACATAATCCATAAATTTATCGGAGAAGAAATAAATCAATGAAAAATTACTTGAAACTCAAAATTCTATACTAATCAAAATAACATAATTTATAAATTTATCGGAGAAGAAATAAATCAATGAGAAATTACTTGAAACTTAAAATTCTATACTAATCAAAATAACACAATCCATAAATTTATCGGAGAAGAAGTAAATCAATGAAAAATTACTTGAAACTCAAAATTCTATACTAATCAAAATAACATAATCTATAAATTTATCGGAGAAGAAATAAATCAATGAGAAATTACTTGAAACTTAAAATTCTATACTAATCAAAATAACACAATTTATAAATTTATCGGAGAAGAAATAAATCAATGAGAAATTACTTGAAACTTAAAATTCTATACTAATCAAAATGACACAATCCATAAATTTATCGGAGAAGAAATAAATCAATGAAAAATTACTTGAAACTTAAAATTCTATACTAATCAAAATAACACAATCCATAAATTTATCGGAGAAGAAATAAATCAATGAAAAATTACTTGAAACTTAAAATTCTGTACTTATCAAAATAACACAATCCATAAATTTATCGGAGAAGAAAATAAATCAATGAAAAATTACTTGAAACTTAAAATTCTATACTAATCAAAATAACACAATCCATAAATTTATCGGAGAAGAAAATAAATCAATGAAAAATTACTTGAAACTTAAAATTCTATACTAATCAAAATAACATAATCCATAAATTTATCGGAAGAGAAATAAATCAATGAGAAATTACTTGAAACTTAAAATTCTATACTAATCAAAATAACACAATCCATAAATTTATCGGAGAAGAAATAAATCAATGAAAAATTACTTGAAACTTAACATTCTATACTAATCAAAATAACACAATCTATAAATTTATCGGCAATGAAAAATTACTTGAAACTTAAAATTCTATACTAATCAAAATAACACAATCCATAAATTTATCGGAGAATAAATAAATCAATGAGAAATTACTTGAAACTTAAAATTCTATACTAATCAAAATAACACAATCCATAAATTCATCGGAGAAGAAGATAAATCAATGAAAAATTACTTGAAACTTAAAATTCTATACTAATCAAAATAACGTAATCCATAAATTTATCGGAGAAGAAATAAATCAATGAAAAATTACTTGAAACTTAAAATTCTATACTAATCAAAATGACAAAATCCATAAATTTATCGGAGAAGAAATAAATCAATGAAAAATTACTTGAAACTCAAAATTCTATACTAATCAAAATAACATAATCTATAAATTTATCGGAGAAAAAATAAATCAATGAGAAATTACTTGAAACTTAAAATTCTATACTAATCAAAATAACACAATCCATAAATTTATCGGAGAAGAAATAAATCAATGAGAAATTACTTGAAACTTAAAATTCTATACTAATCAAAATAACACAATTTATAAATTTATCGGAGAAGAAATAAATCAATGAAAAATTACTTGAAACTTAAAATTCTATACTAATCAAAATGACACAATCCATAAATTTATCGGAGAAGAAATAAATCAATGAGAAATTACTTGAAACTTAAAATTCTATACTAATCAAAATAACACAATCCATAAATTTACCGGAGAAGAAAATAAATCAATGAAAAATTACTTGAAACTTCATATTCTATACTAATCAAAATAACACAATTTATAAATTTATCGGAGAAGAAAATAAATCCATGAAAAATAACTTGAAACTTAAAATTCTATACTAATCAAAATAACACAATCCATAAATTTATCGGAGAAGAAATAAATCAATGAAAAATTACTTGAAACTTAAAATTCTATATTAATCAAAATAACACAATCCATAAATTTATCGGAGAATAAATAAATTAATGAAAAATTACTTGAAACTTAAAATTCTATACTAATCAAAATAACACAATCCATAAATTTATCGGAGAAGAAATAAATCAATGAAAAATTACTTGAAACTTAAAATTCTATACTAATCAAAATAACACAATCTATAAATTTATCGGAGAATAAATAAATCAATGAGAAATTACTTGAAACTTAAAATTCTATACTAATCAAAATAACACAATCCATAAATTTATCGGAGAATAAATAAATCAATGAGAAATTACTTGAAACTTAAAATTCTATACTAATCAAAATAACACAATCCATAAATTTATCGGAGAAGAAATAAATCAATGAGAAATTACTTGAAACTTAAAATTTTATACTAATCAAAATAACACAATCCATAACTTTATCGGAGAAGAAAATAAATCAATGAGAAATTACTTGAAACTTAAAATTCTATACTAATCAAAATAACACAATCCATAAATTTATCGGAGAAGAAATAAATCAATGAAAAATTACTTGAAACTTAAAATTCTATACTAATCAAAATAACACAATTTATAAATTTATCGGAGAAGAAAATAAATCAATGAGAAATTACTTGAAACTTAAAATTCTATACTAATCAAAATAACACAATCCATAAATTTATCGGAGAAGAAAATAAATCAATGAAAAATTACTTGAAACTTAAAATTCTATACTAATCAAAATAACACAATCCATAAATTTATTGGAGAAGAAATAAATCAATGAGAAATTACTTGAAACTTAAAATTCTATACTAATCAAAATAACACAATCCATAAATTTATCGGCAATGAAAAATTACTTGAAACTTAAAATTCTATACTAATCAAAATAACACAATCCATAAATTTATCGGAGAAGAAATAAATCAATGAAAAATTACTTGAAACTTAAAATTCTATACTAATCAAAATAACACAATCCATAAATTTATCGGAGAATAAATAAATCAATGAGAAATTACTTGAAACTTAAAATTCTATACTAATCAAAATAACACAATCCATAAATTCATCGGAGAAGAAGATAAATCAATGAAAAATTACTTGAAACTTAAAATTCTATACTAATCAAAATAACGTAATCCATAAATTTATCGGAGAAGAAATAAATCAATGAAAAATTACTTGAAACTTAAAATTCTATACTAATCAAAATAACACAATCCATAAATTTATCGGAGAAGAAAATAAATCAATGAAAAATTACTTGAAACTTAATATTCTATACTAATCAAAATAACACAATTTATAAATTTATCGGAGAAGAAAATAAATCAATGAAAAATTACTTGAAACTTAAAATTCTATACTAATCAAAATAACACAATCCATAAATTTATCGGAGAAGAAATAAATCAATGAAAAATTACTTGAAACTTAAAATTCTATATTAATCAAAATAACACAATCCATAAATTTATCGGAGAATAAATAAATCAATGAAAAATTACTTGAAACTTAAAATTCTATACTAATCAAAATAACACAATCCATAAATTTATCGGAGAAGAAATAAATCAATGAAAAATTACTTGAAACTTAAAATTCTATATTAATCAAAATAACACAATCCATAAATTTATCGGAGAATAAATAAATCAATGAAAAATTACTTGAAATTTAAAATTCTGTACTAATCAAAATAACACAATCCATAAATTTATCGGAGAAGAAATAAATCAATAAAAAATTACTTGAAACTTAAAATTCTATACTAATCAAAATAACACAATCCATAAATTTATGGGAGAAGAAATAAATCAATGAGAAATTACTTGAAACTTAAAATTCTATACTAATCAAAATAACACAATCCATAAATTTATCGGAGAAGAAATAAATCAATGAAAAATTACTTAAAACTTAAAATTCTATACTAATCAAAATAACACAATCCATAAATTTATCGGAGAAGAAGATAAATCAATGAAAAATTACTTGAAACTTAAAATTCTATACTAATCAAAATAACACAATCCATAAATTTATCGGAGAATAAATAAATCAATGAGAAATTACTTGAAACTTAAAATTCTATACTAATCAAAATAACACAGTCCATAAATTTATCGGAGAAGAAGATAAATCAATGAAAAATTACTTGAAACTTAAAATTCTATACTAATCAAAATAACACAATCCATAAATTTATCGGAGAAGAAATAAATCAATGAAAAATTACTTGAAACTTAAAATTCTATACTAATCAAAATAACACAATCCATAAATTTATCGGAGAATAAATAAATCAATGAGAAATTACTTGAAACTTAAAATTCTATACTAATCAAAATAACACAATCCATAAATTCATCGGAGAAGAAGATAAATCAATGAAAAATTACTTGAAACTTAAAATTCTATACTAATCAAAATAACGTAATCCATAAATTTATCAGAGAAGAAATAAATCAATGAAAAATTACTTGAAACTTAAAATTCTATACTAATCAAAATAACATAATCCATAAATTTATCGGAGAAGAAATAAATCAATGAAAAATTACTTGAAACTCAAAATTCTATACTAATCAAAATAACATAATCTATAAATTTATCGGAGAAAAAATAAATCAATGAGAAATTACTTGAAACTTAAAATTCTATACTAATCAAAATAACACAATCCATAAATTTATCGGAGAAGAAATAAATCAATGAGAAATTACTTGAAACTTAAAATTCTATACTAATCAAAATAACACAATTTATAAATTTATCGGAGAAGAAATAAATCAATGAAAAATTACTTGAAACTTAAAATTCTATACTAATCAAAATAACACAATCCATAAATTTATCGGAGAAGAAATAAATCAATGAGAAATTACTTGAAACTTAAAATTCTATACTAATCAAAATAACACAATCCATAAATTTATCGGAGAAGAAAATAAATCAATGAAAAATTACTTGAAACTTAATATTCTATACTAATCAAAATAACACAATTTATAAATTTATCGGAGAAGAAAATAAATCAATGAAAAATTACTTGAAACTTAAAATTCTATACTAATCAAAATAACACAATCCATAAATTTATCGGAGAAGAAATAAATCAATGAAAAATTACTTGAAACTTAAAATTCTATATTAATCAAAATAACACAATCCATAAATTTATCGGAGAATAAATAAATCAATGAAAAATTACTTGAAACTTAAAATTCTATACTAATCAAAATAACACAATCCATAAATTTATCGGAGAAGAAATAAATCAATGAAAAATTACTTGAAACTTAAAATTCTATATTAATCAAAATAACACAATCCATAAATTTATCGGAGAATAAATAAATCAATGAAAAATTACTTGAAATTTAAAATTCTGTACTAATCAAAATAACACAATCCATAAATTTATCGGAGAAGAAATAAATCAATAAAAAATTACTTGAAACTTAAAATTCTATACTAATCAAAATAACATAATCCATAAATTTATCGGAGAAGAAATAAATCAATGAAAAATTACTTGAAACTTAAAATTTTATACTAATCAAAATAACACAATCCATAAATTTATCGGAGAAGAAAATAAATCAATGAAAAATTACTTGAAACTTAAAATTCTATACTAATCAAAATAACACAATCCATAAATTTATCGGAGAAGAAATAAATCAATGAGAAATTACTTGAAACTTAAAATTCTATACTAATCAAAATAACACAATCCATAAATTTATCGGAGAAGAAAATAAATCAATGAGAAATTACTTGAAACTTAAAATTCTATACTAATCAAAATAAAACAATCCATAAATTTATCGGAGAAGAAAGAAATCAATGAAAAATTACTTGAAACTTAAAATTCTATACTAATCAAAATAAGACAATTTATAAATTTATCGGAGAAGAAAATAAATCAATGAGAAATTACTTGAAACTTAAAATTCTATACTAATCAAAATAACACAATCCATAAATTTATCGGAGAAGAAAATAAATCAATGAAAAATTACTTGAAACTTAAAATTCTATACTAATCAAAATAACACAATCCATAAATTTATTGGAGAAGAAATAAATCAATGAGAAATTACTTGAAACTTAAAATTCTATACTAATCAAAATAACACAATCCATAAATTTATCGGAGAAGAAATAAATCAATGAAAAATTACTTGAAACTTAAAATTCTATACTAATCAAAATAACACAATCCATAAATTTATCGGAGAAGAAGATAAATCAATGAAAAATTACTTGAAACTTAAAATTCTATACTAATCAAAATAACACAATCCATAAATTTATCGGAGAATAAATAAATCAATGAGAAATTACTTGAAACTTAAAATTCTATACTAATCAAAATAACACAATCCATAAATTTATCGGAGAAGAAGATAAATCAATGAAAAATTACTTGAAACTTAAAATTCTATACTAATCAAAATAACATAATCCATAAATTTATCGGAGAAGAAATAAATCAATGAAAAATTACTTGAAACTTAAAATTCTATACTAATCAAAATAACATAATCCATAAATTTATCGGAGAAGAAATAAATCAATGAGAAATTACTTGAAACTTAAAATTCTATACTAATCAAAATAACACAATCCATAAATTTATCGGAGAAGAAATAAATCAATGAGAAATTACGTGAAACTTAAAATTCTATACTAATCAAAATAACATAATTCATAAATTTATCGGAGAAGAAAATAAATCAATGAAAAATTACTTGAAACTTAAAATTCTATACTAATCAAAATAACACAATCTATAAATTTATCGGAGAAGAAATAAATCAATGAAAAATTACTTGAAACTTAAAATTCTATACTAATCAAAATAACACAATCCATAAATTTATCGGAGAAGAAATAAATCAATGAGAAATTACTTGAAACTTAAAATTCTATACTAATCAAAATAACACAATCCATAAATTTATCGGGGAAGAAAAAAATCAATGAAAAATTACTTGAAACTTAAATTCTATACTAATCAAAATAACACAATCCATAAATTCATCGGAGAAGAAGATAAATGAATGAAAAATTACTTGAAACTTAAAATTCTATACTAATCAAAATAACGTAATCCATAAATTTATCGGAGAAGAAATAAATCAATGAAAAATTACTTGAAACTTAAAATTCTATACTAATCAAAATAACATAATCCATAAATTTATCGGAGAAGAAATAAATCAATGAAAAATTACTTGAAACTCAAAATTCTATACTAATCAAAATAACATAATTTATAAATTTATCGGAGAAGAAATAAATCAATGAGAAATTACTTGAAACTTAAAATTCTATACTAATCAAAATAACACAATCCATAAATTTATCGGAGAAGAAGTAAATCAATGAAAAATTACTTGAAACTCAAAATTCTATACTAATCAAAATAACATAATCTATAAATTTATCGGAGAAGAAATAAATCAATGAGAAATTACTTGAAACTTAAAATTCTATACTAATCAAAATAACACAATTTATAAATTTATCGGAGAAGAAATAAATCAATGAAAAATTACTTGAAACTTAAAATTCTATACTAATCAAAATAACACAATCTTTAAATTTATCGGAGAAGAAATAAATCAATGAAAAATTACTTGAAACTTAAAATTTTATACTAATCAAAATAACACAATCCATAAATTTATCGGGGAAGAAATAAATCAATGAAAAATTACTTGAAACTTAAAATTCTATACTAATCAAAATAACACAATCCATAAATTTATCGGAGAAGAAAATAAATCAATGAAAAATTACTTAAAACTTAAAATTCTATACTAATCAAAATAACACAATCCATAAATTTATCGGAGAAGGAAATAAATCAATGAGAAATTACTTGAAACTTAAAATTCTATACTAATCAAAATAACATAATCCATAAATTTATCGGAGAAGAAAATAAATCAATGAAAAATTACTTGAAACTTAAAATTCTATACTAATCAAAATAACACAATCCATAAATTTATCGGAGAAGAAATAAATCAATGAAAAATTACTTGAAACTTAAAATTCTATACTAATCAAAATAACACAATCCATAAATTTATCGGAGAAGAAATAAATCAATGAAAAATTACTTGAAACTTAAAATTCTGTACTTATCAAAATAACACAATCCATAAATTTATCGGAGAAGAAAATAAATCAATGAAAAATTACTTGAAACTTAAAATTCTATACTAATCAAAATAACACAATCCATAAATTTATCGGAGAAGAAAATAAATCAATGAAAAATTACTTGAAACTTAAAATTCTATACTAATCAAAATAACATAATCCATAAATTTATCGGAAGAGAAATAAATCAATGAGAAATTACTTGAAACTTAAAATTCTATACTAATCAAAATAACACAATCCATAAATTTATCGGAGAAGAAATAAATCAATGAAAAATTACTTGAAACTTAACATTCTATACTAATCAAAATAACACAATCTATAAATTTATCGGCAATGAAAAATTACTTGAAACTTAAAATTCTATACTAATCAAAATAACACAATCCATAAATTTATCGGAGAATAAATAAATCAATGAGAAATTACTTGAAACTTAAAATTCTATACTAATCAAAATAACACAATCCATAAATTCATCGGAGAAGAAGATAAATCAATGAAAAATTACTTGAAACTTAAAATTCTATACTAATCAAAATAACGTAATCCATAAATTTATCGGAGAAGAAATAAATCAATGAAAAATTACTTGAAACTTAAAATTCTATACTAATCAAAATGACAAAATCCATAAATTTATCGGAGAAGAAATAAATCAATGAAAAATTACTTGAAACTCAAAATTCTATACTAATCAAAATAACATAATCTATAAATTTATCGGAGAAAAAATAAATCAATGAGAAATTACTTGAAACTTAAAATTCTATACTAATCAAAATAACACAATCCATAAATTTATCGGAGAAGAAATAAATCAATGAGAAATTACTTGAAACTTAAAATTCTATACTAATCAAAATAACACAATTTATAAATTTATCGGAGAAGAAATAAATCAATGAAAAATTACTTGAAACTTAAAATTCTATACTAATCAAAATGACACAATCCATAAATTTATCGGAGAAGAAATAAATCAATGAGAAATTACTTGAAACTTAAAATTCTATACTAATCAAAATAACACAATCCATAAATTTACCGGAGAAGAAAATAAATCAATGAAAAATTACTTGAAACTTCATATTCTATACTAATCAAAATAACACAATTTATAAATTTATCGGAGAAGAAAATAAATCAATGAAAAATAACTTGAAACTTAAAATTCTATACTAATCAAAATAACACAATCCATAAATTTATCGGAGAAGAAATAAATCAATGAAAAATTACTTGAAACTTAAAATTCTATATTAATCAAAATAACACAATCCATAAATTTATCGGAGAATAAATAAATTAATGAAAAATTACTTGAAACTTAAAATTCTATACTAATCAAAATAACACAATCCATAAATTTATCGGAGAAGAAATAAATCAATGAAAAATTACTTGAAACTTAAAATTCTATACTAATCAAAATAACACAATCTATAAATTTATCGGAGAATAAATAAATCAATGAGAAATTACTTGAAACTTAAAATTCTATACTAATCAAAATAACACAATCCATAAATTTATCGGAGAATAAATAAATCAATGAGAAATTACTTGAAACTTAAAATTCTATACTAATCAAAATAACACAATCCATAAATTTATCGGAGAAGAAATAAATCAATGAGAAATTACTTGAAACTTAAAATTTTATACTAATCAAAATAACACAATCCATAACTTTATCGGAGAAGAAAATAAATCAATGAGAAATTACTTGAAACTTAAAATTCTATACTAATCAAAATAACACAATCCATAAATTTATCGGAGAAGAAATAAATCAATGAAAAATTACTTGAAACTTAAAATTCTATACTAATCAAAATAACACAATTTATAAATTTATCGGAGAAGAAAATAAATCAATGAGAAATTACTTGAAACTTAAAATTCTATACTAATCAAAATAACACAATCCATAAATTTATCGGAGAAGAAAATAAATCAATGAAAAATTACTTGAAACTTAAAATTCTATACTAATCAAAATAACACAATCCATAAATTTATTGGAGAAGAAATAAATCAATGAGAAATTACTTGAAACTTAAAATTCTATACTAATCAAAATAACACAATCCATAAATTTATCGGCAATGAAAAATTACTTGAAACTTAAAATTCTATACTAATCAAAATAACACAATCCATAAATTTATCGGAGAAGAAATAAATCAATGAAAAATTACTTGAAACTTAAAATTCTATACTAATCAAAATAACACAATCCATAAATTTATCGGAGAATAAATAAATCAATGAGAAATTACTTGAAACTTAAAATTCTATACTAATCAAAATAACACAATCCATAAATTCATCGGAGAAGAAGATAAATCAATGAAAAATTACTTGAAACTTAAAATTCTATACTAATCAAAATAACGTAATCCATAAATTTATCGGAGAAGAAATAAATCAATGAAAAATTACTTGAAACTTAAAATTCTATACTAATCAAAATAACACAATCCATAAATTTATCGGAGAAGAAAATAAATCAATGAAAAATTACTTGAAACTTAATATTCTATACTAATCAAAATAACACAATTTATAAATTTATCGGAGAAGAAAATAAATCAATGAAAAATTACTTGAAACTTAAAATTCTATACTAATCAAAATAACACAATCCATAAATTTATCGGAGAAGAAATAAATCAATGAAAAATTACTTGAAACTTAAAATTCTATATTAATCAAAATAACACAATCCATAAATTTATCGGAGAATAAATAAATCAATGAAAAATTACTTGAAACTTAAAATTCTATACTAATCAAAATAACACAATCCATAAATTTATCGGAGAAGAAATAAATCAATGAAAAATTACTTGAAACTTAAAATTCTATATTAATCAAAATAACACAATCCATAAATTTATCGGAGAATAAATAAATCAATGAAAAATTACTTGAAATTTAAAATTCTGTACTAATCAAAATAACACAATCCATAAATTTATCGGAGAAGAAATAAATCAATAAAAAATTACTTGAAACTTAAAATTCTATACTAATCAAAATAACACAATCCATAAATTTATGGGAGAAGAAATAAATCAATGAGAAATTACTTGAAACTTAAAATTCTATACTAATCAAAATAACACAATCCATAAATTTATCGGAGAAGAAATAAATCAATGAAAAATTACTTAAAACTTAAAATTCTATACTAATCAAAATAACACAATCCATAAATTTATCGGAGAAGAAGATAAATCAATGAAAAATTACTTGAAACTTAAAATTCTATACTAATCAAAATAACACAATCCATAAATTTATCGGAGAATAAATAAATCAATGAGAAATTACTTGAAACTTAAAATTCTATACTAATCAAAATAACACAGTCCATAAATTTATCGGAGAAGAAGATAAATCAATGAAAAATTACTTGAAACTTAAAATTCTATACTAATCAAAATAACACAATCCATAAATTTATCGGAGAAGAAATAAATCAATGAAAAATTACTTGAAACTTAAAATTCTATACTAATCAAAATAACACAATCCATAAATTTATCGGAGAATAAATAAATCAATGAGAAATTACTTGAAACTTAAAATTCTATACTAATCAAAATAACACAATCCATAAATTCATCGGAGAAGAAGATAAATCAATGAAAAATTACTTGAAACTTAAAATTCTATACTAATCAAAATAACGTAATCCATAAATTTATCAGAGAAGAAATAAATCAATGAAAAATTACTTGAAACTTAAAATTCTATACTAATCAAAATAACATAATCCATAAATTTATCGGAGAAGAAATAAATCAATGAAAAATTACTTGAAACTCAAAATTCTATACTAATCAAAATAACATAATCTATAAATTTATCGGAGAAAAAATAAATCAATGAGAAATTACTTGAAACTTAAAATTCTATACTAATCAAAATAACACAATCCATAAATTTATCGGAGAAGAAATAAATCAATGAGAAATTACTTGAAACTTAAAATTCTATACTAATCAAAATAACACAATTTATAAATTTATCGGAGAAGAAATAAATCAATGAAAAATTACTTGAAACTTAAAATTCTATACTAATCAAAATAACACAATCCATAAATTTATCGGAGAAGAAATAAATCAATGAGAAATTACTTGAAACTTAAAATTCTATACTAATCAAAATAACACAATCCATAAATTTATCGGAGAAGAAAATAAATCAATGAAAAATTACTTGAAACTTAATATTCTATACTAATCAAAATAACACAATTTATAAATTTATCGGAGAAGAAAATAAATCAATGAAAAATTACTTGAAACTTAAAATTCTATACTAATCAAAATAACACAATCCATAAATTTATCGGAGAAGAAATAAATCAATGAAAAATTACTTGAAACTTAAAATTCTATATTAATCAAAATAACACAATCCATAAATTTATCGGAGAATAAATAAATCAATGAAAAATTACTTGAAACTTAAAATTCTATACTAATCAAAATAACACAATCCATAAATTTATCGGAGAAGAAATAAATCAATGAAAAATTACTTGAAACTTAAAATTCTATATTAATCAAAATAACACAATCCATAAATTTATCGGAGAATAAATAAATCAATGAAAAATTACTTGAAATTTAAAATTCTGTACTAATCAAAATAACACAATCCATAAATTTATCGGAGAAGAAATAAATCAATAAAAAATTACTTGAAACTTAAAATTCTATACTAATCAAAATAACATAATCCATAAATTTATCGGAGAAGAAATAAATCAATGAAAAATTACTTGAAACTTAAAATTTTATACTAATCAAAATAACACAATCCATAAATTTATCGGAGAAGAAAATAAATCAATGAAAAATTACTTGAAACTTAAAATTCTATACTAATCAAAATAACACAATCCATAAATTTATCGGAGAAGAAATAAATCAATGAGAAATTACTTGAAACTTAAAATTCTATACTAATCAAAATAACACAATCCATAAATTTATCGGAGAAGAAAATAAATCAATGAGAAATTACTTGAAACTTAAAATTCTATACTAATCAAAATAAAACAATCCATAAATTTATCGGAGAAGAAAGAAATCAATGAAAAATTACTTGAAACTTAAAATTCTATACTAATCAAAATAAGACAATTTATAAATTTATCGGAGAAGAAAATAAATCAATGAGAAATTACTTGAAACTTAAAATTCTATACTAATCAAAATAACACAATCCATAAATTTATCGGAGAAGAAAATAAATCAATGAAAAATTACTTGAAACTTAAAATTCTATACTAATCAAAATAACACAATCCATAAATTTATTGGAGAAGAAATAAATCAATGAGAAATTACTTGAAACTTAAAATTCTATACTAATCAAAATAACACAATCCATAAATTTATCGGAGAAGAAATAAATCAATGAAAAATTACTTGAAACTTAAAATTCTATACTAATCAAAATAACACAATCCATAAATTTATCGGAGAAGAAGATAAATCAATGAAAAATTACTTGAAACTTAAAATTCTATACTAATCAAAATAACACAATCCATAAATTTATCGGAGAATAAATAAATCAATGAGAAATTACTTGAAACTTAAAATTCTATACTAATCAAAATAACACAATCCATAAATTTATCGGAGAAGAAGATAAATCAATGAAAAATTACTTGAAACTTAAAATTCTATACTAATCAAAATAACATAATCCATAAATTTATCGGAGAAGAAATAAATCAATGAAAAATTACTTGAAACTTAAAATTCTATACTAATCAAAATAACATAATCCATAAATTTATCGGAGAAGAAATAAATCAATGAGAAATTACTTGAAACTTAAAATTCTATACTAATCAAAATAACACAATCCATAAATTTATCGGAGAAGAAATAAATCAATGAGAAATTACGTGAAACTTAAAATTCTATACTAATCAAAATAACATAATTCATAAATTTATCGGAGAAGAAAATAAATCAATGAAAAATTACTTGAAACTTAAAATTCTATACTAATCAAAATAACACAATCTATAAATTTATCGGAGAAGAAATAAATCAATGAAAAATTACTTGAAACTTAAAATTCTATACTAATCAAAATAACACAATCCATAAATTTATCGGAGAAGAAATAAATCAATGAGAAATTACTTGAAACTTAAAATTCTATACTAATCAAAATAACACAATCCATAAATTTATCGGGGAAGAAAAAAATCAATGAAAAATTACTTGAAACTTAAATTCTATACTAATCAAAATAACATAATCCATAAATTTATCGAAGAAGAAAATAAATCAATGAAAAATTACTTGAAATTTAAAATTCTGTACTAATCAAAATAACACAATCCATAAATTTATCGGAGAAGAAATAAATCAATGAAAAATTACTTGAAACTTAAAATTCTATACTAATCAAAATAACATAATCCATAAATTTATCGGAGAAGAAATAAATCAATGAAAAATTACTTGAAACTTAAAATTTTATACTAATCAAAATAACACAATCCATAAATTTATCGGAGAAGAAAATAAATCAATGAAAAATTACTTGAAACTTAAAATTCTATACTAATCAAAATAACACAATCCATAAATTTATCGGAGAAGAAATAAATCAATGAGAAATTACTTAAAACTTAAAATTCTATACTAATCAAAATAACACAATCCATAAATTTATCGGAGAAGAAATAAATCAATGAGAAATTACTTGAAACTTAAAATTCTATACTAATCAAAATAACATAATTCATAAAATTATCGGAGAAGAAAATAAATCAATGAAAAATTACTTGAAACTTAAAATTCTATACTAATCAAAATAACACAATCTATAAATTTATCGGAGAAGAAATAAATCAATGAGAAATTACTTGAAACTTAAAATTCTATACTAATCAAAATAACACAATCCATAAATTTATCGGAGAAGAAATAAATCAATGAGAAATTACTTGAAATTTAAAATTCTGTACTAATCAAAATAACACAATCCATAAATTTATCGGAGAAGAAATAAATCAATGAAAAATTACTTGAAACTTAAAATTCTATACTAATCAAAATAACATAATCCATAAATTTATCGGAGAAGAAATAAATCAATGAAAAATTACTTGAAACTTAAAATTTTATACTAATCAAAATAACACAATCCATAAATTTATCGGAGAAGAAAATAAATCAATGAAAAATTACTTGAAACTTAAAATTCTATACTAATCAAAATAACATAATCCATAAATTTATCGGAGAAGAAAATAAATCAATGAAAAATTACTTGAAACTTAAAATTCTATACTAATCAAAATAACACAATCCATAAATTTATCGGAGAAGAAAATAAATCAATGAAAAATTACTTGAAACTTAAAATTCTATACTAATCAAAATAACACAATCCATAAATTTATTGGAGAAGAAATAAATCAATGAGAAATTACTTGAAACTTAAAATTCTATACTAATCAAAATAACACAATCCATAAATTTATCGGCAATGAAAAATTACTTGAAACTTAAAATTCTATACTAATCAAAATAACACAATCCATAAATTTATCGGAGAAGAAATAAATCAATGAAAAATTACTTGAAACTTAAAATTCTATACTAATCAAAATAACACAATCCATAAATTTATCGGAGAATAAATAAATCAATGAGAAATGACTTGAAACTTAAAATTCTATACTAATCAAAATAACACAATCCATAAATTCATCGGAGAAGAAGATAAATGAATGAAAAATTACTTGAAACTTAAAATTCTATACTAATCAAAATAACGTAATCCATAAATTTATCGGAGAAGAAATAAATCAATGAAAAATTACTTGAAACTTAAAATTCTATACTAATCAAAATAACATAATCCATAAATTTATCGGAGAAGAAATAAATCAATGAAAAATTACTTGAAACTCAAAATTCTATACTAATCAAAATAACATAATTTATAAATTTATCGGAGAAGAAATAAATCAATGAGAAATTACTTGAAACTTAAAATTCTATACTAATCAAAATAACACAATCCATAAATTTATCGGAGAAGAAGTAAATCAATGAAAAATTACTTGAAACTCAAAATTCTATACTAATCAAAATAACATAATCTATAAATTTATCGGAGAAGAAATAAATCAATGAGAAATTACTTGAAACTTAAAATTCTATACTAATCAAAATAACACAATTTATAAATTTATCGGAGAAGAAATAAATCAATGAAAAATTACTTGAAACTTAAAATTCTATACTAATCAAAATAACACAATCTTTAAATTTATCGGAGAAGAAATAAATCAATGAAAAATTACTTGAAACTTAAAATTTTATACTAATCAAAATAACACAATCCATAAATTTATCGGGGAAGAAATAAATCAATGAAAAATTACTTGAAACTTAAAATTCTATACTAATCAAAATAACACAATCCATAAATTTATCGGAGAAGAAAATAAATCAATGAAAAATTACTTAAAACTTAAAATTCTATACTAATCAAAATAACACAATCCATAAATTTATCGGAGAAGGAAATAAATCAATGAGAAATTACTTGAAACTTAAAATTCTATACTAATCAAAATAACATAATCCATAAATTTATCGGAGAAGAAAATAAATCAATGAAAAATTACTTGAAACTTAAAATTCTATACTAATCAAAATAACACAATCCATAAATTTATCGGAGAAGAAATAAATCAATGAAAAATTACTTGAAACTTAAAATTCTATACTAATCAAAATA
Source organism: Cylloceria caligata (assembly GCA_963942595.1). Taxonomy (NCBI): domain Eukaryota; kingdom Metazoa; phylum Arthropoda; class Insecta; order Hymenoptera; family Ichneumonidae; genus Cylloceria; species Cylloceria caligata. The sequence continues at coordinate 46,494,275 of OZ012706.1, forward strand.
ACACAATCCATAAATTTATCGGAGAAGAAATAAATCAATGAAAAATTACTTGAAACTTAAAATTCTGTACTAATCAAAATAACACAATCCATAAATTTATCGGAGAAGAAAATAAATCAATGAAAAATTACTTGAAACTTAAAATTCTATACTAATCAAAATAACACAATCCATAAATTTATCGGAGAAGAAAATAAATCAATGAAAAATTACTTGAAACTTAAAATTCTATACTAATCAAAATAACATAATCCATAAATTTATCGGAAAAGAAATAAATCAATGAGAAATTACTTGAAACTTAAAATTCTATACTAATCAAAATAACACAATCCATAAATTTATCGGAGAAGAAAGAAATCAATGAAAAATTACTTGAAACTTAAAATTCTATACTAATCAAAATAACACAATTTATAAATTTATCGGAGAAGAAAATAGATCAATGAGAAATTACTTGAAACTTAAAATTCTATACTAATCAAAATAACACAATCCATAAATTTATCGGAGAAAAAAATAAACCAATGAAAAATTACTTGAAACTTAAAATTCTATACTAATCAAAATAACACAATCCATAAATTTATTGGAGAAGAAATAAATCAATGAGAAATTACTTGAAACTTAAAATTCTATACTAATCAAAATAACACAATCCATAAATTTATCGGCAATGAAAAATTACTTGAAACTTAAAATTCTATACTAATCAAAATAACACAATCCATAAATTTATCGGAGAAGAAATAAATCAATAAAAAATAACTTGAAACTTAAAATTCTATACTAATCAAAATAACATAATCCATAAATTTATCGGAGAAGAAATAAATCAATGAGAAATTACTTGAAACTTAAAATTCTATACTAATCAAAATAACACAATCCATAAATTTATTGGAGAAGAAATAAATCAATGAGAAATTACTTGAAACTTAAAATTCTATACTAATCAAAATAACACAATCCATAAATTTATCGGAGAAGAAAATAAATCAATGAAAAATTACTTGAAACTTAAAATTCTATACTAATCAAAATAACACAATCCATAAATTTATTGGAGAAGAAATAAATCAATGAGAAATTACTTGAAACTTAAAATTCTATACTAATCAAAATAACAGAATCCATAAATTTATCGGAGAAGAAAATAAATCAATGAAAAATTACTTGAAATTTAAAATTCTGTACTCATCAAAATAACACAATCCATAAATTTATCGGAGAAGAAATAAATCAATGAAAAATTACTTGAAACTTAAAATTCTATACTAATCAAAATAACACAATCCATAAATTTATCGGAGAATAAATAAATCAATGAAAAATTACTTGAAATTTAAAATTCTATACTAATCAAAATAACACAATCCATAAATTTATCGGAGAATAAATAAATCAATGAAAAATTACTTGAAACTTAAAATTCTATACTAATCAAAATAACACAATCTATAAATTTATCGGAGAATAAATAAATCAATGAGAAATTACTTGAAACTTAAAATTCTATACTAATCAAAATAACACAATCCATAAATTTATCGGAGAATAAATAAATCAATGAGAAATTACTTGAAACTTAAAATTCTATACTAATCAACATAACACAATCCATAAATTTATCGGAGAAGAAATAAATCAATGAGAAATTACTTGAAACTTAAAATTCTATACTAATCAAAATAACACAATCCATAAATTTATCGGAGAAGAAAATAAATCAATAAGAAATTACTTGAAACTTAAAATTCTATACTAATCAAAATAAAACAATCCATAAATTTATCGGAGAAGAAAGAAATCAATGAAAAATTATTTGAAACTTAAAATTCTATACTAATCAAAATAACACAATTTATAAATTTATCGGAGAAGAAAATAAATCAATGAGAAATTACTTGAAACTTAAAATTCTATACTAATCAAAATAACACAATCCATAAATTTATCGGAGAAGAAAATAAATCAATGAAAAATTACTTGAAACTTAAAATTCTATACTAATCAAAATAACACAATCCATAAATTTATTGGAGAAGAAATAAATCAATGAGAAATTACTTGAAACTTAAAATTCTATACTAATCAAAATAACACAATCCATAAATTTATCGGCAATGAAAAATTACTTGAAACTTAAAATTCTATACTAATCAAAATAACACAATCCATAAATTTATCGGAGAAGAAATAAATCAATGAAAAATTACTTGAAACTTAAAATTCTATACTAATCAAAATAACACAATCCATAAATTTATCGGAGAATAAATAAATCAATGAGAAATTACTTGATACTTAAAATTCTATACTAATCAAAATAACACAATCCATAAATTTATCGGAGAAGAAGATAAATCAATGAAAAATTACTTGAAACTTAAAATTCTATACTAATCAAAATAACATAATCCATAAATTTATCGGAGAAGAAATAAATCAATGAAAAATTACTTGAAACTTAAAATTCTATACTAATCAAAATAACATAATCCATAAATTTATCGGGGAAGAAATAAATCAATGAGAAATTACTTAAAACTTAAAATTCTATACTAATCAAAATAACACAATCCATAAATTTATCGGAGAAGAAATAAATCAATGAAAAATTACTTGAAACTTAAAATTCTATACTAATCAAAATAACACAATCCATAAATTTATTGGAGAATAAATAAATCAATGAGAAATTACTTGAAACTTAAAATTCTATACTAATCAAAATAACACAATCCATAAATTTATCGGAGAAGAAGATAAATCAATGAAAAATTACTTGAAACTTAAAATTCTATACTAATCAAAATAACATAATCCATAAATTTATCGGAGAAGAAATAAATCAATGAAAAATTACTTGAAACTTAAAATTCTATACTAATCAAAATAACATAATCCATAAATTTATCGGAGAAGAAATAAATCAATGAGAAATTACTTGAAACTTAAAATTCTATACTAATCAAAATAACACAATCCATAAATTTATCGGAGAAGAAATAAATCAATGAGAAATTACTTGAAACTTAAAATTCTATACTAATCAAAATAACATAATTCATAAATTTATCGGAGAAGAAAATAAATCAATGAAAAATTACTTGAAACTTAAAATTCTATACTAATCAAAATAACACAATCTATAAATTTATCGGAGAAGAAATAAATCAATGAGAAATTACTTGAAACTTAAAATTCTATACTAATCAAAATAACACAATCCATAAATTTATCGGAGAAGAAATAAATCAATGAGAAATTACTTGAAACTTAAAATTTTATACTAATCAAAATAACACAATCCATAAATTTATCGGAGAAGAAAATAAATCAATGAAAAATTACTTGAAACTTAAATTCTATACTAATCAAAATAACATAATCCATAAATTTATCGGAGAAGAAAATAAATCAATGAAAAATTACTTGAAATTTAAAATTCTGTACTAATCAAAATAACACAATCCATAAATTTATCGGAGAAGAAATAAATCAATAAAAAATTACTTGAAACTTAAAATTCTATACTAATCAAAATAACATAATCCATAAATTTATCGGAGAAGAAATAAATCAATGAAAAATTACTTGAAACTTAAAATTTTATACTAATCAAAATAACACAATCCATAAATTTATCGGAGAAGAAAATAAATCAATGAAAAATTACTTGAAACTTAAAATTCTATACTAATCAAAATAACACAATCCATAAATTTATCGGAGAAGAAATAAATCAATGAGAAATTACTTGAAACTTAAAATTCCATACTAATCAAAATAACACAATCCATAAATTTATCGGAGAAGAAAATAAATCAATGAGAAATTACTTGAAACTTAAAATTCTATACTAATCAAAATAAAACAATCCATAAATTTATCGGAGAAGAAAGAAATCAATGAAAAATTACTTGAAACTTAAAATTCTATACTAATCAAAATAACACAATTTATAAATTTATCGGAGAAGAAAATAAATCAATGAGAAATTACTTGAAACTTAAAATTCTATACTAATCAAAATAACACAATCCATAAATTTATCGGAGAAGAAAATAAATCAATGAAAAATTACTTGAAACTTAAAATTCTATACTAATCAAAATAACACAATCCATAAATTTATTGGAGAAGAAATAAATCAATGAGAAATTACTTGAAACTTAAAATTCTATACTAATCAAAATAACACAATCCATAAATTTATCGAAGAAGAAATAAATCAATGAAAAATTACTTGAAACTTAAATCTCTATACTAATCAAAATAACACAATCCATAAATTTATCGGAGAAGAAGATAAATCAATGAAAAATTACTTGAAACTTAAAATTCTATACTAATCAAAATAACACAATCCATAAATTTATCGGAGAATAAATAAATCAATGAGAAATTACTTGAAACTTAAAATTCTATACTAATCAAAATAACACAATCCATAAATTTATCGGAGAAGAAGATAAATCAATGAAAAATTACTTGAAACTTAAAATTCTATACTAATCAAAATAACATAATCCATAAATTTATCGGAGAAGAAATAAATCAATGAAAAATTACTTGAAACTTAAAATTCTATACTAATCAAAATAACATAATCCATAAATTTATCGGAGAAGAAATAAATCAATGAGAAATTACTTGAAACTTAAAATTCTATACTAATCAAAATAACACAATCCATAATTTTATCGGAGAAGAAATAAATCAATGAGAAATTACTTGAAACTTAAAATTCTATACTAATCAAAATAACATAATTCATAAATTTATCGGAGAAGAAAATAAATCAATGAAAAATTACTTGAAACTTAAAATTCTATACTAATCAAAATAACACAATCTATAAATTTATCGGAGAAGAAATAAATCAATGAAAAATTACTTGAAACTTAAAATTCTATACTAATCAAAATAACACAATCCATAAATTTATCGGAGAAGAAATAAATCAATGAGAAATTACTTGAAACTTAAAATTCTATACTAATCAAAATAACACAATCCATAAATTTATCGGGGAAGAAAAAAATCAATGAAAAATTACTTGAAACTTAAATTCTATACTAATCAAAATAACATAATCCATAAATTTATCGAAGAAGAAAATAAATCAATGAAAAATTACTTGAAATTTAAAATTCTGTACTAATCAAAATAACACAATCCATAAATTTATCGGAGAAGAAATAAATCAATGAAAAATTACTTGAAACTTAAAATTCTATACTAATCAAAATAACATAATCCATAAATTTATCGGAGAAGAAATAAATCAATGAAAAATTACTTGAAACTTAAAATTTTATACTAATCAAAATAACACAATCCATAAATTTATCGGAGAAGAAAATAAATCAATGAAAAATTACTTGAAACTTAAAATTCTATACTAATCAAAATAACACAATCCATAAATTTATCGGAGAAGAAATAAATCAATGAAAAATTACTTGAAACTTAAAATTCTATACTAATCAAAATAACACAATCCATAAATTTATCGGAGAATAAATAAATCAATGAGAAATTACTTGAAACTTAAAATTCTATACTAATCAAAATAACACAATCCATAAATTTATCGGAGAAGAAGATAAATCAATGAAAAATTACTTGAAACTTAAAATTCTATACTAATCAAAATAACATAATCCATAAATTTATCGGAGAAGAAATAAATCAATGAAAAATTACTTGAAACTTAAAATTCTATACTAATCAAAATAACATAATCCATAAATTTATCGGAGAAGAAATAAATCAATGAGAAATTACTTAAAACTTAAAATTCTATACTAATCAAAATAACACAATCCATAAATTTATCGGAGAAGAAATAAATCAATGAGAAATTACTTGAAACTTAAAATTCTATACTAATCAAAATAACATAATTCATAAAATTATCGGAGAAGAAAATAAATCAATGAAAAATTACTTGAAACTTAAAATTCTATACTAATCAAAATAACACAATCTATAAATTTATCGGAGAAGAAATAAATCAATGAGAAATTACTTGAAACTTAAAATTCTATACTAATCAAAATAACACAATCCATGAATTTATCGGAGAAGAAATAAATCAATGAGAAATTACTTGAAATTTAAAATTCTGTACTAATCAAAATAACACAATCCATAAATTTATCGGAGAAGAAATAAATCAATGAAAAATTACTTGAAACTTAAAATTCTATACTAATCAAAATAACATAATCCATAAATTTATCGGAGAAGAAATAAATCAATGAAAAATTACTTGAAACTTAAAATTTTATACTAATCAAAATAACACAATCCATAAATTTATCGGAGAAGAAAATAAATCAATGAAAAATTACTTGAAACTTAAAATTCTATACTAATCAAAATAACATAATCCATAAATTTATCGGAGAAGAAAATAAATCAATGAAAAATTACTTGAAACTTAAAATTCTATACTAATCAAAATAACACAATCCATAAATTTATCGGAGAAGAAAATAAATCAATGAAAAATTACTTGAAACTTAAAATTCTATACTAATCAAAATAACACAATCCATAAATTTATTGGAGAAGAAATAAATCAATGAGAAATTACTTGAAACTTAAAATTCTATACTAATCAAAATAACACAATCCATAAATTTATCGGCAATGAAAAATTACTTGAAACTTAAAATTCTATACTAATCAAAATAACACAATCCATAAATTTATCGGAGAAGAAATAAATCAATGAAAAATTACTTGAAACTTAAAATTCTATACTAATCAAAATAACACAATCCATAAATTTATCGGAGAATAAATAAATCAATGAGAAATTACTTGAAACTTAAAATTCTATACTAATCAAAATAACACAATCCATAAATTCATCGGAGAAGAAGATAAATGAATGAAAAATTACTTGAAACTTAAAATTCTATACTAATCAAAATAACGTAATCCATAAATTTATCGGAGAAGAAATAAATCAATGAAAAATTACTTGAAACTTAAAATTCTATACTAATCAAAATAACATAATCCATAAATTTATCGGAGAAGAAATAAATCAATGAAAAATTACTTGAAACTCAAAATTCTATACTAATCAAAATAACATAATTTATAAATTTATCGGAGAAGAAATAAATCAATGAGAAATTACTTGAAACTTAAAATTCTATACTAATCAAAATAACACAATCCATAAATTTATCGGAGAAGAAGTAAATCAATGAAAAATTACTTGAAACTCAAAATTCTATACTAATCAAAATAACATAATCTATAAATTTATCGGAGAAGAAATAAATCAATGAGAAATTACTTGAAACTTAAAATTCTATACTAATCAAAATAACACAATTTATAAATTTATCGGAGAAGAAATAAATCAATGAAAAATTACTTGAAACTTAAAATTCTATACTAATCAAAATAACACAATCTTTAAATTTATCGGAGAAGAAATAAATCAATGAAAAATTACTTGAAACTTAAAATTTTATACTAATCAAAATAACACAATCCATAAATTTATCGGGGAAGAAATAAATCAATGAAAAATTACTTGAAACTTAAAATTCTATACTAATCAAAATAACACAATCCATAAATTTATCGGAGAAGAAAATAAATCAATGAAAAATTACTTAAAACTTAAAATTCTATACTAATCAAAATAACACAATCCATAAATTTATCGGAGAAGGAAATAAATCAATGAGAAATTACTTGAAACTTAAAATTCTATACTAATCAAAATAACATAATCCATAAATTTATCGGAGAAGAAAATAAATCAATGAAAAATTACTTGAAACTTAAAATTCTATACTAATCAAAATAACACAATACATAAATTTATCGGAGAAGAAATAAATCAATGAAAAATTACTTGAAACTTAAAATTCTATACTAATCAAAATAACACAATCCATAAATTTATCGGAGAAGAAATAAATCAATGAAAAATTACTTGAAACTTAAAATTCTGTACTAATCAAAATAACACAATCCATAAATTTATCGGAGAAGAAAATAAATCAATGAAAAATTACTTGAAACTTAAAATTCTATACTAATCAAAATAACACAATCCATAAATTTATCGGAGAAGAAAATAAATCAATGAAAAATTACTTGAAACTTAAAATTCTATACTAATCAAAATAACATAATCCATAAATTTATCGGAAAAGAAATAAATCAATGAGAAATTACTTGAAACTTAAAATTCTATACTAATCAAAATAACACAATCCATAAATTTATCGGAGAAGAAATAAATCAATGAAAAATTACTTGAAACTTAACATTCTATACTAATCAAAATAACACAATCTATAAATTTATCGGCAATGAAAAATTACTTGAAACTTAAAATTCTATACTAATCAAAATAACACAATCCATAAATTTATCGGAGAAGAAATAAATCAATGAAAAATTACTTGAAACTTAAAATTCTATACTAATCAAAATAACACAATCCATAAATTTATCGGAGAATAAATAAATCAATGAGAAATTACTTGAAACTTAAAATTCTATACTAATCAAAATAACACAATCCATAAATTCATCGGAGAAGAAGATAAATCAATGAAAAATTACTTGAAACTTAAAATTCTATACTAATCAAAATAACGTAATCCATAAATTTATCGGAGAAGAAATAAATCAATGAAAAATTACTTGAAACTTAAAATTCTATACTAATCAAAATGACATAATCCATAAATTTATCGGAGAAGAAATAAATCAATGAAAAATTACTTGAAACTCAAAATTCTATACTAATCAAAATAACATAATCTATAAATTTATCGGAGAAAAAATAAATCAATGAGAAATTACTTGAAACTTAAAATTCTATACTAATCAAAATAACACAATCCATAAATTTATCGGAGAAGAAATAAATCAATGAGAAATTACTTGAAACTTAAAATTCTATACTAATCAAAATAACACAATTTATAAATTTATCGGAGAAGAAATAAATCAATGAAAAATTACTTGAAACTTAAAATTCTATACTAATCAAAATAACACAATCCATAAATTTATCGGAGAAGAAATAAATCAATGAGAAATTACTTGAAACTTAAAATTCTATACTAATCAAAATAACACAATCCATAAATTTACCGGAGAAGAAAATAAATCAATGAAAAATTACTTGAAACTTCATATTCTATACTAATCAAAATAACACAATTTATAAATTTATCGGAGAAGAAAATAAATCAATGAAAAATAACTTGAAACTTAAAATTCTATACTAATCAAAATAACACAATCCATAAATTTATCGGAGAAGAAATAAATCAATGAAAAATTACTTGAAACTTAAAATTCTATATTAATCAAAATAACACAATCCATAAATTTATCGGAGAATAAATAAATTAATGAAAAATTACTTGAAACTTAAAATTCTATACTAATCAAAATAACACAATCCATAAATTTATCGGAGAAGAAATAAATCAATGAAAAATTACTTGAAACTTAAAATTCTATACTAATCAAAATAACACAATCTATAAATTTATCGGAGAATAAATAAATCAATGAGAAATTACTTGAAACTTAAAATTCTATACTAATCAAAATAACACAATCCATAAATTTATCGGAGAATAAATAAATCAATGAGAAATTACTTGAAACTTAAAATTCTATACTAATCAAAATAACACAATCCATAAATTTATCGGAGAAGAAATAAATCAATGAGAAATTACTTGAAACTTAAAATTTTATACTAATCAAAATAACACAATCCATAACTTTATCGGAGAAGAAAATAAATCAATGAGAAATTACTTGAAACTTAAAATTCTATACTAATCAAAATAACACAATCCATAAATTTATCGGAGAAGAAATAAATCAATGAAAAATTACTTGAAACTTAAAATTCTATACTAATCAAAATAACACAATTTATAAATTTATCGGAGAAGAAAATAAATCAATGAGAAATTACTTGAAACTTAAAATTCTATACTAATCAAAATAACACAATCCATAAATTTATCGGAGAAGAAAATAAATCAATGAAAAATTACTTGAAACTTAAAATTCTATACTAATCAAAATACCACAATCCATAAATTTATTGGAGAAGAAATAAATCAATGAGAAATTACTTGAAACTTAAAATTCTATACTAATCAAAATAACACAATCCATAAATTTATCGGCAATGAAAAATTACTTGAAACTTAAAATTCTATACTAATCAAAATAACACAATCCATAAATTTATCGGAGAAGAAATAAATCAATGAAAAATTACTTGAAACTTAAAATTCTATACTAATCAAAATAACACAATCCATAAATTTATCGGAGAATAAATAAATCAATGAGAAATTACTTGAAACTTAAAATTCTATACTAATCAAAATAACACAATCCATAAATTCATCGGAGAAGAAGATAAATCAATGAAAAATTACTTGAAACTTAAAATTCTATACTAATCAAAATAACGTAATCCATAAATTTATCGGAGAAGAAATAAATCAATGAAAAATTACTTGAAACTTAAAATTCTATACTAATCAAAATAACATAATCCATAAATTTATCGGAGAAGAAATAAATCAATGAAAAATTACTTGAAACTCAAAATTCTATACTAATCAAAATAACATAATCTATAAATTTATCGGAGAAAAAATAAATCAATGAGAAATTACTTGAAACTTAAAATTCTATACTAATCAAAATAACACAATCCATAAATTTATCGGAGAAGAAATAAATCAATGAGAAATTACTTGAAACTTAAAATTCTATACTAATCAAAATAACACAATTTATAAATTTATCGGAGAAGAAATAAATCAATGAAAAATTACTTGAAACTTAAAATTCTATACTAATCAAAATAACACAATCCATAAATTTATCGGAGAAGAAATAAATCAATGAGAAATTACTTGAAACTTAAAATTCTATACTAATCAAAATAACACAATCCATAAATTTATCGGAGAAGAAAATAAATCAATGAAAAATTACTTGAAACTTAATATTCTATACTAATCAAAATAACACAATTTATAAATTTATCGGAGAAGAAAATAAATCAATGAAAAATTACTTGAAACTTAAAATTCTATACTAATCAAAATAACACAATCCATAAATTTATCGGAGAAGAAATAAATCAATGAAAAATTACTTGAAACTTAAAATTCTATATTAATCAAAATAACACAATCCATAAATTTATCGGAGAATAAATAAATCAATGAAAAATTACTTGAAACTTAAAATTCTATACTAATCAAAATAACACAATCCATAAATTTATCGGAGAAGAAATAAATCAATGAAAAATTACTTGAAACTTAAAATTCTATATTAATCAAAATAACACAATCCATAAATTTATCGGAGAATAAATAAATCAATGAAAAATTACTTGAAATTTAAAATTCTGTACTAATCAAAATAACACAATCCATAAATTTATCGGAGAAGAAATAAATCAATAAAAAATTACTTGAAACTTAAAATTCTATACTAATCAAAATAACATAATCCATAAATTTATCGGAGAAGAAATAAATCAATGAAAAATTACTTGAAACTTAAAATTTTATACTAATCAAAATAACACAATCCATAAATTTATCGGAGAAGAAAATAAATCAATGAAAAATTACTTGAAACTTAAAATTCTATACTAATCAAAATAACACAATCCATAAATTTATCGGAGAAGAAATAAATCAATGAGAAATTACTTGAAACTTAAAATTCTATACTAATCAAAATAACACAATCCATAAATTTATCGGAGAAGAAAATAAATCAATGAGAAATTACTTGAAACTTAAAATTCTATACTAATCAAAATAAAACAATCCATAAATTTATCGGAGAAGAAAGAAATCAATGAAAAATTACTTGAAACTTAAAATTCTATACTAATCAAAATAACACAATTTATAAATTTATCGGAGAAGAAAATAAATCAATGAGAAATTACTTGAAACTTAAAATTCTATACTAATCAAAATAACACAATCCATAAATTTATCGGAGAAGAAAATAAATCAATGAAAAATTACTTGAAACTTAAAATTCTATACTAATCAAAATAACACAATCCATAAATTTATTGGAGAAGAAATAAATCAATGAGAAATTACTTGAAACTTAAAATTCTATACTAATCAAAATAACACAATCCATAAATTTATCGGAGAAGAAATAAATCAATGAAAAATTACTTGAAACTTAAAATTCTATACTAATCAAAATAACACAATCCATAAATTTATCGGAGAAGAAGATAAATCAATGAAAAATTACTTGAAACTTAAAATTCTATACCAATCAAAATAACACAATCCATAAATTTATCGGAGAATAAATAAATCAATGAGAAATTACTTGAAACTTAAAATTCTATACTAATCAAAATAACACAATCCATAAATTTATCGGAGAAGAAATAAATCAATGAGAAATTACTTGAAACTTAAAATTCTATACTAATCAAAATAACATAATTCATAAATTTATCGGAGAAGAAAATAAATCAATGAAAAATTACTTGAAACTTAAAATTCTATACTAATCAAAATAACACAATCTATAAATTTATCGGAGAAGAAATAAATCAATGAAAAATTACTTGAAACTTAAAATTCTATACTAATCAAAATAACACAATCCATAAATTTATCGGAGAAGAAAATAAATCAATGAGAAATTACTTGAAACTTAAAATTCTATACTAATCAAAATAAAACAATCCATAAATTTATCGGAGAAGAAAGAAATCAATGAAAAATTACTTGAAACTTAAAATTCTATACTAATCAAAATAACACAATTTATAAATTTATCGGAGAAGAAAATAAATCAATGAGAAATTACTTGAAACTTAAAATTCTATACTAATCAAAATAACACAATCCATAAATTTATCGGAGAAGAAAATAAATCAATGAAAAATTACTTGAAACTTAAAATTCTATACTAATCAAAATAACACAATCCATAAATTTATTGGAGAAGAAATAAATCAATGAGAAATTACTTGAAACTTAAAATTCTATACTAATCAAAATAACACAATCCATAAATTTATCGGAGAAGAAATAAATCAATGAAAAATTACTTGAAACTTAAAATTCTATACTAATCAAAATAACACAATCCATAAATTTATCGGAGAAGAAGATAAATCAATGAAAAATTACTTGAAACTTAAAATTCTATACCAATCAAAATAACACAATCCATAAATTTATCGGAGAATAAATAAATCAATGAGAAATTACTTGAAACTTAAAATTCTATACTAATCAAAATAACACAATCCATAAATTTATCGGAGAAGAAATAAATCAATGAGAAATTACTTGAAACTTAAAATTCTATACTAATCAAAATAACATAATTCATAAATTTATCGGAGAAGAAAATAAATCAATGAAAAATTACTTGAAACTTAAAATTCTATACTAATCAAAATAACACAATCTATAAATTTATCGGAGAAGAAATAAATCAATGAAAAATTACTTGAAACTTAAAATTCTATACTAATCAAAATAACACAATCCATAAATTTATCGGAGAAGAAATAAATCAATGAGAAATTACTTGAAACTTAAAATTCTATACTAATCAAAATAACACAATCCATACATTTATCGGGGAAGAAAAAAATCAATGAAAAATTACTTGAAACTTAAATTCTATACTAATCAAAATAACATAATCCATAAATTTATCGAAGAAGAAAATAAATCAATGAAAAATTACTTGAAATTTAAAATTCTGTACTAATCAAAATAACACAATCCATAAATTTATCGGAGAAGAAATAAATCAATGAAAAATTACTTGAAACTTAAAATTCTATACTAATCAAAATAACATAATCCATAAATTTATCGGAGAAGAAATAAATCAATGAAAAATTACTTGAAACTTAAAATTTTATACTAATCAAAATAACACAATCCATAAATTTATCGGAGAAGAAAATAAATCAATGAAAAATTACTTGAAACTTAAAATTCTATACTAATCAAAATAACACAATCCATAAATTTATCGGAGAAGAAATAAATCAATGAAAAATTACTTGAAACTTAAAATTCTATACTAATCAAAATAACACAATCCATAAATTTATCGGAGAATAAATAAATCAATAAGAAATTACTTGAAACTTAAAATTCTATACTAATCAAAATAACACAATCCATAAATTTATCGGAGAAGAAGATAAATCAATGAAAAATTACTTGAAACTTAAAATTCTATACTAATCAAAATAACATAATCCATAAATTTGTCGGAGAAGAAATAAATCAATGAAAAATTACTTGAAACTTAAAATTCTATACTAATCAAAATAACACAATCCATAAATTTATCGGAGAAGAAATAAATCAATGAAAAATTACTTGAAACTTAAAATTCTATACTAATCAAAATAACACAATCCATAAATTTATCGGAGAATAAATAAATCAATAAGAAATTACTTGAAACTTAAAATTCTATACTAATCAAAATAACACAATCCATAAATTTATCGGAGAAGAAGATAAATCAATGAAAAATTACTTGAAACTTAAAATTCTATACTAATCAAAATAACATAATCCATAAATTTGTCGGAGAAGAAATAAATCAATGAAAAATTACTTGAAACTTAAAATTCTATACTAATCAAAATAACATAATCCATAAATTTATCGGAGAAGAAATAAATCAATGAGAAATTACTTAAAACTTAAAATTCTATACTAATCAAAATAACACAATCCATAAATTTATCGGAGAAGAAATAAATCAATGAGAAATTACTTGAAACTTAAAATTCTATACTAATCAAAATAACATAATTCATAAAATTATCGGAGAAGAAAATAAATCAATGAAAAATTACTTGAAACTTAAAATTCTATACTAATCAAAATAACATAATCCATGAATTTATCGGAGAAGAAATAAATCAATGAAAAATTACTTGAAACTTAAAATTTTATACTAATCAAAATAACACAATCCATAAATTTATCGGAGAAGAAAATAAATCAATGAAAAATTACTTGAAACTTAAAATTCTATACTAATCAAAATAACATAATCCATAAATTTATCGGAGAAGAAAATAAATCAATGAAAAATTACTTGAAACTTAAAATTCTATACTAATCAAAATAACACAATCCATAAATTTATCGGAGAAGAAAATAAATCAATGAAAAATTACTTGAAACTTAAAATTCTATACTAATCAAAATAACACAATCCATAAATTTATTGGAGAAGAAATAAATCAATGAGAAATTACTTGAAACTTAAAATTCTATACTAATCAAAATAACACAATCCATAAACTTATCGGCAATGAAAAATTACTTGAAACTTAAAATTCTATACTAATCAAAATAACACAATCCATAAATTTATCGGAGAAGAAATAAATCAATGAAAAATTACTTGAAACTTAAAATTCTATACTAATCAAAATAACACAATCCATAAATTTATCGGAGAATAAATGAATCAATGAGAAATTACTTGAAACTTGAAATTCTATACTAATCAAAATAACACAATCCATAAATTCATCGGAGAAGAAGATAAATGAATGAAAAATTACTTGAAACTTAAAATTCTATACTAATCAAAATAACGTAATCCATAAATTTATCGGAGAAGAAATAAATCAATGAAAAATTACTTGAAACTTAAAATTCTATACTAATCAAAATAACATAATCCATAAATTTATCGGAGAAGAAATAAATCAATGAAAAATTACTTGAAACTCAAAATTCTATACTAATCAAAATAACATAATTTATAAATTTATCGGAGAAGAAATAAATCAATGAGAAATTACTTGAAACTTAAAATTCTATACTAATCAAAATAACACAATCCATAAATTTATCGGAGAAGAAGTAAATCAATGAAAAATTACTTGAAACTCAAAATTCTATACTAATCAAAATAACATAATCTATAAATTTATCGGAGAAGAAATAAATCAATGAGAAATTACTTGAAACTTAAAATTCTATACTAATCAAAATAACACAATTTATAAATTTATCGGAGAAGAAATAAATCAATGAAAAATTACTTGAAACTTAAAATTCTATACTAATCAAAATAACACAATCTTTAAATTTATCGGAGAAGAAATAAATCAATGAAAAATTACTTGAAACTTAAAATTTTATACTAATCAAAATAACACAATCCATAAATTTATCGGGGAAGAAATAAATCAATGAAAAATTACTTGAAACTTAAAATTCTATACTAATCAAAATAACACAATCCATAAATTTATCGGAGAAGAAATAAATCAATGAAAAATTACTTGAAACTTAACATTCTATACTAATCAAAATAACACAATCTATAAATTTATCGGCAATGAAAAATTACTTGAAACTTAAAATTCTATACTAATCAAAATAACACAATCCATAAATTTATCGGAGAAGAAATAAATCAATGAAAAATTACTTGAAACTTAAAATTCTATACTAATCAAAATAACACAATCCATAAATTTATCGGAGAATAAATAAATCAATGAGAAATTACTTGAAACTTAAAATTCTATACTAATCAAAATAACACAATCCATAAATTCATCGGAGAAGAAGATAAATCAATGAAAAATTACTTGAAACTTAAAATTCTATACTAATCAAAATAACACAATCCATACATTTATCGGGGAAGAAAAAAATCAATGAAAAATTACTTGAAACTTAAATTCTATACTAATCAAAATAACATAATCCATAAATTTATCGAAGAAGAAAATAAATCAATGAAAAATTACTTGTAATTTAAAATTCTGTACTAATCAAAATAACACAATCCATAAATTTATCGGAGAAGAAATAAATCAATGAAAAATTACTTGAAACTTAAAATTCTATACTAATCAAAATAACATAATCCATAAATTTATCGGAGAAGAAATAAATCAATGAAAAATTACTTGAAACTTAAAATTTTATACTAATCAAAATAACACAATCCATAAATTTATCGGAGAAGAAAATAAATCAATGAAAAATTACTTGAAACTTAAAATTCTATACTAATCAAAATAACACAATCCATAAATTTATCGGAGAAGAAATAAATCAATGAAAAATTACTTGAAACTTAAAATTCTATACTAATCAAAATAACACAATCCATAAATTTATCGGAGAATAAATAAATCAATAAGAAATTACTTGAAACTTAAAATTCTATACTAATCAAAATAACACAATCCATAAATTTATCGGAGAAGAAGATAAATCAATGAAAAATTACTTGAAACTTAAAATTCTATACTAATCAAAATAACATAATCCATAAATTTGTCGGAGAAGAAATAAATCAATGAAAAATTACTTGAAACTTAAAATTCTATACTAATCAAAATAACATAATCCATAAATTTATCGGAGAAGAAATAAATCAATGAGAAATTACTTAAAACTTAAAATTCTATACTAATCAAAATAACACAATCCATAAATTTATCGGAGAAGAAATAAATCAATGAGAAATTACTTGAAACTTAAAATTCTATACTAATCAAAATAACATAATTCATAAAATTATCGGAGAAGAAAATAAATCAATGAAAAATTACTTGAAACTTAAAATTCTATACTAATCAAAATAACATAATCCATGAATTTATCGGAGAAGAAATAAATCAATGAAAAATTACTTGAAACTTAAAATTTTATACTAATCAAAATAACACAATCCATAAATTTATCGGAGAAGAAAATAAATCAATGAAAAATTACTTGAAACTTAAAATTCTATACTAATCAAAATAACATAATCCATAAATTTATCGGAGAAGAAAATAAATCAATGAAAAATTACTTGAAACTTAAAATTCTATACTAATCAAAATAACACAATCCATAAATTTATCGGAGAAGAAAATAAATCAATGAAAAATTACTTGAAACTTAAAATTCTATACTAATCAAAATAACACAATCCATAAATTTATTGGAGAAGAAATAAATCAATGAGAAATTACTTGAAACTTAAAATTCTATACTAATCAAAATAACACAATCCATAAACTTATCGGCAATGAAAAATTACTTGAAACTTAAAATTCTATACTAATCAAAATAACACAATCCATAAATTTATCGGAGAAGAAATAAATCAATGAAAAATTACTTGAAACTTAAAATTCTATACTAATCAAAATAACACAATCCATAAATTTATCGGAGAATAAATGAATCAATGAGAAATTACTTGAAACTTGAAATTCTATACTAATCAAAATAACACAATCCATAAATTCATCGGAGAAGAAGATAAATGAATGAAAAATTACTTGAAACTTAAAATTCTATACTAATCAAAATAACGTAATCCATAAATTTATCGGAGAAGAAATAAATCAATGAAAAATTACTTGAAACTTAAAATTCTATACTAATCAAAATAACATAATCCATAAATTTATCGGAGAAGAAATAAATCAATGAAAAATTACTTGAAACTCAAAATTCTATACTAATCAAAATAACATAATTTATAAATTTATCGGAGAAGAAATAAATCAATGAGAAATTACTTGAAACTTAAAATTCTATACTAATCAAAATAACACAATCCATAAATTTATCGGAGAAGAAGTAAATCAATGAAAAATTACTTGAAACTCAAAATTCTATACTAATCAAAATAACATAATCTATAAATTTATCGGAGAAGAAATAAATCAATGAGAAATTACTTGAAACTTAAAATTCTATACTAATCAAAATAACACAATT
This sequence comes from Cylloceria caligata, assembly GCA_963942595.1. NCBI lineage: Eukaryota > Metazoa > Arthropoda > Insecta > Hymenoptera > Ichneumonidae > Cylloceria > Cylloceria caligata. Next base: position 46,513,120 of record OZ012706.1, read on the forward strand.
TATAAATTTATCGGAGAAGAAATAAATCAATGAAAAATTACTTGAAACTTAAAATTCTATACTAATCAAAATAACACAATCTTTAAATTTATCGGAGAAGAAATAAATCAATGAAAAATTACTTGAAACTTAAAATTTTATACTAATCAAAATAACACAATCCATAAATTTATCGGGGAAGAAATAAATCAATGAAAAATTACTTGAAACTTAAAATTCTATACTAATCAAAATAACACAATCCATAAATTTATCGGAGAAGAAATAAATCAATGAAAAATTACTTGAAACTTAACATTCTATACTAATCAAAATAACACAATCTATAAATTTATCGGCAATGAAAAATTACTTGAAACTTAAAATTCTATACTAATCAAAATAACACAATCCATAAATTTATCGGAGAAGAAATAAATCAATGAAAAATTACTTGAAACTTAAAATTCTATACTAATCAAAATAACACAATCCATAAATTTATCGGAGAATAAATAAATCAATGAGAAATTACTTGAAACTTAAAATTCTATACTAATCAAAATAACACAATCCATAAATTCATCGGAGAAGAAGATAAATCAATGAAAAATTACTTGAAACTTAAAATTCTATACTAATCAAAATAACGTAATCCATAAATTTATCGGAGAAGAAATAAATCAATGAAAAATTACTTGAAACTTAAAATTCTATACTAATCAAAATAACATAATCCATAAATTGATCGGAGAAGAAATAAATCAATGAAAAATTACTTGAAACTCAAAATTCTATACTAATCAAAATAACATAATCTATAAATTTATCGGAGAAAAAATAAATCAATGAGAAATTACTTGAAACTTAAAATTCTATACTAATCAAAATAACACAATCCATAAATTTATCGGAGAAGAAATAAATCAATGAGAAATTACTTGAAACTTAAAATTCTATACTAATCAAAATAACACAATTTATAAATTTATCGGAGAAGAAATAAATCAATGAAAAATTACTTGAAACTTAAAATTCTATACTAATCAAAATAACACAATCCATAAATTTATCGGAGAAGAAAATAAATCAATGAAAAATTACTTGAAACTTAATATTCTATACTAATCAAAATAACACAATTTATAAATTTATCGGAGAAGAAAATAAATCAATGAAAAATTACTTGAAATTTAAAATTCTATACTAATCAAAATAACACAATCCATAAATTTATCGGAGAAGAAATAAATCAATGAAAAATTACTTGAAACTTAAAATTCTATATTAATCAAAATAACACAATCCATAAATTTATCGGAGAATAAATAAATCAATGAAAAATTACTTGAAACTTAAAATTCTATACTAATCAAAATAACACAATCCATAAATTTAGCGGAGAAGAAATAAATCAATGAAAAATTACTTGAAACTTAAAATTCTATATTAATCAAAATAACACAATCCATAAATTTATCGGAGAATAAATAAATTAATGAAAAATTACTTGAAACTTAAAATTCTATACTAATCAAAATAACACAATCCATAAATTTATCGGAGAAGAAATAAATCAATGAAAAGATACTTGAAACTTAAAATTCTATACTAATCAAAATAACACAATCCATAAATTTATCGGAGAATAAATAAATCAATGAGAAATTACTTGAAACTTAAAATTCTATACTAATCAAAATAACACAATCCATAAATTTATCGGAGAAGAAATAAATCAATGAGAAATTACTTGAAACTTAAAATTTTATACTAATCAAAATAACACAATCCATAACTTTATCGGAGAAGAAAATAAATCAATGAGAAATTACTTGAAACTTAAAATTCTATACTAATCAAAATAACACAATCCATAAATTTATCGGAGAAGAAATAAATCAATGAAAAATTACTTGAAACTTAAAATTCTATACTAATCAAAATAACACAATTTATAAATTTATCGGAGAAGAAAATAAATCAATAAGAAATTATTTGAAACTTAAATTTCTATACTAATCAAAATAACACAATCCATAAATTTATCGGAGAAGAAAATAAATCAATGAAAAATTACTTGAAACTTAAAATTCTATACTAATCAAAATAACACAATCCATAAATTTATTGGAGAAGAAATAAATCAATGAGAAATTACTTGAAACTTAAAATTCTATACTAATCAAAATAACACAATCCATCAATTTATCGGCAATGAAAAATTACTTGAAACTTAAAATTCTATACTAATCAAAATAACACAATCCATAAATTTATCGGAGAAGAAATAAATCAATGAAAAATTACTTGAAACTTAAAATTCTATACTAATCAAAATAACACAATCCATAAATTTATCGGAGAATAAATAAATCAATGAGAAATTACTTGAAACTTAAAATTCTATACTAATCAAAATAACACAATCCATAAATTCATCGGAGAAGAAGATAAATCAATGAAAAATTACTTGAAACTTAAAATTCTATACTAATCAAAATAACGTAATCCATAAATTTATCGGAGAAGAAATAAGGCAATGAAAAATTACTTGAAACTTAAAATTCTATACTAATCAAAATGACATAATCCATAAATTTATCGGAGAAGAAATAAATCAATGAAAAATTACTTGAAACTTAAAATTCTATACTAATCAAAATAACACAATCCATAAATTTATCGGAGAAGAAATAAATCAATGAAAAATTACTTGATACTTAAAATTCTATACTAATCAAAATAACACAATTTATAAATTTATCGGAGAAGAAAATAAATCAATGAGAAATTACTTGAAACTTAAAATTCTATACTAATCAAAATAACACAATCCATAAATTTATCGGAGAAGAAAATAAATCAATGAAAAATTACTTGAAACTTAAAATTCTATACTAATCAAAATAACACAATCCATAAATTTATCGGAGAAGAAATAAATCAATGAAAAATTACTTGAAACTTAAAATTCTATACTAATCAAAATAACACAATCCATAAATTTATCGGAGAATAAATAAATCAATGAGAAATTGCTTGAAACTTAAAATTCTATACTAATCAAAATAACACAATCCATAAATTCATCGGAGAAGAAGATAAATCAATGAAAAATTACTTGAAACTTAAAATTCTATACTAATCAAAATAACGTAATCCATAAATTTATCGGAGAAGAAATAAATCAATGAAAAATTACTTGAAACTTAAAATTCTATACTAATCAAAATAACATAATCCATAAATTTATCGGAGAAGAAATAAATCAATGAAAAATTACTTGAAACTCAAAATTCTATACTAATCAAAATAACATAATCTATAAATTTATCGGAGAAAAAATAAATCAATGAGAAATTACTTAAAACTTAAAATTCTATACTAATCAAAATAACACAATCCATAAATTTATCGGAGAAGAAATAAATCAATGAGAAATTACTTGAAACTTAAAATTCTATACTAATCAAAATAACACAATTTATAAATTTATCGGAGAAGAAATAAATCAATGAAAAATTACTTGAAACTTAAAATTCTATACTAATCAAAATAACACAATCCATAAATTCATCGGAGAAGAAATAAATCAATGAGAAATTACTTGAAACTTAAAATTCTATACTAATCAAAATAACACAATCCATAAATTTATCGGAGAAGAAAATAAATCAATGAAAAATTACTTGAAACTTAATATTCTATACTAATCAAAATAACACAATTTATAAATTTATCGGAGAAGAAAATAAATCAATGAAAAATTACTTGAAACTTAAAATTCTATACTAATCAAAATAACACAATCCATAAATTTATCGGAGAAGAAATAAATCAATGAAAAATTACTTGAAACTTAAAATTCTATATTAATCAAAATAACACAATCCATAAATTTATCGGAGAATAAATAAATTAATGAAAAATTACTTGAAACTTAAAATTCTATACTAATCAAAATAACACAATCCATAAATTTATCGGAGAAGAAATAAATCAATGAAAAATTACTTGAAACTTAAAATTCTATACTAATCAAAATAACACAATCCATAAATTTATCGGAGAATAAATAAATCAATGAGAAATTACTTGAAACTTAAAATTCTATACTAATCAAAATAACACAATCCATAAATTCATCGGAGAAGAAGATAAATCAATGAAAAATTACTTGAAACTTAAAATTCTATACTAATCAAAATAACGTAATCCATAAATTTATCGGAGAAGAAATAAATCAATGAAAAATTACTTGAAACTTAAAATTCTATACTAATCAAAATAACATAATCCATAAATTTATCGGAGAAGAAATAAATCAATGAAAAATTACTTGAAACTCAAAATTCTATACTAATCAAAATAACATAATCTATAAATTTATCGGAGAAAAAATAAATCAATGAGAAATTACTTGAAACTTAAAATTCTATACTAATCAAAATAACACAATCCATAAATTTATCGGAGAAGAAATAAATCAATGAAAAATTACTTGAAACTTAAAATTCTATACTAATCAAAATAACACAATTTATAAATTTATCGGAGAAGAAATAAATCAATGAAAAATTACTTGAAACTTAAAATTCTATACTAATCAAAATAACACAATCCATAAATTTATCGGAGAAGAAATAAATCAATGAGAAATTACTTGAAACTTCAAATTCTATACTAATCAAAATAACACAATCCATAAATTTATCGGAGAAGAAAATAAATCAATGAAAAATTACTTGAAACTTAATATTCTATACTAATCAAAATAACACAATTTATAAATTTATCGGAGAAGAAAATAAATCAATGAAAAATTACTTGAAACTTAAAATTCTATACTAATCAAAATAACACAATCCATAAATTCATCGGAGAAGAAGATAAATGAATGAAAAATTACTTGAAACTTAAAATTCTATACTAATCAAAATAACGTAATCCATAAATTTATCGGAGAAGAAATAAATCAATGAAAAATTACTTGAAACTTAAAATTCTATACTAATCAAAATAACATAATCCATAAATTTATCGGAGAAGAAATAAATCAATGAAAAATTACTTGAAACTCAAAATTCTATACTAATCAAAATAACATAATCTATAAATTTATCGGAGAAGAAATAAATCAATGAGAAATTACTTGAAACTTAAAATTCTATACTAATCAAAATAACACAATTTATAAATTTATCGGAGAAGAAATAAATCAATGAAAAATTACTTGAAACTTAAAATTCTATACTAATCAAAATAACACAATCTTTAAATTTATCGGAGAAGAAATAAATCAATGAAAAATTACTTGAAACTTAAAATTTTATACTAATCAAAATAACACAATCCATAAATTTATCGGGGAAGAAATAAATCAATGAAAAATCACTTGAAACTTAAAATTCTATACTAATCAAAATAACACAATCCATAAATTTATCGGAGAAGAAAATAAATCAATGAAAAATTACTTAAAACTTAAAATTCTATACTAATCAAAATAACACAATCCATAAATTTATCGGAGAAGGAAATAAATCAATGAGAAATTACTTGAAACTTAAAATTCTATACTAATCAAAATAACACAATCCATAAATTTATCGGAGAAGAAATAAATCAATGAAAAATTACTTGAAACTTAATATTCTATATTAATCAAAATGACACAATCCATAAATTTATCGGAGAATAAATAAATTAATGAAAAATTACTTGAAACTTAAAATTCTATACTAATCAAAATAACACAATCCATAAATTTATCGGAGAAGAAATAAATCAATGAAAAATTACTTGAAACTTAAAATTCTATACTAATCAAAATAACACAATCCATAAATTTATCGGAGAATAAATAAATCAATGAGAAATTACTTGAAACTTAAAATTCTATACTAATCAAAATAACACAATCCATAAATTCATCGGAGAAGAAGATAAATCAATGAAAAATTACTTGAAACTTAAAATTCTATACTAATCAATATAACACAATCCATAAATTTATCGGACAAGAAATAAATCAATGAAAAATTACTTGAAACTTAAAATTCTATATTAATCAAAATAACACAATCCATAAATTTATCGGAGAATAAATAAATTAATGAAAAATTACTTGAAACTTAAAATTCTATACTAATCAAAATAACACAATCCATAAATTTATCGGAGAAGAAATAAATCAATGAAAAATTACTTGAAACTTAAAATTCTATACTAATCAAAATAACATAATTTATAAATTTATCGGAGAAGAAATAAATCAATGAGAAATTACTTGAAACTTAAAATTCTATACTAATCAAAATAACACAATCCATAAATTTATCGGAGAAGAAATAAATCAATGAAAAATAACTTGAAACTCAAAATTCTATACTAATCAAAATAACACAATCCATAAATTTATCGGAGAAGAAATAAATCAATGAGAAATTACTTGAAACTTAAAATTCTATACTAATCAAAATAACACAATCCATAACTTTATCGGAGAAGAAAATAAATCAATGAGAAATTACTTGAAACTTAAAATTCTATACTAATCAAAATAACACAATCCATAAATTTATCGGAGAAGAAAATAAATCAATGAAAAATTACTTGAAACTTAAAATTCTATACTAATCAAAATAACACAATCCATAAATTTATCGGAGAAGAAATAAATCAATGAAAAATTACTTGAAACTTAAAATTCTATACTAATCAAAATAACACAATCCATAAATTTATCGGAGAATAAATAAATCAATGAGAAATTACTTGAAACTTCAAATTCTATACTAATCAAAATAACACAATCCATAAATTCATCGGAGAAGAAGATAAATGAATGAAAAATTACTTGAAACTTAAAATTCTATACTAATCAAAATAACACAATCCATAAATTTATCGGAGAATAAATAAATCAATGAGAAATTACTTGAAACTTAAAATTCTATACTAATCAAAATAACACAATCCATAAATTCATCGGAGAAGAAGATAAATCAATGAAAAATTACTTGAAACTTAAAATTCTATACTAATCAAAATAACGTAATCCATAAATTTATCGGAGAAGAAATAAATCAATGAAAAATTACTTGAAACTTAAAATTCTATACTAATCAAAATAACATAATCCATAAATTTATCGGAGAAGAAATAAATCAATGAAAAATTACTTGAAACTCAAAATTCTATACTAATCAAAATAACATAATCTATAAATTTATCGGAGAAAAAATAAATCAATGAGAAATTACTTGAAACTTAAAATTCTATACTAATCAAAATAACACAATCCATAAATTTATCGGAGAAGAAATAAATCAATGAGAAATTACTTGAAACTTAAAATTCTATACTAATCAAAATAACACAATTTATAAATCTATCGGAGAAGAAATAAATCAATGAAAAATTACTTGAAACTTAAAATTCTATACTAATCAAAATAACACAATCCATAAATTTATCGGAGAAGAAATAAATCAATGAGAAATTACTTGAAACTTAAAATTCTATACTAATCAAAATAACACAATCCATAAATTTATCGGAGAAGAAAATAAATCAATGAAAAATTACTTGAAACTTAATATTCTATACTAATCAAAATAACACAATTTATAAATTTATCGGAGAAGAAAATAAATCAATGAAAAATTACTTGAAACTTAAAATTCTATACTAATCAAAATAACACAATCCATAAATTTATCGGAGAAGAAATAAATCAATGAAAAATTACTTGAAACTTAAAATTCTATATTAATCAAAATAACACAATCCATAAATTTATCGGAGAATAAATAAATCAATGAAAAATTACTTGAAACTTAAAATTCTATACTAATCAAAATAACACAATCCATAAATTTAGCGGAGAAGAAATAAATCAATGAAAAATTACTTGAAACTTAAAATTCTATATTAATCAAAATAACACAATCCATAAATTTATCGGAGAATAAATAAATTAATGAAAAATTACTTGAAACTTAAAATTCTATACTAATCAAAATAACACAATCCATAAATTTATCGGAGAAGAAATAAATCAATGAAAAGATACTTGAAACTTAAAATTCTATACTAATCAAAATAACACAATCCATAAATTTATCGGAGAATAAATAAATCAATGAGAAATTACTTGAAACTTAAAATTCTATACTAATCAAAATAACACAATCCATAAATTTATAGGAGAAGAAATAAATCAATGAGAAATTACTTGAAACTTAAAATTTTATACTAATCAAAATAACACAATCCATAACTTTATCGGAGAAGAAAATAAATCAATGAGAAATTACTTGAAACTTAAAATTCTATACTAATCAAAATAACACAATCCATAAATTTATCGGAGAAGAAATAAATCAATGAAAAATTACTTGAAACTTAAAATTCTATACTAATCAAAATAACACAATTTATAAATTTATCGGAGAAGAAAATAAATCAAAAAGAAATTATTTGAAACTTAAATTTCTATACTAATCAAAATAACACAATCCATAAATTTATCGGAGAAGAAAATAAATCAATGAAAAATTACTTGAAACTTAAAATTCTATACTAATCAAAATAACACAATCCATAAATTTATTGGAGAAGAAATAAATCAATGAGAAATTACTTGAAACTTAAAATTCTATACTAATCAAAATAACACAATCCATCAATTTATCGGCAATGAAAAATTACTTGAAACTTAAAATTCTATACTAATCAAAATAACACAATCCATAAATTTATCGGAGAAGAAATAAATCAATGAAAAATTACTTGAAACTTAAAATTCTATACTAATCAAAATAACACAATCCATAAATTTATCGGAGAATAAATAAATCAATGAGAAATTACTTGAAACTTAAAATTCTATACTAATCAAAATAACACAATCCATAAATTCATCGGAGAAGAAGATAAATCAATGAAAAATTACTTGAAACTTAAAATTCTATACTAATCAAAATAACGTAATCCATAAATTTATCGGAGAAGAAATAAGGCAATGAAAAATTACTTGAAACTTAAAATTCTATACTAATCAAAATGACATAATCCATAAATTTATCGGAGAAGAAATAAATCAATGAAAAATTACTTGAAACTTAAAATTCTATACTAATCAAAATAACACAATCCATAAATTTATCGGAGAAGAAATAAATCAATGAAAAATTACTTGATACTTAAAATTCTATACTAATCAAAATAACACAATTTATAAATTTATCGGAGAAGAAAATAAATCAATGAGAAATTACTTGAAACTTAAAATTCTATACTAATCAAAATAACACAATCCATAAATTTATCGGAGAAGAAAATAAATCAATGAAAAATTACTTGAAACTTAAAATTCTATACTAATCAAAATAACACAATCCATAAATTTATCGGAGAAGAAATAAATCAATGAAAAATTACTTGAAACTTAAAATTCTATACTAATCAAAATAACACAATCCATAAATTTATCGGAGAATAAATAAATCAATGAGAAATTGCTTGAAACTTAAAATTCTATACTAATCAAAATAACACAATCCATAAATTCATCGGAGAAGAAGATAAATCAATGAAAAATTACTTGAAACTTAAAATTCTATACTAATCAAAATAACGTAATCCATAAATTTATCGGAGAAGAAATAAATCAATGAAAAATTACTTGAAACTTAAAATTCTATACTAATCAAAATAACATAATCCATAAATTTATCGGAGAAGAAATAAATCAATGAAAAATTACTTGAAACTCAAAATTCTATACTAATCAAAATAACATAATCTATAAATTTATCGGAGAAAAAATAAATCAATGAGAAATTACTTAAAACTTAAAATTCTATACTAATCAAAATAACACAATCCATAAATTTATCGGAGAAGAAATAAATCAATGAGAAATTACTTGAAACTTAAAATTCTATACTAATCAAAATAACACAATTTATAAATTTATCGGAGAAGAAATAAATCAATGAAAAATTACTTGAAACTTAAAATTCTATACTAATCAAAATAACACAATCCATAAATTCATCGGAGAAGAAATAAATCAATGAGAAATTACTTGAAACTTAAAATTCTATACTAATCAAAATAACACAATCCATAAATTTATCGGAGAAGAAAATAAATCAATGAAAAATTACTTGAAACTTAATATTCTATACTAATCAAAATATCACAATTTATAAATTTATCGGAGAAGAAAATAAATCAATGAAAAATTACTTGAAACTTAAAATTCTATACTAATCAAAATAACACAATCCATAAATTTATCGGAGAAGAAATAAATCAATGAAAAATTACTTGAAACTTAAAATTCTATATTAATCAAAATAACACAATCCATAAATTTATCGGAGAATAAATAAATTAATGAAAAATTACTTGAAACTTAAAATTCTATACTAATCAAAATAACACAATCCATAAATTTATCGGAGAAGAAATAAATCAATGAAAAATTACTTGAAACTTAAAATTCTATACTAATCAAAATAACACAATCCATAAATTTATCGGAGAATAAATAAATCAATGAGAAATTACTTGAAACTTAAAATTCTATACTAATCAAAATAACACAATCCATAAATTCATCGGAGAAGAAGATAAATCAATGAAAAATTACTTGAAACTTAAAATTCTATACTAATCAAAATAACGTAATCCATAAATTTATCGGAGAAGAAATAAATCAATGAAAAATTACTTGAAACTTAAAATTCTATACTAATCAAAATAACATAATCCATAAATTTATCGGAGAAGAAATAAATCAATGAAAAATTACTTGAAACTCAAAATTCTATACTAATCAAAATAACATAATCTATAAATTTATCGGAGAAAAGATAAATCAATGAGAAATTACTTGAAACTTAAAATTCTATACTAATCAAAATAACACAATCCATAAATTTATCGGAGAAGAAATAAATCAATGAAAAATTACTTGAAACTTAAAATTCTATACTAATCAAAATAACACAATTTATAAATTTATCGGAGAAGAAATAAATCAATGAAAAATTACTTGAAACTTAAAATTCTATACTAATCAAAATAACACAATCCATAAATTTATCGGAGAAGAAATAAATCAATGAGAAATTACTTGAAACTTCAAATTCTATACTAATCAAAATAACACAATCCATAAATTTATCGGAGAAGAAAATAAATCAATGAAAAATTACTTGAAACTTAATATTCTATACTAATCAAAATAACACAATTTATAAATTTATCGGAGAAGAAAATAAATCAATGAAAAATTACTTGAAACTTAAAATTCTATACTAATCAAAATAACACAATCCATAAATTTATCGGAGAAGAAATAAATCAATGAAAAATTACTTGAAACTTAAAATTCTATATTAATCAAAATAACACAATCCATAAATTTATCGGAGAATAAATAAATTAATGAAAAATTACTTGAAACTTAAAATTCTATACTAATCAAAATAACACAATCCATAAATTTATCGGAGAAGAAATAAATCAATGAAAAATTACTTGAAACTTAAAATTCTATACTAATCAAAATAACATAATTTATAAATTTATCGGAGAAGAAATAAATCAATGAGAAATTACTTGAAACTTAAAATTCTATACTAATCAAAATAACACAATCCATAAATTTATCGGAGAAGAAATAAATCAATGAAAAATTACTTGAAACTCAAAATTCTATACTAATCAAAATAACACAATCCATAAATTTATCGGAGAAGAAATAAATCAATGAGAAATTACTTGAAACTTAAAATTCTATACTAATCAAAATAACACAATCCATAACTTTATCGGAGAAGAAAATAAATCAATGAGAAATTACTTGAAACTTAAAATTCTATACTAATCAAAATAACACAATCCATAAATTTATCGGAGAAGAAAATAAATCAATGAAAAATTACTTGAAACTTAAAATTCTATACTAATCAAAATAACACAATCCATAAATTTATTGGAGAAGAAATAAATCAATGAGAAATTACTTGAAACTTAAAATTCTATACTAATCAAAATAACACAATCCATAAATTTATCGGCAATGAAAAATTACTTGAAACTTAAAATTCTATACTAATCAAAATAACACAATCCATAAATTTATCGGAGAAGAAATAAATCAATGAAAAATTACTTGAAACTTAAAATTCTATACTAATCAAAATAACACAATCCATAAATTTATCGGAGAATAAATAAATCAATGAGAAATTACTTGAAACTTAAAATTCTATACTAATCAAAATAACACAATCCATAAATTCATCGGAGAAGAAGATAAATGAATGAAAAATTACTTGAAACTTAAAATTCTATACTAATCAAAATAACGTAATCCATAAATTTATCGGAGAAGAAATAAATCAATGAAAAATTACTTGAAACTTAAAATTCTATACTAATCAAAATAACATAATCCATAAATTTATCGGAGAAGAAATAAATCAATGAAAAATTACTTGAAACTCAAAATTCTATACTAATCAAAATAACATAATTTATAAATTTATCGGAGAAGAAATAAATCAATGAGAAATTACTTGAAACTTAAAATTCTATACTAATCAAAATAACACAATCCATAAATTTATCGGAGAAGAAGTAAATCAATGAAAAATTACTTGAAACTCAAAATTCTATACTAATCAAAATAACATAATCTATAAATTTATCGGAGAAGAAATAAATCAATGAGAAATTACTTGAAACTTAAAATTCTATACTAATCAAAATAACACAATTTATAAATTTATCGGAGAAGAAATAAATCAATGAAAAATTACTTGAAACTTAAAATTCTATACTAATCAAAATAACACAATCTTTAAATTTATCGGAGAAGAAATAAATCAATGAAAAATTACTTGAAACTTAAAATTTTATACTAATCAAAATAACACAATCCATAAATTTATCGGGGAAGAAATAAATCAATGAAAAATTACTTGAAACTTAAAATTCTATACTAATCAAAATAACACAATCCATAAATTTATCGGAGAAGAAAATAAATCAATGAAAAATTACTTAAAACTTAAAATTCTATACTAATCAAAATAACACAATCCATAAATTTATCGGAGAAGGAAATAAATCAATGAGAAATTACTTGAAACTTAAAATTCTATACTAATCAAAATAACACAATCCATAAATTTATCGGAGAAGAAATAAATCAATGAAAAATTACTTGAAACTTAATATTCTATATTAATCAAAATGACACAATCCATAAATTTATCGGAGAATAAATAAATTAATGAAAAATTACTTGAAACTTAAAATTCTATACTAATCAAAATAACACAATCCATAAATTTATCGGAGAAGAAATAAATCAATGAAAAATTACTTGAAACTTAAAATTCTATACTAATCAAAATAACACAATCCATAAATTTATCGGAGAATAAATAAATCAATGAGAAATTACTTGAAACTTAAAATTCTATACTAATCAAAATAACACAATCCATAAATTCATCGGAGAAGAAGATAAATCAATGAAAAATTACTTGAAACTTAAAATTCTATACTAATCAATATAACACAATCCATAAATTTATCGGACAAGAAATAAATCAATGAAAAATTACTTGAAACTTAAAATTCTATATTAATCAAAATAACACAATCCATAAATTTATCGGAGAATAAATAAATTAATGAAAAATTACTTGAAACTTAAAATTCTATACTAATCAAAATAACACAATCCATAAATTTATCGGAGAAGAAATAAATCAATGAAAAATTACTTGAAACTTAAAATTCTATACTAATCAAAATAACATAATTTATAAATTTATCGGAGAAGAAATAAATCAATGAGAAATTACTTGAAACTTAAAATTCTATACTAATCAAAATAACACAATCCATAAATTTATCGGAGAAGAAATAAATCAATGAAAAATAACTTGAAACTCAAAATTCTATACTAATCAAAATAACACAATCCATAAATTTATCGGAGAAGAAATAAATCAATGAGAAATTACTTGAAACTTAAAATTCTATACTAATCAAAATAACACAATCCATAACTTTATCGGAGAAGAAAATAAATCAATGAGAAATTACTTGAAACTTAAAATTCTATACTAATCAAAATAACACAATCCATAAATTTATCGGAGAAGAAAATAAATCAATGAAAAATTACTTGAAACTTAAAATTCTATACTAATCAAAATAACACAATCCATAAATTTATCGGAGAAGAAATAAATCAATGAAAAATTACTTGAAACTTAAAATTCTATACTAATCAAAATAACACAATCCATAAATTTATCGGAGAATAAATAAATCAATGAGAAATTACTTGAAACTTCAAATTCTATACTAATCAAAATAACACAATCCATAAATTCATCGGAGAAGAAGATAAATGAATGAAAAATTACTTGAAACTTAAAATTCTATACTAATCAAAATAACACAATCCATAAATTTATCGGAGAATAAATAAATCAATGAGAAATTACTTGAAACTTAAAATTCTATACTAATCAAAATAACACAATCCATAAATTCATCGGAGAAGAAGATAAATCAATGAAAAATTACTTGAAACTTAAAATTCTATACTAATCAAAATAACGTAATCCATAAATTTATCGGAGAAGAAATAAATCAATGAAAAATTACTTGAAACTTAAAATTCTATACTAATCAAAATAACATAATCCATAAATTTATCGGAGAAGAAATAAATCAATGAAAAATTACTTGAAACTCAAAATTCTATACTAATCAAAATAACATAATCTATAAATTTATCGGAGAAAAAATAAATCAATGAGAAATTACTTGAAACTTAAAATTCTATACTAATCAAAATAACACAATCCATAAATTTATCGGAGAAGAAATAAATCAATGAGAAATTACTTGAAACTTAAAATTCTATACTAATCAAAATAACACAATTTATAAATTTATCGGAGAAGAAATAAATCAATGAAAAATTACTTGAAACTTAAAATTCTATACTAATCAAAATAACACAATCCATAAATTTATCGGAGAAGAAATAAATCAATGAGAAATTACTTGAAACTTAAAATTCTATACTAATCAAAATAACACAATCCATAAATTTATCGGAGAAGAAAATAAATCAATGAAAAATTACTTGAAACTTAATATTCTATACTAATCAAAATAACACAATTTATAAATTTATCGGAGAAGAAAATAAATCAATGAAAAATTACTTGAAACTTAAAATTCTATACTAATCAAAATAACACAATCCATAAATTTATCGGAGAAGAAATAAATCAATAAAAAATTACTTGAAACTTAAAATTCTATATTAATCAAAATAACACAATCCATAAATTTATCGGAGAATAAATAAATCAATGAAAAATTACTTGAAACTTAAAATTCTATACTAATCAAAATAACACAATCCATAAATTTAGCGGAGAAGAAATAAATCAATGAAAAATTACTTGAAACTTAAAATTCTATATTAATCAAAATAACACAATCCATAAATTTATCGGAGAATAAATAAATTAATGAAAAATTACTTGAAACTTAAAATTCTATACTAATCAAAATAACACAATCCATAAATTTATCGGAGAAGAAATAAATCAATGAAAAGATACTTGAAACTTAAAATTCTATACTAATCAAAATAACACAATCCATAAATTTATCGGAGAATAAATAAATCAATGAGAAATTACTTGAAACTTAAAATTCTATACTAATCAAAATAACACAATCCATAAATTTATCGGAGAAGAAATAAATCAATGAGAAATTACTTGAAACTTAAAATTTTATACTAATCAAAATAACACAATCCATAACTTTATCGGAGAAGAAAATAAATCAATGAGAAATTACTTGAAACTTAAAATTCTATACTAATCAAAATAACACAATCCATAAATTTATCGGAGAAGAAATAAATCAATGAAAAATTACTTGAAACTTAAAATTCTATACTAATCAAAATAACACAATTTATAAATTTATCGGAGAAGAAAATAAATCAATAAGAAATTATTTGAAACTTAAATTTCTATACTAATCAAAATAACACAATCCATAAATTTATCGGAGAAGAAAATAAATCAATGAAAAATTACTTGAAACTTAAAATTCTATACTAATCAAAATAACACAATCCATAAATTTATTGGAGAAGAAATAAATCAATGAGAAATTACTTGAAACTTAAAATTCTATACTAATCAAAATAACACAATCCATCAATTTATCGGCAATGAAAAATTACTTGAAACTTAAAATTCTATACTAATCAAAATAACACAATCCATAAATTTATCGGAGAATAAATAAATCAATGAGAAATTACTTGAAACTTAAAATTCTATACTAATCAAAATAACACAATCCATAAATTCATCGGAGAAGAAGATAAATCAATGAAAAATTACTTGAAACTTAAAATTCTATACTAATCAAAATAACGTAATCCATAAATTTATCGGAGAAGAAATAAGGCAATAAAAAATTACTTGAAACTTAAAATTCTATACTAATCAAAATGACATAATCCATAAATTTATCGGAGAAGAAATAAATCAATGAGAAATTACTTGAAACTTAAAATTCTATACTAATCAAAATAACACAATCCATAAATTTATCGGCAATGAAAAATTACTTGAAACTTAAAATTCTATACTAATCAAAATAACGTAATCCATAAATTTATCGGAGAAGAAATAAATCAATGAAAAATTACTTGAAACTTAAAATTCTATACTAATCAAAATAACATAATCCATAAATTTATCGGAGAAGAAATAAATCAATGAAAAATTACTTGAAACTCAAAATTCTATACTAATCAAAATAACATAATCTATAAATTTATCGGAGAAAAAATAAATCAATGAGAAATTACTTGAAACTTAAAATTCTATACTAATCAAAATAACACAATCCATAAATTTATCGGAGAAGAAATAAATCAATGAGAAATTACTTGAAACTTAAAATTCTATACTAATCAAAATAACACAATTTATAAATTTATCGGAGAAGAAATAAATCAATGAAAAATTACTTGAAACTTAAAATTCAATACTAATCAAAATAACACAATCCATAAATTTATCGGAGAAGAAATAAATCAATGAGAAATTACTTGAAACTTCAAATTCTATACTAATCAAAATAACACAATCCATAAATTTATCGGAGAAGAAAATAAATCAATGAAAAATTACTTGAAACTTAATATTCTATACTAATCAAAATAACACAATTTATAAATTTATCGGAGAAGAAAATAAATCAATGAAAAATTACTTGAAACTTAAAATTCTATACTAATCAAAATAACACAATCCATAAATTTATCGGAGAAAAAATAAATCAATGAAAAATTACTTGAAACTTAAAATTCTATATTAATCAAAATAACACAATCCATAAATTTATCGGAGAATAAATAAATTAATGAAAAATTACTTGAAACTTAAAATTCTATACTAATCAAAATAACACAATCCATAAATTTATCGGAGAAGAAATAAATCAATGAAAAATTACTTGAAACTTAAAATTCTATACTAATCAAAATAACATAATTTATAAATTTATCGGAGAAGAAATAAATCAATGAGAAATTACTTGAAACTTAAAATTTTATACTAATCAAAATAACACAATCCATAAATTTATCGGAGAAGAAATAAATCAATGAAAAATTACTTGAAACTCAAAATTCTATACTAATCAAAATAACACAATCCATAAATTTATCGGAGAAGAAATAAATCAATGAGAAATTACTTGAAACTTAAAATTCTATACTAATCAAAATAACACAATCCATAACTCTATCGGAGAAGAAAATAAATCAATGAGAAATTACTTGAAACTTAAAATTCTATACAAATCAAAATAACACAATCCATAAATTTATCGGAGAAGAAAATAAATCAATGAAAAATTACTTGAAACTTAAAATTCTATACTAATCAAAATAACACAATCCATAAATTTATTGGAGAAGAAATAAATCAATGAGAAATTACTTGAAACTTAAAATTCTATACTAATCAGAATAACACAATCCATAATTTTATCGGCAATGAAAAATTACTTGAAACTTAAAATTCTATACTAATCAAAATAACACAATCCATAAATTTATCGGAGAAGAAATAAATCAATGAAAAATTACTTGAAACTTAAAATTCTATACTAATCAAAATAACACAATCCATAAATTTATCGGAGAATAAATAAATCAATGAGAAATTACTTGAAACTTAAAATTCTATACTAATCAAAATAACACAATCCATAAATTCATCGGAGAAGAAGATAAATGAATGAAAAATTACTTGAAACTTAAAATTCTATACTAATCAAAATAACGTAATCCATAAACTTATCGGAGAAGAAATAAATCAATGAAAAATTACTTGAAACTTAAAATTCTATACTAATCAAAATAACATAATCCATAAATTTATCGGAGAAGAAAGAAATCAATGAAAAATTACTTGAAACTCAAAATTCTATACTAATCAAAATAACATAATTTATAAATTTATCGGAGAAGAAATAAATCAATGAGAAATTACTTGAAACTTAAAATTCTATACTAATCAAAATAACACAATCCATAAATTTATCGGAGAAGAAATAAATCAATGAAAAATTACTTGAAACTCAAAATTCTATACTAATCAAAATAACATAATCTATAAATTTATCGGAGAAGAAATAAATCAATGAGAAATTACTTGAAACTTAAAATTCTATACTAATCAAAATAACACAATCCATAAATTTATCGGAGAAGAAATAAATCAATGAGAAATTACTTGAAACTTAAAATTCTATACTAATCAAAATAACACAATTTATAAATTTATCGGAGAAGAAATAAATCAATGAAAAATTACTTGAAACTTAAAATTCTATACTAATCAAAATAACACAATCTTTAAATTTATCGGAGAAGAAATAAATCAATGAAAAATTACTTGAAACTTAAAATTTTATACTAATCAAAATAACACAATCCATAAATTTATCGGGGAAGAAATAAATCAATGAAAAATTACTTGAAACTTAAAATTCTATACTAATCAAAATAACACAATCCATAAATTTATCGGAGAAGAAAATAAATCAATGAAAAATTACTTAAAACTTAAAATTCTATACTAATCAAAATAACACAATCCATAAATTTATCGGAGAAGGAAATAAATCAATGAGAAATTACTTGAAACTTAAAATTCTATACTAATCAAAATAACATAATCCATAAATTTATCGGAGAAGAAAATAAATCAATGAAAAATTACTTGAAACTTAAAATTCTATACTAATCAAAATAACACAATCCATAAATTTATCGGAGAAGAAATAAATCAATGAAAAATTACTTGAAACTTAAAATTCTATACTAATCAAAATAACACAATCCATAAATTTATCGGAGAAGAAATAAATCAATGAAAAATTACTTGAAACTTAAAATTATGTACTAATCAAAATAACACAATCCATAAATTTATCGGAGAAGAAAATAAATCAATGAAAAATTACTTGAAACTTAAAATTCTATACTAATCAAAATAACACAATCCATAAATTTATCGGAGAAGAAAATAAATCAATGAAAAATTACTTGAAACTTAAAATTCTATACTAATCAAAATAACATAATCCATAAATTTATCGGAGAAGAAATAAATCAATGAGAAATTACTTGAAACTTAAAATTCTATACTAATCAAAATAACACAATCCATAAATTTATCGGAGAAGAAATAAATCAATGAAAAATTACTTGAAACTTAACATTCTATACTAATCAAAATAACACAATCTATAAATTTATCGGAGAAGAAAATAAATCAATGAAAAATTACTTAAAACTTAAAATTCTGTACTAATCAAAATAACGAAATCCATAAATTTATCGGAGAAGAAATAAATCAATGAGAAATTACTTGAAACTTAAAATTCTATACTAATCAAAATAACATTCTCCATAAATTTATCGGAGAAGAAATAAATCAATGAAAAATTACTTGAAACTTAAAATTCTATACTAATCAAAATAACACAATTCATAAATTTATCGGAGAAGAAAATAAATCAATGAAAAATTACTTGAAACTTAAAATTCTATACTAATCAAAATAACACAATCCATAAATTTATCGGAGAATAAATAAATCAATGAAAAATTACTTGAAATTTAAAATTCTATACTAATCAAAATAACACAATCCATAAATTTATCGGAGAATAAATAAATCAATGAAAAATTACTTGAAACTTAAAATTCTATACTAATCAAAATAACACAATCCATAAATTTATCGGAGAAGAAAATAAATCAATGAAAAATTACTTGAAACTTAAAATTCTATACTAATCAAAATAACACAATCCATAAATTTATTGGAGAAGAAATAAATCAATGAGAAATTACTTGAAACTTAAAATTCTATACTAATCAAAATAACACAATCCATAAATTTATCGGCAATGAAAAATTACTTGAAACTTAAAATTCTATACTAATCAAAATAACACAATCCATAAATTTATCGGAGAAGAAATAAATCAATGAAAAATTACTTGAAACTTAAAATTCTATACTAATCAAAATAACACAATCCATAAATTTATCGGAGAATAAATAAATCAATGAGAAATTACTTGAAACTTAAAATTCTATACTAATCAAAATAACACAATCCATAAATTCATCGGAGAAGAAGATAAATCAATGAAAAATTACTTAAAACTTAAAATTCTATACTAATCAAAATAACGTAATCCATAAATTTATCGGAGAAGAAATAAATCAATAAAAAATTACTTGAAACTTAAAATTCTATACTAATCAAAATAACATAATCCATAAATTTATCGGAGAAGAAATAAATCAATAAAAAATTACTTGAAACTCAAAATTCTATACTAATCAAAATAACATAATCTATAAATTTATCGGAGAAAAAATAAATCAATGAGAAATTACTTGAAACTTAAAATTCTATACTAATCAAAATAACACAATCCATAAATTTATCGGAGAAGAAATAAATCAATGAGAAATTACTTGAAACTTAAAATTCTATACTAATCAAAATAACACAATTTA
The DNA here is from genome assembly GCA_963942595.1 of Cylloceria caligata. Lineage (NCBI taxonomy): Eukaryota > Metazoa > Arthropoda > Insecta > Hymenoptera > Ichneumonidae > Cylloceria > Cylloceria caligata. The sequence goes on from OZ012706.1 coordinate 46,534,307, forward strand.
TAAATTTATCGGAGAAGAAATAAATCAATGAAAAATTACTTGAAACTTAAAATTCTATACTAATCAAAATAACACAATCCATAAATTTATCGGAGAAGAAATAAATCAATGAGAAATTACTTGAAACTTAAAATTCTATACTAATCAAAATAACACAATCCATAAATTTATCGGAGAAGAAAATAAATCTATGAAAAATTACTTGAAACTTAAAATTCTATACTAATCAAAATAACACAATTTATAAATTTATCGGAGAAGAAAATAAATCAATGAAAAATTACTTGAAACTTAAAATTCTATACTAATCAAAATAACACAATCCATAAATTTATCGGAGAAGAAATAAATCAATGAAAAATTACTTGAAACTTAAAATTCTATATTAATCAAAATAACACAATCCATAAATTTATCGGAGAATAAATAAATTAATGAAAAATTACTTGAAACTTAAAATTCTATACAAATCAAAATAACACAATCCATAACTTTATCGGAGAAGAAAATAAATCAATGAGAAATTACTTGAAACTTAAAATTCTATACTAATCAAAATAACACAATCCATAAATTTATCGGAGAAGAAAATAAATCAATGAAAAATTACTTGAAACTTAAAATTCTATACTAATCAAAATAACACAATCCATAAATTTATTGGAGAAGAAATAAATCAATGAGAAATTACTTGAAACTTAAAATTCTATACTAATCAAAATAACACAATCCATAAATTTATCGGCAATGAAAAATTACTTGAAACTTAAAATTCTATACTAATCAAAATAACACAATCCATAAATTTATCGGAGAAGAAATAAATCAATGAAAAATTACTTGAAACTTAAAATTCTATACTAATCAAAATAACACAATCCATAAATTTATCGGAGAATAAATAAATCAATGAGAAATTACTTGAAACTTAAAATTCTATACTAATCAAAATAACACAATCCATAAATTCATCGGAGAAGAAGATAAATCAATGAAAAATTACTTGAAACTTAAAATTCTATACTAATCAAAATAACGTAATCCATAAATTTATCGGAGAAGAAATAAATCAATAAAAAATTACTTGAAACTTAAAATTCTATACTAATCAAAATAACATAATCCATAAATTTATCGGAGAAGAAATAAATCAATGAAAAATTACTTAAAACTCAAAATTCTATACTAATCAAAATAACATAATTTATAAATTTATCGGAGAAGAAATAAATCAATGAGAAATTACTTGAAACTTAAAATTCTATACTAATCAAAATAACACAATCCATAAATTTATCGGAGAAGAAATAAATCAATGAAAAATTACTTGAAACTCAAAATTCTATACTAATCAAAATAACATAATCTATAAATTTATCGGAGAAGAAATAAATCAATGAGAAATTACTTGAAACTTAAAATTCTATACTAATCAAAATAACACAATCCATAAATTTATCGGAGAAGAAATAAATCAATGAGAAATTACTTGAAACTTAAAATTCTATACTAATCAAAATAACACAATTTATAAATTTATCGGAGAAGAAATAAATCAATGAAAAATTACTTGAAACTTAAAATTCTATACCAATCAAAATAACACAATCTTTAAATTTATCGGAGAAGAAATAAATCAATGAAAAATTACTTGAAACTTAAAATTTTATACTAATCAAAATAACACAATCCATAAATTTATCGGGGAAGAAATAAATCAATGAAAAATTACTTGAAACTTTAAATTCAATACTAATCAAAATAACACAATCCATAAATTTATCGGAGAAGAAATAAATCAATGAAAAATTACTTGAAACTTAACATTCTATACTAATCAAAATAACACAATCTATAAATTTATCGCAGAAGAAAATAAATCAATGAAAAATTACTCGAAACTTAAAATTCTGTACTAATCAAAATAACACAATCCATAAATTTATCGGAGAATAAATAAATCAATGAGAAATTACTTGAAACTTAAAATTCTATACTAATCAAAATAACACAATCCATAAATTTATCGGAGAAGAAATAAATCAATGAACAATTACTTGAAACTTAAAATTCTATACTAATCAAAATAACACAATCCATAAATTTATCGGAGAAGAAAATAAATAAATGAAAATTTACTTGAAACTTAAAATTCTATATTAATTAAAATAACACAATCCATAAATTTATCGGGGAAGAAATAAATCAATGAAAAACTACTTGAAACTTAAAATTCTATACTAATCAAAATAACATAATTCATAAATTTATCGGAGAAGAAAATAAATCAATGAAAAATTACTTGAAACTTAAAATTCTATACTAATCAAAATAACACAATCCATAAATTTATCGGAGAATAAATAAATCAATGAAAAATTACTTGAAATTTAAAATTCTATACTAATCAAAATAACACAATCCATAAATTTATCGGAGAATAAATAAATCAATGAAAAATTACTTGAAACTTAAAATTCTATACTAATCAAAATAACACAATCCATAAATTTATCGGAGAAGAAAATAAATCAATGAAAAATTACGTGAAACTTAAAATTCTATACTAATCAAAATAACACAATCCATAAATTTATTGGAGAAGAAATAAATCAATGAGAAATTACTTGAAACTTAAAATTCTATACTAATCAAAATAACACAATCCATAAATTTATCGGAGAATAAATAAATCAATGAAAAATTACTTGAAATTTAAAATTCTATACTAATCAAAATAACACAATCCATAAATTTATCGGAGAATAAATAAATCAATGAAAAATTACTTGAAACTTAAAATTCTATACTAATCAAAATAACACAATCCATAAATTTATCGGAGAAGAAAATAAATCAATGAAAAATTACTTGAAACTTAAAATTCTATACTAATCAAAATAACACAATCCATAAATTTATTGGAGAAGAAATAAATCAATGAGAAATTACTTGAAACTTAAAATTCTATACTAATCAAAATAACACAATCCATAAATTTATCGGCAATGAAAAATTACTAGAAACTTAAAATTCTATACTAATCAAAATAACACAATCCATAAATTTATCGGAGAAGAAATAAATCAATGAAAAATTACTTGAAACTTAGAATTCTATACTAATCAAAATAACACAATCCATAAATTTATCGGAGAATAAATAAATCAATGAGAAATTACTTGAAACTTAAAATTCTATACTAATCAAAATAACACAATCCATAAATTCATCGGAGAAGAAGATAAATCAATGAAAAATTACTTAAAACTTAAAATTCTATACTAATCAAAATAACGTAATCCATAAATTTATCGGAGAAGAAATAAATCAATGAAAAATTACTTGAAACTTAAAATTCTATACTAATCAAAATAACATAATCCATAAATTTATCGGAGAAGAAATAAATCAATAAAAAATTACTTGAAACTCAAAATTCTATACTAATCAAAATAACATAATCTATAAATTTATCGGAGAAAAAATAAATCAATGAGAAATTACTTGAAACTTAAAATTCTATACTAATCAAAATAACACAATCCATAAATTTATCGGAGAAGAAATAAATCAATGAGAAATTACTTGAAACTTAAAATTCTATACTAATCAAAATAACACAATTTATAAATTTATCGGAGAAGAAATAAATCAATGAAAAATTACTTGAAACTTAAAATTCTATACTAATCAAAATAACACAATCCATAAATTTATCGGAGAAGAAATAAATCAATGAGAAATTACTTGAAACTTAAAATTCTATACTAATCAAAATAACACAATCCATAAATTTATCGGAGAAGAAAATAAATCAATGAAAAATTACTTGAAACTTAAAATTCTATACTAATCAAAATAACACAATTTATAAATTTATCGGAGAAGAAAATAAATCAATGAAAAATTACTTGAAACTTAAAATTCTATACTAATCAAAATAACACAATCCATAAATTTATCGGAGAAGAAATAAATCAATGAAAAATTACTTGAAACTTAAAATTCTATATTAATCAAAATAACACAATCCATAAATTTATCGGAGAATAAATAAATCAATGAAAAATTACTTGAAACTTAAAATTCTATACTAATCAAAATAACACAATCCATAACTTTATCGGAGAAGAAAATAAATCAATGAGAAATTACTTGAAACTTAAAATTCTATACTAATCAAAATAACACAATCCATAAATTTATCGGAGAAGAAAATAAATCAATGAAAAATTACTTGAAACTTAAAATTCTATACTAATCAAAATAACACAATCCATAAATTTATTGGAGAAGAAATAAATCAATGAGAAATTACTTGAAACTTAAAATTCTATACTAATCAAAATAACACAATCCATAAATTTATCGGCAATGAAAAATTACTTGAAACTTAAAATTCTATACTAATCAAAATAACACAATCCATAAATTTATCGGAGAAGAAATAAATCAATGAAAAATTACTTGAAACTTAAAATTCTATACTAATCAAAATAACACAATCCATAAATTTATCGGAGAATAAATAAATCAATGAGAAATTACTTGAAACTTAAAATTCTATACTAATCAAAATAACACAATCCATAAATTCATCGGAGAAGAAGATAAATCAATGAAAAATTACTTGAAACTTAAAATTCTATACTAATCAAAATAACGTAATCCATAAATTTATCGGAGAAGAAATAAATCAATAAAAAGTTACTTGAAACTTAAAATTCTATACTAATCAAAATAACATAATCCATAAATTTATCGGAGAAGAAATAAATCAATGAAAAATTACTTGAAACTCAAAATTCTATACTAATCAAAATAACATAATTTATAAATTTATCGGAGAAGAAATAAATCAATGAGAAATTACTTGAAACTTAAAATTCTATACTAATCAAAATAACACAATCCATAAATTTATCGGAGAAGAAATAAATCAATGAAAAATTACTTGAAACTCAAAATTCTATACTAATCAAAATAACATAATCTATAAATTTATCGGAGAAGAAATAAATCAATGAGAAATTACTTGAAACTTAAAATTCTATACTAATCAAAATAACACAATCCATAAATTTATCGGAGAAGAAATAAATCAATGAGAAATTACTTGAAACTTAAAATTCTATACTAATCAAAATAACACAATTTATAAATTTATCGGAGAAGAAATAAATCAATGAAAAATTACTTGAAACTTAAAATTCTATACTAATCAAAATAACACAATCTTTAAATTTATCGGAGAAGAAATAAATCAATGAAAAATTACTTGAAACTTAAAATTTTATACTAATCAAAATAACACAATCCATAAATTTATCGGGGAAGAAATAAATCAATGAAAAATTACTTGAAACTTTAAATTCAATACTAATCAAAATAACACAATCCATAAATTTATCGGAGAAGAAATAAATCAATGAAAAATTACTTGAAACTTAACATTCTATACTAATCAAAATAACACAATCTATAAATTTATCGCAGAAGAAAATAAATCAATGAAAAATTACTTGAAACTTAAAATTCTGTACTAATCAAAATAACACAATCCATAAATTTATCGGAGAATAAATAAATCAATGAGAAATTACTTGAAACTTAAAATTCTATACTAATCAAAATAACACAATCCATAAATTTATCGGAGAAGAAATAAATCAATGAAAAATTACTTGAAACTTAAAATTCTATACTAATCAAAATAACACAATCCATAAATTTATCGGAGAAGAAAATAAATAAATGAAAATTTACTTGAAACCTAAAATTCTATATTAATTAAAATAACACAATCCATAAATTTATCGGGGAAGAAATAAATCAATGAAAAACTACTTGAAACCTAAAATTCTATACTAATCAAAATAACATAATCCATAAATTTATCGGAGAAGAAATAAATCAATGAAAAATTACTTGAAACTTAAAATTCTATACTAATCAAAATAACACAATTCATAAATTTATCGGAGAAGAAAATAAATCAATGAAAAATTACTTGAAACTTAAAATTCTATACTAATCAAAATAACACAATCCATAAATTTATCGGAGAATAAATAAATCAATGAAAAATTACTTGAAATTAAAAGTTCTATACTAATCAAAATAACACAATCCATAAATTTATCGGAGAATAAATAAATCAATGAAAAATTACTTGAAACTTAAAATTCTATACTAATCAAAATAACACAATCTATAAATTTATCGGAGAATAAATAAATCAATGAGAAATTACTTGAAACTTAAAATTCTATACTAATCAAAATAACACAATCCATAAATTTATCGGAGAATAAATAAATCAATGAGAAATTACTTGAAACTTAAAATTCTATACTAATCAAAATAACACAATCCATAAATTTATCGGAGAAGAAATAAATCAATGAGAAATTACTTGAAACTTAAAATTTTATACTAATCAAAATAACACAATCCATAACTTTATCGGAGAAGAAAATAAATCAATGAGAAATTACTTGAAACTTAAAATTCTATACTAATCAAAATAACACAATCCATAAATTTATCGGAGAAGAAATAAATCAATGAAAAATTACTTGAAACTTAAAATTCTATACTAATCAAAATAACACAATTTATAAATTTATCGGAGAAGAAAATAAATCAATGAGAAATTACTTGAAACTTAAAATTCTATACTAATCAAAATAACACAATCCATAAATTTATCGGAGAAGAAAATAAATCAATGAAAAATTACTTGAAACTTAAAATTCTATACTAATCAAAATAACACAATCCATAAATTTATTGGAGAAGAAATAAATCAATGAGAAATTACTTGAAACTTAAAATTCTATACTAATCAAAATAACACAATCCATAAATTTATCGGCAATGAAAAATTACTTGAAACTTAAAATTCTATACTAATCAAAATAACACAATCCATAAATTTATCGGAGAAGAAATAAATCAATGAAAAATTACTTGAAACTTAAAATTCTATACTAATCAAAATAACACAATCCATAAATTTATCGGAGAATAAATAAATCAATGAGAAATTACTTGAAACTTAAAATTCTATACTAATCAAAATAACACAATCCATAAATTCATCGGAGAAGAAGATAAATCAATGAAAAATTACTTGAAACTTAAAATTCTATACTAATCAAAATAACGTAATCCATAAATTTATCGGAGAAGAAATAAATCAATGAAAAATTACTTGAAACTTAAAATTCTATACTAATCAAAATAACACAATCCATAAATTTATCGGAGAAGAAAATAAATCAATGAAAAATTACTTGAAACTTAATATTCTATACTAATCAAAATAACACAATTTATAAATTTATCGGAGAAGAAAATAAATCAATGAAAAATTACTTGAAACTTAAAATTCTATACTAATCAAAATAACACAATCCATAAATTTATCGGAGAAGAAATAAATCAATGAAAAATTACTTGAAACTTAAAATTCTATATTAATCAAAATAACACAATCCATAAATTTATCGGAGAATAAATAAATTAATGAAAAATTACTTGAAACTTAAAATTCTATACTAATCAAAATAACACAATCCATAAATTTATCGGCAATGAAAAATTACTTGAAACTTAAAATTCTATACTAATCAAAATAGCACAATCCATAAATTTTTCGGAGAAGAAATAAATCAATGAAAAATTACTTGAAACTTAAAATTCTATACTAATCAAAATAACACAATCCATAAATTTATCGGAGAATAAATAAATCAATGAAAAATTACTTGAAACTTAAAATTCTATACTAATCAAAATAACGTAATCCATAAATTTATCGGAGAAGAAATAAATCAATAAAAAGTTACTTGAAACTTAAAATTCTATACTAATCAAAATAACATAATCCATAAATTTATCGGAGAAGAAATAAATCAATGAAAAATTACTTGAAACTCAAAATTCTATACTAATCAAAATAACATAATTTATAAATTTATCGGAGAAGAAATAAATCAATGAGAAATTACTTGAAACTTAAAATTCTATACTAATCAAAATAACACAATCCATAAATTTATCGGAGAAGAAATAAATCAATGAAAAATTACTTGAAACTCAAAATTCTATACTAATCAAAATAACATAATCTATAAATTTATCGGAGAAGAAATAAATCAATGAGAAATTACTTGAAACTTAAAATTCTATACTAATCAAAATAACACAATCCATAAATTTATCGGAAAAGAAATAAATCAATGAGAAATTACTTGAAACTTAAAATTCTATACTAATCAAAATAACACAATTTATAAATTTATCGGAGAAGAAATAAATCAATGAAAAATTACTTGAAACTTAAAATTCTATACTAATCAAAATAACACAATCTTTAAATTTATCGGAGAAGAAATAAATCAATAAAAAATTACTTGAAACTTAAAATTTTATACTAATCAAAATAACACAATCCATAAATTTATCGGGGAAGAAATAAATCAATGAAAAATTACTTGAAACTTTAAATTCAATACTAATCAAAATAACACAATCCATAAATTTATCGGAGAAGAAATAAATCAATGAAAAATTACTTGAAACTTAACATTCTATACTAATCAAAATAACACAATCTATAAATTTATCGCAGAAGAAAATAAATCAATGAAAAATTACTTGAAACTTAAAATTCTGTACTAATCAAAATAACACAATCCATAAATTTATCGGAGAATAAATAAATCAATGAGAAATTACTTGAAACTTAAAATTCTATACTAATCAAAATAACACAATCCATAAATTTATCGGAGAAGAAATAAATCAATGAAAAATTACTTGAAACTTAAAATTCTATACTAATCAAAATAACACAATCCATAAATTTATCGGAGAAGAAAATAAATAAATGAAAATTTACTTGAAACCTAAAATTCTATATTAATTAAAATAACACAATCCATAAATTTATCGGGGAAGAAATAAATCAATGAAAAACTACTTGAAACTTAAAATTCTATACTAATCAAAATAACATAATCCATAAATTTATCGGAGAAGAAATAAATCAATGAAAAATTACTTGAAACTTAAAATTCTATACTAATCAAAATAACACAATTCATAAATTTATCGGAGAAGAAAATAAATCAATGAAAAATTACTTGAAACTTAAAATTCTATACTAATCAAAATAACACAATCCATAAATTTATCGGAGAATAAATAAATCAATGAAAAATTACTTGAAATTAAAAGTTCTATACTAATCAAAATAACACAATCCATAAATTTATCGGAGAATAAATAAATCAATGAAAAATTACTTGAAACTTAAAATTCTATACTAATCAAAATAACACAATCTATAAATTTATCGGAGAATAAATAAATCAATGAGAAATTACTTGAAACTTAAAATTCTATACTAATCAAAATAACACAATCCATAAATTTATCGGAGAATAAATAAATCAATGAGAAATTACTTGAAACTTAAAATTCTATACTAATCAAAATAACACAATCCATAAATTTATCGGAGAAGAAATAAATCAATGAGAAATTACTTGAAACTTAAAATTTTATACTAATCAAAATAACACAATCCATAACTTTATCGGAGAAGAAAATAAATCAATGAGAAATTACTTGAAACTTAAAATTCTATACTAATCAAAATAACACAATCCATAAATTTATCGGAGAAGAAATAAATCAATGAAAAATTACTTGAAACTTAAAATTCTATACTAATCAAAATAACACAATTTATAAATTTATCGGAGAAGAAAATAAATCAATGAGAAATTACTTGAAACTTAAAATTCTATACTAATCAAAATAACACAATCCATAAATTTATCGGAGAAGAAAATAAATCAATGAAAAATTACTTGAAACTTAAAATTCTATACTAATCAAAATAACACAATCCATAAATTTATTGGAGAAGAAATAAATCAATGAGAAATTACTTGAAACTTAAAATTCTATACTAATCAAAATAACACAATCCATAAATTTATCGGCAATGAAAAATTACTTGAAACTTAAAATTCTATACTAATCAAAATAACACAATCCATAAATTTATCGGAGAAGAAATAAATCAATGAAAAATTACTTGAAACTTAAAATTCTATACTAATCAAAATAACACAATCCATAAATTTATCGGAGAATAAATAAATCAATGAGAAATTACTTGAAACTTAAAATTCTATACTAATCAAAATAACACAATCCATAAATTCATCGGAGAAGAAGATAAATCAATGAAAAATTACTTGAAACTTAAAATTCTATACTAATCAAAATAACGTAATCCATAAATTTATCGGAGAAGAAATAAATCAATGAAAAATTACTTGAAACTTAAAATTCTATACTAATCAAAATAACACAATCCATAAATTTATCGGAGAAGAAAATAAATCAATGAAAAATTACTTGAAACTTAATATTCTATACTAATCAAAATAACACAATTTATAAATTTATCGGAGAAGAAAATAAATCAATGAAAAATTACTTGAAACTTAAAATTCTATACTAATCAAAATAACACAATCCATAAATTTATCGGAGAAGAAAATAAATCAATGAAAAATTACTTGAAACTTAAAATTCTATACTAATCAAAATAACACAATCCATAAATTTATCGGAGAATAAATAAATCAATGAAAAATTACTTGAAATTTAAAATTCTATACTAATCAAAATAACACAATCCATAAATTTATCGGAGAATAAATAAATCAATGAAAAATTACTTGAAACTTAAAATTCTATACTAATCAAAATAACACAATCCATAAATTTATCGGAGAAGAAAATAAATCAATGAAAAATTACTTGAAACTTAAAATTCTATACTAATCAAAATAACACAATCCATAAATTTATTGGAGAAGAAATAAATCAATGAGAAATTACTTGAAACTTAAAATTCTATACTAATCAAAATAACACAATCCATAAATTTATCGGAGAATAAATAAATCAATGAAAAATTACTTGAAATTTAAAATTCTATACTAATCAAAATAACACAATCCATAAATTTATCGGAGAATAAATAAATCAATGAAAAATTACTTGAAACTTAAAATTCTATACTAATCAAAATAACACAATCCATAAATTTATCGGAGAAGAAAATAAATCAATGAAAAATTACTTGAAACTTAAAATTCTATACTAATCAAAATAACACAATCCATAAATTTATTGGAGAAGAAATAAATCAATGAGAAATTACTTGAAACTTAAAATTCTATACTAATCAAAATAACACAATCCATAAATTTATCGGCAATGAAAAATTACTAGAAACTTAAAATTCTATACTAATCAAAATAACACAATCCATAAATTTATCGGAGAAGAAATAAATCAATGAAAAATTACTTGAAACTTAGAATTCTATACTAATCAAAATAACACAATCCATAAATTTATCGGAGAATAAATAAATCAATGAGAAATTACTTGAAACTTAAAATTCTATACTAATCAAAATAACACAATCCATAAATTCATCGGAGAAGAAGATAAATCAATGAAAAATTACTTAAAACTTAAAATTCTATACTAATCAAAATAACGTAATCCATAAATTTATCGGAGAAGAAATAAATCAATGAAAAATTACTTGAAACTTAAAATTCTATACTAATCAAAATAACATAATCCATAAATTTATCGGAGAAGAAATAAATCAATAAAAAATTACTTGAAACTCAAAATTCTATACTAGTCAAAATAACATAATCTATAAATTTATCGGAGAAAAAATAAATCAATGAGAAATTACTTGAAACTTAAAATTCTATACTAATCAAAATAACACAATCCATAAATTTATCGGAGAAGAAATAAATCAATGAGAAATTACTTGAAACTTAAAATTCTATACTAATCAAAATAACACAATTTATAAATTTATCGGAGAAGAAATAAATCAATGAAAAATTACTTGAAACTTAAAATTCTATACTAATCAAAATAACACAATCCATAAATTTATCGGAGAAGAAATAAATCAATGAGAAATTACTTGAAACTTAAAATTCTATACTAATCAAAATAACACAATCCATAAATTTATCGGAGAAGAAAATAAATCAATGAAAAATTACTTGAAACTTAAAATTCTATACTAATCAAAATAACACAATTTATAAATTTATCGGAGAAGAAAATAAATCAATGAAAAATTACTTGAAACTTAAAATTCTATACTAATCAAAATAACACAATCCATAAATTTATCGGAGAAGAAATAAATCAATGAAAAATTACTTGAAACTTAAAATTCTATATTAATCAAAATAACACAATCCATAAATTTATCGGAGAATAAATAAATCAATGAAAAATTACTTGAAACTTAAAATTCTATACTAATCAAAATAACACAATCCATAACTTTATCGGAGAAGAAAATAAATCAATGAGAAATTACTTGAAACTTAAAATTCTATACTAATCAAAATAACACAATCCATAAATTTATCGGAGAAGAAAATAAATCAATGAAAAATTACTTGAAACTTAAAATTCTATACTAATCAAAATAACACAATCCATAAATTTATTGGAGAAGAAATAAATCAATGAGAAATTACTTGAAACTTAAAATTCTATACTAATCAAAATAACACAATCCATAAATTTATCGGCAATGAAAAATTACTTGAAACTTAAAATTCTATACTAATCAAAATAACACAATCCATAAATTTATCGGAGAAGAAATAAATCAATGAAAAATTACTTGAAACTTAAAATTCTATACTAATCAAAATAACACAATCCATAAATTTATCGGAGAATAAATAAATCAATGAGAAATTACTTGAAACTTAAAATTCTATACTAATCAAAATAACACAATCCATAAATTCATCGGAGAAGAAGATAAATCAATGAAAAATTACTTGAAACTTAAAATTCTATACTAATCAAAATAACGTAATCCATAAATTTATCGGAGAAGAAATAAATCAATAAAAAGTTACTTGAAACTTAAAATTCTATACTAATCAAAATAACATAATCCATAAATTTATCGGAGAAGAAATAAATCAATGAAAAATTACTTGAAACTCAAAATTCTATACTAATCAAAATAACATAATTTATAAATTTATCGGAGAAGAAATAAATCAATGAGAAATTACTTGAAACTTAAAATTCTATACTAATCAAAATAACACAATCCATGAATTTATCGGAGAAGAAATAAATCAATGAAAAATTACTTGAAACTCAAAATTCTATACTAATCAAAATAACATAATCTATAAATTTATCGGAGAAGAAATAAATCAATGAGAAATTACTTGAAACTTAAAATTCTATACTAATCAAAATAACACAATCCATAAATTTATCGGAGAAGAAATAAATCAATGAGAAATTACTTGAAACTTAAAATTCTATACTAATCAAAATAACACAATTTATAAATTTATCGGAGAAGAAATAAATCAATGAAAAATTACTTGAAACTTAAAATTCTATACTAATCAAAATAACACAATCTTTAAATTTATCGGAGAAGAAATAAACCAATGAAAAATTACTTGAAACTTAAAATTTTATACTAATCAAAATAACACAATCCATAAATTTATCGGGGAAGAAATAAATCAATGAAAAATTACTTGAAACTTTAAATTCAATACTAATCAAAATAACACAATCCATAAATTTATCGGAGAAGAAATAAATCAATGAAAAATTACTTGAAACTTAACATTCTATACTAATCAAAATAACACAATCTATAAATTTATCGCAGAAGAAAATAAATCAATGAAAAATTACTTGAAACTTAAAATTCTGTACTAATCAAAATAACACAATCCATAAATTTATCGGAGAATAAATAAATCAATGAGAAATTACTTGAAACTTAAAATTCTATACTAATCAAAATAACACAATCCATAAATTTATCGGAGAAGAAATAAATCAATGAAAAATTACTTGAAACTTAAAATTCTATACTAATCAAAATAACACAATCCATAAATTTATCGGAGAAGAAAATAAATAAATGAAAATTTACTTGAAACCTAAAATTCTATATTAATTAAAATAACACAATCCATAAATTTATCGGGGAAGAAATAAATCAATGAAAAACTACTTGAAACCTAAAATTCTATACTAATCAAAATAACATAATCCATAAATTTATCGGAGAAGAAATAAATCAATGAAAAATTACTTGAAACTTAAAATTCTATACTAATCAAAATAACACAATTCATAAATTTATCGGAGAAGAAAATAAATCAATGAAAAATTACTTGAAACTTAAAATTCTATACTAATCAAAATAACACAATCCATAAATTTATCGGAGAATAAATAAATCAATGAAAAATTACTTGAAATTAAAAGTTCTATACTAATCAAAATAACACAATCCATAAATTTATCGGAGAATAAATAAATCAATGAAAAATTACTTGAAACTTAAAATTCTATACTAATCAAAATAACACAATCTATAAATTTATCGGAGAGTAAATAAATCAATGAGAAATTACTTGAAACTTAAAATTCTATACTAATCAAAATAACACAATCCATAAATTTATCGGAGAATAAATAAATCAATGAGAAATTACTTGAAACTTAAAATTCTATACTAATCAAAATAACACAATCCATAAATTTATCGGAGAAGAAATAAATCAATGAGAAATTACTTGAAACTTAAAATTTTATACTAATCAAAATAACACAATCCATAACTTTATCGGAGAAGAAAATAAATCAATGAGAAATTACTTGAAACTTAAAATTCTATACTAATCAAAATAACACAATCCATAAATTTATCGGAGAAGAAATAAATCAATGAAAAATTACTTGAAACTTAAAATTCTATACTAATCAAAATAACACAATTTATAAATTTATCGGAGAAGAAAATAAATCAATGAGAAATTACTTGAAACTTAAAATTCTATACTAATCAAAATAACACAATCCATAAATTTATCGGAGAAGAAAATAAATCAATGAAAAATTACTTGAAACTTAAAATTCTATACTAATCAAAATAACACAATCCATAAATTTATTGGAGAAGAAATAAATCAATGAGAAATTACTTGAAACTTAAAATTCTATACTAATCAAAATAACACAATCCATAAATTTATCGGCAATGAAAAATTACTTGAAACTTAAAATTCTATACTAATCAAAATAACACAATCCATAAATTTATCGGAGAAGAAATAAATCAATGAAAAATTACTTGAAACTTAAAATTCTATACTAATCAAAATAACACAATCCATAAATTTATCGGAGAATAAATAAATCAATGAGAAATTACTTGAAACTTAAAATTCTATACTAATCAAAATAACACAATCCATAAATTCATCGGAGAAGAAGATAAATCAATGAAAAATTACTTGAAACTTAAAATTCTATACTAATCAAAATAACGTAATCCATAAATTTATCGGAGAAGAAATAAATCAATGAAAAATTACTTGAAACTTAAAATTCTATACTAATCAAAATAACACAATCCATAAATTTATCGGAGAAGAAAATAAATCAATGAAAAATTACTTGAAACTTAATATTCTATACTAATCAAAATAACACAATTTATAAATTTATCGGAGAAGAAAATAAATCAATGAAAAATTACTTGAAACTTAAAATTCTATACTAATCAAAATAACACAATCCATAAATTTATCGGAGAAGAAATAAATCAATGAAAAATTACTTGAAACTTAAAATTCTATATTAATCAAAATAACACAATCCATAAATTTATCGGAGAATAAATAAATTAATGAAAAATTACTTGAAACTTAAAATTCTATACTAATCAAAATAACACAATCCATAAATTTATCGGCAATGAAAAATTACTTGAAACTTAAAATTCTATACTAATCAAAATAGCACAATCCATAAATTTATCGGAGAAGAAATAAATCAATGAAAAATTACTTGAAACTTAAAATTCTATACTAATCAAAATAACACAATCCATAAATTTATCGGAGAATAAATAAATCAATGAAAAATTACTTGAAACTTAAAATTCTATACTAATCAAAATAACGTAATCCATAAATTTATCGGAGAAGAAATAAATCAATAAAAAGTTACTTGAAACTTAAAATTCTATACTAATCAAAATAACATAATCCATAAATTTATCGGAGAAGAAATAAATCAATGAAAAATTACTTGAAACTCAAAATTCTATACTAATCAAAATAACATAATTTATAAATTTATCGGAGAAGAAATAAATCAATGAGAAATTACTTGAAACTTAAAATTCTATACTAATCAAAATAACACAATCCATAAATTTATCGGAGAAGAAATAAATCAATGAAAAATTACTTGAAACTCAAAATTCTATACTAATCAAAATAACATAATCTATAAATTTATCGGAGAAGAAATAAATCAATGAGAAATTACTTGAAACTTAAAATTCTATACTAATCAAAATAACACAATCCATAAATTTATCGGAGAAGAAATAAATCAATGAGAAATTACTTGAAACTTAAAATTCTATACTAATCAAAATAACACAATTTATAAATTTATCGGAGAAGAAATAAATCAATGAAAAATTACTTGAAACTTAAAATTCTATACTAATCAAAATAACACAATCTTTAAATTTATCGGAGAAGAAATAAATCAATGAAAAATTACTTGAAACTTAAAATTTTATACTAATCAAAATAACACAATCCATAAATTTATCGGGGAAGAAATAAATCAATGAAAAATTACTTGAAACTTTAAATTCAATACTAATCAAAATAACACAATCCATAAATTTATCGGAGAAGAAATAAATCAATGAAAAATTACTTGAAACTTAACATTCTATACTAATCAAAATAACACAATCTATAAATTTATCGCAGAAGAAAATAAATCAATGAAAAATTACTTGAAACTTAAAATTCTGTACTAATCAAAATAACACAATCCATAAATTTATCGGAGAATAAATAAATCAATGAGAAATTACTTGAAACTTAAAATTCTATACTAATCAAAATAACACAATCCATAAATTTATCGGAGAAGAAATAAATCAATGAAAAATTACTTGAAACTTAAAATTCTATACTAATCAAAATAACACAATCCATAAATTTATCGGAGAAGAAAATAAATAAATGAAAATTTACTTGAAACCTAAAATTCTATATTAATTAAAATAACACAATCCATAAATTTATCGGGGAAGAAATAAATCAATGAAAAACTACTTGAAACTTAAAATTCTATACTAATCAAAATAACATAATCCATAAATTTATCGGAGAAGAAATAAATGAATGAAAAATTACTTGAAACTTAAAATTCTATACTAATCAAAATAACACAATTCATAAATTTATCGGAGAAGAAAATAAATCAATGAAAAATTACTTGAAACTTAAAATTCTATACTAATCAAAATAACACAATCCATAAATTTATCGGAGAATAAATAAATCAATGAAAAATTACTTGAAATTAAAAGTTCTATACTAATCAAAATAACACAATCCATAAATTTATCGGAGAATAAATAAATCAATGAAAAATTACTTGAAACTTAAAATTCTATACTAATCAAAATAACACAATCTATAAATTTATCGGAGAATAAATAAATCAATGAGAAATTACTTGAAACTTAAAATTCTATACTAATCAAAATAACACAATCCATAAATTTATCGGAGAATAAATAAATCAATGAGAAATTACTTGAAACTTAAAATTCTATACTAATCAAAATAACACAATCCATAAATTTATCGGAGAAGAAATAAATCAATGAGAAATTACTTGAAACTTAAAATTTTATACTAATCAAAATAACACAATCCATAACTTTATCGGAGAAGAAAATAAATCAATGAGAAATTACTTGAAACTTAAAATTCTATACTAATCAAAATAACACAATCCATAAATTTATCGGAGAAGAAATAAATCAATGAAAAATTACTTGAAACTTAAAATTCTATACTAATCAAAATAACACAATTTATAAATTTATCGGAGAAGAAAATAAATCAATGAGAAATTACTTGAAACTTAAAATTCTATACTAATCAAAATAACACAATCCATAAATTTATCGGAGAAGAAAATAAATCAATGAAAAATTACTTGAAACTTAAAATTCTATACTAATCAAAATAACACAATCCATAAATTTATTGGAGAAGAAATAAATCAATGAGAAATTACTTGAAACTTAAAATTCTATACTAATCAAAATAACACAATCCATAAATTTATCGGCAATGAAAAATTACTTGAAACTTAAAATTCTATACTAATCAAAATAACACAATCCATAAATTTATCGGAGAAGAAATAAATCAATGAAAAATTACTTGAAACTTAAAATTCTATACTAATCAAAATAACACAATCCATAAATTTATCGGAGAATAAATAAATCAATGAGAAATTACTTGAAACTTAAAATTCTATACTAATCAAAATAACACAATCCATAAATTCATCGGAGAAGAAGATAAATCAATGAAAAATTACTTGAAACTTAAAATTCTATACTAATCAAAATAACGTAATCCATAAATTTATCGGAGAAGAAATAAATCAATGAAAAATTACTTGAAACTTAAAATTCTATACTAATCAAAATAACACAATCCATAAATTTATCGGAGAAGAAAATAAATCAATGAAAAATTACTTGAAACTTAATATTCTATACTAATCAAAATAACACAATTTATAAATTTATCGGAGAAGAAAATAAATCAATGAAAAATTACTTGAAACTTAAAATTCTATACTAATCAAAATAACACAATCCATAAATTTATCGGAGAAGAAATAAATCAATGAAAAATTACTTGAAACTTAAAATTCTATATTAATCAAAATAACACAATCCATAAATTTATCGGAGAATAAATAAATTAATGAAAAATTACTTGAAACTTAAAATTCTATACTAATCAAAATAACACAATCCATAAATTTATCGGCAATGAAAAATTACTTGAAACTTAAAATTCTATACTAATCAAAATAGCACAATCCATAAATTTATCGGAGAAGAAATAAATCAATGAAAAATTACTTGAAACTTAAAATTCTATACTAATCAAAATAACACAATCCATAAATTTATCGGAGAATAAATAAATCAATGAGAAATTACTTGAAACTTAAAATTCTATACTAATCAAAATAACACAATCCATAAATTCATCGGAGAAGAAGATAAATCAATGAAAAATTACTTGAAACTTAAAATTCTATACTAATCAAAATAACGTAATCCATAAATTTATCGGAGAAGAAATAAATCAATGAAAAATTACTTGAAACTTAAAATTCTATACTAATCAAAATAACACAATCCATAAATTTATCGGAGAAGAAAATAAATCAATGAAAAATTACTTGAAACTTAATATTCTATACTAATCAAAATAACACAATTTATAAATTTATCGGAGAAGAAAATAAATCAATGAAAAATTACTTGAAACTTAAAATTCTATACTAATCAAAATAACACAATCCATAAATTTATCGGAGAAGAAATAAATCAATGAAAAATTACTTGAAACTTAAAATTCTATATTAATCAAAATAACACAATCCATAAATTTATCGGAGAATAAATAAATTAATGAAAAATTACTTGAAACTTAAAATTCTATACTAATCAAAATAACACAATCCATAAATTTATCGGAGAAGAAATAAATCAATGAAAAATTACTTGAAACTTAAAATTCTATACTAATCAAAATAACACAATCCATAAATTTATCGGAGAATAAATAAATCAGTGAGAAATTACTTGAAACTTAAAATTCTATACTAATCAAAATAACACAATCCATAAATTCATCGGAGAAGAAGATAAATCAATGAAAAATTACTTGAAACTTAAAATTCTATACTAATCAAAATAACGTAATCCATAAATTTATCGGAGAAGAAATAAATCAATGAAAAATAACTTGAAACTTCAAAATTCTATACTAATCAAAATAACATAATCCATAAATTTATCGGAGAAGAAATAAATCAATGAAAAATTACTTGAAACTCAAAATTCTATACTAATCAAAATAACATAATCTATAAATTTATCGGAGAAAAAATAAATCAATGAGAAATTACTTGAAACTTAAAATTCTATACTAATCAAAATAACACAATCCATAAATTTATCGGAGAAGAAATAAATCAATGAGAAATTACTTGAAACTCAAAATTCTATACTAATCAAAATAACACAATTTATAAATTTATCGGAGAAGAAATAAATCAATGAAAAATTACTTGAAACTTAAAATTCTATACTAATCAAAATAACACAATCCATAAATTTATCGGAGAAGAAATAAATCAATGAAAAATTACTTGAAACTCAAAATTCTATACTAATCAAAATAACATAATCTATAAATTTATCGGAGAAGAAATAAATCAATGAGAAATTACTTGAAACTTAAAATTCTATACTAATCAAAATAACACAATCCATAAATTTATCGGAGAAGAAATAAATCAATGAGAAATTACTTGAAACTTAAAATTCTATACTAATCAAAATAACACAATTTATAAATTTATCGGAGAAGAAATAAATCAATGAAAAATTACTTGAAACTTAAAATTCTATACTAATCAAAATAACACAATCTTTAAATTTATCGGAGAAGAAATAAATCAATGAAAAATTACTTGAAACTTAAAATTTTATACTAATCAAAATAACACAATCCATAAATTTATCGGGGAAGAAATAAATCAATGAAAAATTACTTGAAACTTTAAATTCAATACTAATCAAAATAACACAATCCATAAATTTATCGGAGAAGAAATAAATCAATGAAAAATTACTTGAAACTTAACATTCTATACTAATCAAAATAACACAATCTATAAATTTATCGCAGAAGAAAATAAATCAATGAAAAA
The DNA here is from genome assembly GCA_963942595.1 of Cylloceria caligata. NCBI lineage: Eukaryota > Metazoa > Arthropoda > Insecta > Hymenoptera > Ichneumonidae > Cylloceria > Cylloceria caligata. The sequence continues at coordinate 46,555,313 of OZ012706.1, forward strand.
TTACTTGAAACTTAAAATTCTGTACTAATCAAAATAACACAATCCATAAATTTATCGGAGAATAAATAAATCAATGAGAAATTACTTGAAACTTAAAATTCTATACTAATCAAAATAACACAATCCATAAATTTATCGGAGAAGAAATAAATCAATGAAAAATTACTTGAAACTTAAAATTCTATACTAATCAAAATAACACAATCCATAAATTTATCGGAGAAGAAAATAAATAAATGAAAATTTACTTGAAACCTAAAATTCTATATTAATTAAAATAACACAATCCATAAATTTATCGGGGAAGAAATAAATCAATGAAAAACTACTTGAAACCTAAAATTCTATACTAATCAAAATAACATAATCCATAAATTTATCGGAGAAGAAATAAATCAATGAAAAATTACTTGAAACTTAAAATTCTATACTAATCAAAATAACACAATTCATAAATTTATCGGAGAAGAAAATAAATCAATGAAAAATTACTTGAAACTTAAAATTCTATACTAATCAAAATAACACAATCCATAAATTTATCGGAGAATAAATAAATCAATGAAAAATTACTTGAAATTAAAAGTTCTATACTAATCAAAATAACACAATCCATAAATTTATCGGAGAATAAATAAATCAATGAAAAATTACTTGAAACTTAAAATTCTATACTAATCAAAATAACACAATCTATAAATTTATCGGAGAATAAATAAATCAATGAGAAATTACTTGAAACTTAAAATTCTATACTAATCAAAATAACACAATCCATAAATTTATCGGAGAATAAATAAATCAATGAGAAATTACTTGAAACTTAAAATTCTATACTAATCAAAATAACACAATCCATAAATTTATCGGAGAAGAAATAAATCAATGAGAAATTACTTGAAACTTAAAATTTTATACTAATCAAAATAACACAATCCATAACTTTATCGGAGAAGAAAATAAATCAATGAGAAATTACTTGAAACTTAAAATTCTATACTAATCAAAATAACACAATCCATAAATTTATCGGAGAAGAAATAAATCAATGAAAAATTACTTGAAACTTAAAATTCTATACTAATCAAAATAACACAATTTATAAATTTATCGGAGAAGAAAATAAATCAATGAGAAATTACTTGAAACTTAAAATTCTATACTAATCAAAATAACACAATCCATAAATTTATCGGAGAAGAAAATAAATCAATGAAAAATTACTTGAAACTTAAAATTCTATACTAATCAAAATAACACAATCCATAAATTTATTGGAGAAGAAATAAATCAATGAGAAATTACTTGAAACTTAAAATTCTATACTAATCAAAATAACACAATCCATAAATTTATCGGCAATGAAAAATTACTTGAAACTTAAAATTCTATACTAATCAAAATAACACAATCCATAAATTTATCGGAGAAGAAATAAATCAATGAAAAATTACTTGAAACTTAAAATTCTATACTAATCAAAATAACACAATCCATAAATTTATCGGAGAATAAATAAATCAATGAGAAATTACTTGAAACTTAAAATTCTATACTAATCAAAATAACACAATCCATAAATTCATCGGAGAAGAAGATAAATCAATGAAAAATTACTTGAAACTTAAAATTCTATACTAATCAAAATAACGTAATCCATAAATTTATCGGAGAAGAAATAAATCAATGAAAAATTACTTGAAACTTAAAATTCTATACTAATCAAAATAACACAATCCATAAATTTATCGGAGAAGAAAATAAATCAATGAAAAATTACTTGAAACTTAATATTCTATACTAATCAAAATAACACAATTTATAAATTTATCGGAGAAGAAAATAAATCAATGAAAAATTACTTGAAACTTAAAATTCTATACTAATCAAAATAACACAATCCATAAATTTATCGGAGAAGAAATAAATCAATGAAAAATTACTTGAAACTTAAAATTCTATATTAATCAAAATAACACAATCCATAAATTTATCGGAGAATAAATAAATTAATGAAAAATTACTTGAAACTTAAAATTCTATACTAATCAAAATAACACAATCCATAAATTTATCGGCAATGAAAAATTACTTGAAACTTAAAATTCTATACTAATCAAAATAGCACAATCCATAAATTTATCGGAGAAGAAATAAATCAATGAAAAATTACTTGAAACTTAAAATTCTATACTAATCAAAATAACACAATCCATAAATTTATCGGAGAATAAATAAATCAATGAAAAATTACTTGAAACTTAAAATTCTATACTAATCAAAATAACGTAATCCATAAATTTATCGGAGAAGAAATAAATCAATAAAAAGTTACTTGAAACTTAAAATTCTATACTAATCAAAATAACATAATCCATAAATTTATCGGAGAAGAAATAAATCAATGAAAAATTACTTGAAACTCAAAATTCTATACTAATCAAAATAACATAATTTATAAATTTATCGGAGAAGAAATAAATCAATGAGAAATTACTTGAAACTTAAAATTCTATACTAATCAAAATAACACAATCCATAAATTTATCGGAGAAGAAATAAATCAATGAAAAATTACTTGAAACTCAAAATTCTATACTAATCAAAATAACATAATCTATAAATTTATCGGAGAAGAAATAAATCAATGAGAAATTACTTGAAACTTAAAATTCTATACTAATCAAAATAACACAATCCATAAATTTATCGGAGAAGAAATAAATCAATGAGAAATTACTTGAAACTTAAAATTCTATACTAATCAAAATAACACAATTTATAAATTTATCGGAGAAGAAATAAATCAATGAAAAATTACTTGAAACTTAAAATTCTATACTAATCAAAATAACACAATCTTTAAATTTATCGGAGAAGAAATAAATCAATGAAAAATTACTTGAAACTTAAAATTTTATACTAATCAAAATAACACAATCCATAAATTTATCGGGGAGGAAATAAATCAATGAAAAATTACTTGAAACTTTAAATTCAATACTAATCAAAATAACACAATCCATAAATTTATCGGAGAAGAAATAAATCAATGAAAAATTACTTGAAACTTAACATTCTATACTAATCAAAATAACACAATCTATAAATTTATCGCAGAAGAAAATAAATCAATGAAAAATTACTTGAAACTTAAAATTCTGTACTAATCAAAATAACACAATCCATAAATTTATCGGAGAATAAATAAATCAATGAGAAATTACTTGAAACTTAAAATTCTATACTAATCAAAATAACACAATCCATAAATTTATCGGAGAAGAAATAAATCAATGAAAAATTACTTGAAACTTAAAATTCTATACTAATCAAAATAACACAATCCATAAATTTATCGGAGAAGAAAATAAATAAATGAAAATTTACTTGAAACCTAAAATTCTATATTAATTAAAATAACACAATCCATAAATTTATCGGGGAAGAAATAAATCAATGAAAAACTACTTGAAACTTAAAATTCTATACTAATCAAAATAACATAATCCATAAATTTATCGGAGAAGAAATAAATCAATGAAAAATTACTTGAAACTTAAAATTCTATACTAATCAAAATAACACAATTCATAAATTTATCGGAGAAGAAAATAAATCAATGAAAAATTACTTGAAACTTAAAATTCTATACTAATCAAAATAACACAATCCATAAATTTATCGGAGAATAAATAAATCAATGAAAAATTACTTGAAATTAAAAGTTCTATACTAATCAAAATAACACAATCCATAAATTTATCGGAGAATAAATAAATCAATGAAAAATTACTTGAAACTTAAAATTCTATACTAATCAAAATAACACAATCTATAAATTTATCGGAGAATAAATAAATCAATGAGAAATTACTTGAAACTTAAAATTCTATACTAATCAAAATAACACAATCCATAAATTTATCGGAGAATAAATAAATCAATGAGAAATTACTTGAAACTTAAAATTCTATACTAATCAAAATAACACAATCCATAAATTTATCGGAGAAGAAATAAATCAATGAGAAATTACTTGAAACTTAAAATTTTATACTAATCAAAATAACACAATCCATAACTTTATCGGAGAAGAAAATAAATCAATGAGAAATTACTTGAAACTTAAAATTCTATACTAATCAAAATAACACAATCCATAAATTTATCGGAGAAGAAATAAATCAATGAAAAATTACTTGAAACTTAAAATTCTATACTAATCAAAATAACACAATTTATAAATTTATCGGAGAAGAAAATAAATCAATGAGAAATTACTTGAAACTTAAAATTCTATACTAATCAAAATAACACAATCCATAAATTTATCGGAGAAGAAAATAAATCAATGAAAAATTACTTGAAACTTAAAATTCTATACTAATCAAAATAACACAATCCATAAATTTATTGGAGAAGAAATAAATCAATGAGAAATTACTTGAAACTTAAAATTCTATACTAATCAAAATAACACAATCCATAAATTTATCGGCAATGAAAAATTACTTGAAACTTAAAATTCTATACTAATCAAAATAACACAATCCATAAATTTATCGGAGAAGAAATAAATCAATGAAAAATTACTTGAAACTTAAAATTCTATACTAATCAAAATAACACAATCCATAAATTTATCGGAGAATAAATAAATCAATGAGAAATTACTTGAAACTTAAAATTCTATACTAATCAAAATAACACAATCCATAAATTCATCGGAGAAGAAGATAAATCAATGAAAAATTACTTGAAACTTAAAATTCTATACTAATCAAAATAACGTAATCCATAAATTTATCGGAGAAGAAATAAATCAATGAAAAATTACTTGAAACTTAAAATTCTATACTAATCAAAATAACACAATCCATAAATTTATCGGAGAAGAAAATAAATCAATGAAAAATTACTTGAAACTTAATATTCTATACTAATCAAAATAACACAATTTATAAATTTATCGGAGAAGAAAATAAATCAATGAAAAATTACTTGAAACTTAAAATTCTATACTAATCAAAATAACACAATCCATAAATTTATCGGAGAAGAAATAAATCAATGAAAAATTACTTGAAACTTAAAATTCTATATTAATCAAAATAACACAATCCATAAATTTATCGGAGAATAAATAAATTAATGAAAAATTACTTGAAACTTAAAATTCTATACTAATCAAAATAACACAATCCATAAATTTATCGGCAATGAAAAATTACTTGAAACTTAAAATTCTATACTAATCAAAATAGCACAATCCATAAATTTATCGGAGAAGAAATAAATCAATGAAAAATTACTTGAAACTTAAAATTCTATACTAATCAAAATAACACAATCCATAAATTTATCGGAGAATAAATAAATCAATGAGAAATTACTTGAAACTTAAAATTCTATACTAATCAAAATAACACAATCCATAAATTCATCGGAGAAGAAGATAAATCAATGAAAAATTACTTGAAACTTAAAATTCTATACTAATCAAAATAACGTAATCCATAAATTTATCGGAGAAGAAATAAATCAATGAAAAATTACTTGAAACTTAAAATTCTATACTAATCAAAATAACACAATCCATAAATTTATCGGAGAAGAAAATAAATCAATGAAAAATTACTTGAAACTTAATATTCTATACTAATCAAAATAACACAATTTATAAATTTATCGGAGAAGAAAATAAATCAATGAAAAATTACTTGAAACTTAAAATTCTATACTAATCAAAATAACACAATCCATAAATTTATCGGAGAAGAAATAAATCAATGAAAAATTACTTGAAACTTAAAATTCTATATTAATCAAAATAACACAATCCATAAATTTATCGGAGAATAAATAAATTAATGAAAAATTACTTGAAACTTAAAATTCTATACTAATCAAAATAACACAATCCATAAATTTATCGGAGAAGAAATAAATCAATGAAAAATTACTTGAAACTTAAAATTCTATACTAATCAAAATAACACAATCCATAAATTTATCGGAGAATAAATAAATCAGTGAGAAATTACTTGAAACTTAAAATTCTATACTAATCAAAATAACACAATCCATAAATTCATCGGAGAAGAAGATAAATCAATGAAAAATTACTTGAAACTTAAAATTCTATACTAATCAAAATAACGTAATCCATAAATTTATCGGAGAAGAAATAAATCAATGAAAAATAACTTGAAACTTCAAAATTCTATACTAATCAAAATAACATAATCCATAAATTTATCGGAGAAGAAATAAATCAATGAAAAATTACTTGAAACTCAAAATTCTATACTAATCAAAATAACATAATCTATAAATTTATCGGAGAAAAAATAAATCAATGAGAAATTACTTGAAACTTAAAATTCTATACTAATCAAAATAACACAATCCATAAATTTATCGGAGAAGAAATAAATCAATGAGAAATTACTTGAAACTCAAAATTCTATACTAATCAAAATAACACAATTTATAAATTTATCGGAGAAGAAATAAATCAATGAAAAATTACTTGAAACTTAAAATTCTATACTAATCAAAATAACACAATCCATAAATTTATCGGAGAAGAAATAAATCAATGAGAAATTACTTGAAACTTCAAATTCTATACTAATCAAAATAACACAATCCATAAATTTATCGGAGAAGAAAATAAATCAATGAAAAATTACTTGAAACTTAATATTCTATACTAATCAAAATAACACAATTTATAAATTTATCGGAGAAGAAAATAAATCAATGAAAAATTACTTGAAACTTAAAATTCTATACTAATCAAAATAACACAATCCATAAATTTATCGGAGAAGAAATAAATCAATGAAAAATTACTTGAAACTTAAAATTCTATATTAATCAAAATAACACAATCCATAAATTTATCGGAGAATAAATAAATTAATGAAAAATTACTTGAAACTTAAAATTCTATACTAATCAAAATAACACAATCCATAAATTTATCGGAGAAGAAATAAATCAATGAAAAATTACTTGAAACTTAAAATTCTATACTAATCAAAATAACATAATTTATAAATTTATCGGAGAAGAAATAAATCAATGAGAAATTACTTGAAACTTAAAATTCTATACTAATCAAAATAACACAATCCATAAATTTATCGGAGAAGAAATAAATCAATGAAAAATTACTTGAAACTCAAAATTCTATACTAATCAAAATAACACAATCCATAAATTTATCGGAGAAGAAATAAATCAATGAGAAATTACTTGAAACTTAAAATTCTATACTAATCAAAATAACACAATCCATAACTTTATCGGAGAAGAAAATAAATCAATGAGAAATTACTTAAAACTTAAAATTCTATACTAATCAAAATAACACAATCCATAAATTTATCGGAGAAGAAAATAAATCAATGAAAAATTACTTGAAACTTAAAATTCTATACTAATCAAAATAACACAATCCATAAATTTATTGGAAAAGAAATAAATCAATGAGAAATTACTTGAAACTTAAAATTCTATACTAATCAAAATAACACAATCCATAAATTTATCGGCAATGAAAAATTACTTGAAACTTAAAATTCTATACTAATCAAAATAACACAATCCATAAATTTATCGGAGAAGAAATAAATCAATGAAAAATTACTTGAAACTTAAAATTCTATACTAATCAAAATAACACAATCCATAAATTTATCGGAGAATAAATAAATCAATGAGAAATTACTTGAAACTTAAAATTCTATACTAATCAAAATAACACAATCCATAAATTCATCGGAGAAGAAGATAAATCAATGAAAAATTACTTGAAACTTAAAATTCTATACTAATCAAAATAACGTAATCCATAAATTTATCGGAGAAGAAATAAATCAATGAAAAATTACTTGAAACTTAAAATTCTATACTAATCAAAATAACATAATCCATAAATTTATCGGAGAAGAAATAAATCAATGAAAAATTACTTGAAACTCAAAATTCTATACTAATCAAAATAACATAATTTATAAATTTATCGGAGAAGAAATAAATCAATGAGAAATTACTTGAAACTTAAAATTCTATACTAATCAAAATAACACAATCCATAAATTTATCGGAGAAGAAATAAATCAATGAAAAATTACTTGAAACTCAAAATTCTATACTAATCAAAATAACATAATCTATAAATTTATCGGAGAAGAAATAAATCAATGAGAAATTACTTGAAACTTAAAATTCTATACTAATCAAAATAACACAATCCATAAATTTATCGGAGAAGAAATAAATCAATGAGAAATTACTTGAAACTTAAAATTCTATACTAATCAAAATAACACAATTTATAAATTTATCGGAGAAGAAATAAATCAATGAAAAATTACTTGAAACTTAAAATTCTATACTAATCAAAATAACACAATCTTTAAATTTATCGGAGAAGAAATAAATCAATGAAAAATTACTTGAAACTTAAAATTTTATACTAATCAAAATAACACAATCCATAAATTTATCGGGGAAGAAATAAATCAATGAAAAATTACTTGAAACTTAAAATTCTATACTAATCAAAATAACACAATCCATAAATTTATCGGAGAAGAAAATAAATCAATGAAAAATTACTTGAAACTTAAAATTCTATACTAATCAAAATAACACAATCCATAAATTTATCGGAGAAGGAAATAAATCAATGAGAAATTACTTGAAACTTAAAATTCTATACTAATCAAAATAACATAATCCATAAATTTATCGGAGAAGAAAATAAATCAATGAAAATCTACTTGAAACTTAAAATTCTATACTAATCAAAATAACACAATCCATAAATTTATCGGAGAAGAAATAAATCAATGAAAAATTACTTGAAACTTAAAATTCTATACTAATCAAAATAACACAATCCATAAATTTATCGGAGAAGAAATAAATCAATGAAAAATTACTTGAAACTTAAAATTCTGTACTAATCAAAATAACACAATCCATAAATTTATCGGAGAAGAAAATAAATCAATGAAAAATTACTTGAAACTTAAAATTCTATACTAATCAAAATAACACAATCCATAAATTTATCGGAGAAGAAAATAAATCAATGAAAAATTACTTGAAACTTAAAATTCTATACTAATCAGAATAACATAATCCATAAATTTATCGGAAAAGAAATAAATCAATGAGAAATTACTTGAAACTTAAAATTCTATACTAATCAAAATAACACAATCCATAAATTTATCGGAGAAGAAATAAATCAATGAAAAATTACTTGAAACTTAACATTCTATACTAATCAAAATAACACAATCTATAAATTTATCGGAGAAGAAAATAAATCAATGAAAAATTACTTGAAACTTAAAATTCTGTACTAATCAAAATAACAAAATCCATAAATTTATCGGAGAAGAAATAAATCAATGAGAAATTACTTGAAACTTAAAATTCTATACTAATCAAAATAACATAATCCATAAATTTATCGGAGAAGAAATAAATCAATGAAAAATTACTTGAAACTTAAAATTCTATACTAATCAAAATAACACAATTCATAAATTTATCGGAGAAGAAAATAAATCAATGAAAAATTACTTGAAACTTAAAATTCTATACTAATCAAAATAACACAATCCATAAATTTATCGGAGAATAAATAAATCAATGAAAAATTACTTGAAATTTAAAATTCTATACTAATCAAAATACTACAATCCATAAATTTATCGGAGAATAAATAAATCAATGAAAAATTACTTGAAACTTAAAATTCTATACTAATCAAAATAACACAATCCATAAATTTATCGGAGAAGAAAATAAATCAATGAAAAATTACTTGAAACTTAAAATTCTATACTAATCAAAATAACACAATCCATAAATTTATTGGAGAAGAAATAAATCAATGAGAAATTACTTGAAACTTAAAATTCTATACTAATTAAAATAACACAATCCATAAATTTATCGGCAATGAAAAATGACTTGAAACTTAAAATTCTATACTAATCAAAATAACACAATCTATAAATTTATCGGAGAAGAAATAAATCAATGAAAAATTACTTGAAACTTAAAATTCTATACTAATCAAAATAACACAATCCATAAATTTATCGGAGAATAAATAAATCAATGAGAAATTACTTGAAACTTAAAATTCTATACTAATCAAAATAACACAATCCATAAATTCATCGGAGAAGAAGATAAATCAATGAAAAATTACTTGAAACTTAAAATTCTATACTAATCAAAATAACGTAATCCATAAATTTATCGGAGAAGAAATAAATCAATGAAAAATTACTTGAAACTTAAAATTCTATACTAATCAAAATAACATAATCCATAAATTTATCGGAGAAGAAATAAATCAATAAAAAATTACTTGAAACTCAAAATTCTATACTAATCAAAATAACATAATCTATAAATTTATCGGAGAAAAAATAAATCAATGAGAATTTACTTGAAACTTAAAATTCTATACTAATCAAAATAACACAATCCATAAATTTATCGGAGAAGAAATAAATCAATGAGAAATTACTTGAAACTTAAAATTCTATACTAATCAAAATAACACAATTTATAAATTTATCGGAGAAGAAATAAATCAATGAAAAATTACTTGAAACTTAAAATTCTATACTAATCAAAATAACACAATCCATAAATTTATCGGAGAAGAAATAAATCAATGAGAAATTACTTGAAACTTAAAATTCTATACTAATCAAAATAACACAATCCATAAATTTATCGGAGAAGAAAATAAATCAATGAAAAATTACTTGAAACTTAAAATTCTATACTAATCAAAATAACACAATTTATAAATTTATCGGAGAAGAAAATAAATCAATGAAAAATTACTTGAAACTTAAAATTCTATACTAATCAAAATAACACAATCCATAAATTTATCGGAGAAGAAATAAATCAATGAAAAATTACTTGAAACTTAAAATTCTATATTAATCAAAATAACACAATCCATAAATTTATCGGAGAATAAATAAATTAATGAAAAATTACTTGAAACTTAAAATTCTATACTAATCAAAATAACACAATCCATAAATTTATCGGAGAAGAAATAAATCAATGAAAAATTACTTGAAACTTAAAATTCTATACTAATCAAAATAACATAATTTATAAATTTATCGGAGAAGAAATAAATCAATGAGAAATTACTTGAAACTTAAAATTCTATACTAATCAAAATAACACAATCCATAAATTTATCGGAGAAGAAATAAATCAATGAAAAATTACTTAAAACTCAAAATTCTATACTAATCAAAATAACACAATCCATAAATTTATCGGAGAAGAAATAAATCAATGAGAAATTACTTGAAACTTAAAATTCTATACTAATCAAAATAACACAATCCATAAATTTATCGGAGAAGAAATAAATCAATGAAAAATTACTTGAAACTTAAAATTCTATACTAATCAAAATAACACAATCCATAAATTTATCGGAGAAGAAATAAATCAATGAAAAATTACTTGAAACTTAAAATTCTATACTAATCAAAATAACACAATCCATAAATTTATCGGAGAAGAAAATAAATCAATGAGAAATTACTTTAAACTTAAAATTCTATACTAATCAAAATAACACAATCCATAAATTTATCGTAGAAGAAATAAATCAATGAAAAATTACTTGAAACTTAAAATTCTATACTAATCAAAATAACACAATCCATAAATTTATCGGAGAAGAAATAAATCAATGAAAAATTACTTGAAACTTAAAATTCTATACTAATCAAAATAACACAATCCATAAATTTATCGGAGAAAAAATAAATCAATGAAAAATTACTTGAAACTTAAAATTCTATACTAATCAAAATAACACAATTCATAAATTTATCGGAGAAGAAAATAAATCAATGAAAAATTACTTGAAACTTAAAATTCTATACTAATCAAAATAACACAATCTATAAATTTATCGGAGAAGAAAATAAATCAATGAAAAATTACTTGAAACTTAAAATTCTGTACTAATCAAAATAACACAATCCATAAATTTATCGGAGAAGAAATAAATCAATGAGAAATAGAGTAAAATAAAATAATAAAATTATAAATTTATTTAAAAAAAAGAGTAATTTTTAGACTAAAAAAATTTTTTTTTTTTAAATTTTAAATTTTAAAGTTAATTAAATTTTTTAAAATTAGTTATTAGATTAAATTTATTGATTATAATAATTATAGTATTATAATTATTTAATTTATTAGGGTTAAAAAAAAATTTAAAAATTTAAAAAAAATTTAAAAATTTAAAAAAAATTAAAAAATTTAAAAAAATTTAAAAATTTAAAAAAATTTAAAATTTAAAAAAATTAAAATTAATTAAATATTTGTTTAAAATAAATTTAATAGTATATAATAAATTTATTAATATATAATATATAATTAATATATAATAAATTTATTAATATATAATATATACTTATTGTTATATAAATATTAATTAATATATAATATATCTATTAATAAATAAATCATATATTAATAATAATAAATTTATTAATAAATAAAATACATATATTAATATTAATAACTTTATTTTTATAAATTATTGCAACTTAATAATTAGCTAATTAAAGATATATGTATAAGTGCTCTATTTAAATCTAAAAATAAATTATAAATCATTACAAGGATTAATTATTAATTAAATATATTAATATAAAATATTATAAATATATGTTTAAATTAAATGGATAAATCTTTAAATGTTATACAATATTAATTATTAAAATAGATATATCTAATATTATATATCAATTAAATATTTATTATAAATTAATATATATTAATTCATATATAATAAATTTATTAATATATAACATATAATTAATATATAATAAATTTATCAATATATAATATACAATTATTGTTATATAAATATTAATTAATATATAATATATCTATTAATAAATAAATCATATATTAATAATAATAAATTTATTAATAAATAAAATACATATATTAATATTAATAAATTTATTATTATAAATTATTGCAACTCAATAATTAGCTAATTAAAGATATATGTATAAGTGCTCTATTTAAATCTAAAAATAAATTATAAATCATTACAAGGATTAATTATTAATTAAATATATTAATATAAAATATTATAAATATATGTTTAAATTAAATGGATAAATCCCTAAATGTTATACAATATTAATTATTAAAATAGATATATCTAATATTATATATCAATTAAATATTTATAATAAATAAATATATAATAATTAATATATAATAAATTTATTAATATATAATATATAATTATTGTTATATAAATATTAATTAATATATAATATATCTATTAATAAATAAATCATATATTAATAATAATAAATTTATTAATAAATAAAATACATATATTAATATTACGCTACATTTTACCATACTATGATATATATATATATATATATTTGCTATGCCTCATTCAATTAATGATTATGTAATTCTCGATTTGAACTATCCATGTTAAAAATACATATATTGAAACTCCAAGTTAACGAGTTAATAATTATACTTAATAACATATTTAAATATAAAATAGAATGCGCGAATGCCGAGTGGCTTGCACTCGTGGGCTCGCTTAGGCGACATAGTAAGAAGCCACCTGAGAGGGAGTGAGAGGTAAGAGATGGACTTCTCCCATGAGCAGAAGTGAGACAACCCTACCCCTCGAAAGCACCACAACAGCAGCTCGGCTCCTCGCATAAACAAAACGCTAGAATATACAACGACCAGCATTCTCGGTAATATCTGCAAGTAATATAATTGCTAGCTACAGCTACAAGCACTGCACCACGTTAGAAAAGAATAAGGCAATAAAGCCATTAGGATTCACCTAGAGCTAGTCGAAGTCATAAAGTAATAAAGCTATTAGCGAGTCGCATACTGAAGTAAGTCATAAAGCAATAAAACACCCGCTTGGGAAAACTCGTCGAGCAAAGAGTCAATGGGACATTAAAAACAATAAATCAGAGGAATTTCCAAAAGAACTTAACTATGCAGACTACTCTGACTGTGTAGGCCTACCCCAATAAGGACTTGAGCTCGAGGGGTTCGCCCACTTAAAACATTCAGCTATACTATCAGGAGTACAAATTGAAAATGCGGGATTTTTTTCTATTTTTGAACGTTTATTCTGAAAAAATGGTAACAAATGAATTATTCAAAGTATTGTCCATCGCTAGCCACAACTTTTTCCCATCTTTCTGGCAATTTACGGATACCGTCGCGAAAAAATTCGGCCGGCTTGGCTGCTATCCAGTCATCGACCCATTTTTGGGCTTCTTCGTAAGAATGGAAGCGCTGGTCAGCTAGGCCATGTGTCATCGATCGGAAAAGGTGGTAATCGGAAGGAGCAATATCTGGGCTATACGGCGGGTGGGGTAAGACTTCCCATTTCAGCGTTTGTAGGTATGTTTTGACCGGCGCTGCAACATGTGGCCGAGCGTTGTCATGTTGCAAAATTACTTTGTCGTGTCTTTGCTCGTATTGTGGCCGTTTTTCTTTGAGTGCGCGGCTCAAACGCATCAATTGAGTTCGGTATAGTGCTCCTGTGATGGTTTCGTTCGATTTCAATAGCTCATAATACACCACACCCAGCTGGTCCCACCAAATACAGAGCATGAGCTTGGCGCCGTGAATATTTGGTTTGGCCGTCGATGATGATGCATGGCCGGGGTAACCATATGATTTTTTGCGCTTCGGGTTATCGTAATGGATCCACTTTTCATCACCAGTGACAATGCGATGCAAAAAACCCTTCCGTTTTTGCCGTTCGAGCAGCAGTTCGCATGCAAAAAAACGGCGCTCGACGTCTCTCGGCTTCAGCTCATACGGCACCCAATGTCCTTGCTTTTGGATCATTCCGAGGGCTTTTATACGATGGGAAATGGCTTGTTGTGTCACTCCCAATGAATCTGCGAGCTCTTGTTGAGTTTGACACGAGTCTTAATTGAGTATTGCCTCCAATTCAGCATTCTCAAACTTTTTCACTTGGCCCGGCCGCTCTTTGTCCTCAACGTCAAAATCACCACTTCTAAACCGCACAAACCATCTCTCGCACGTTGAAACCGATGGAACATGACTCGGATAAGCCTCGGAGACCAATCGATGTGCTTCAGCAGCACTTTTCTTCAAATTAAAGAAGTAAATTAAAACTTCCCGCAAATGCTGTTTTGTTGGCACGAAACTCGACATATTGAGAGCTCAAAAAAACTATGAATTTGACACTGCGACAAATTGACACATACTGAAAATTAAAGCTATAAGACGTAGCTTTGACATGAACATAGTCACAGTACTGCCTGATGCGTATAGCGTTAGTAACGCCATCTGTTATCAAACCCGCATTTTCAATTTGTACCCCTGATATAAGAATAAAACTCGGAAGTCCGCACGGACCAGACACGCACATGCACGAGCATTCTACCAATAGGACACACTTGTACACACCCAACATATTCATAGAATAGTACCAACGACAAAGTGCAGCAAGCCTAGCCTCCTTGCTTTAGACGTGCCAACCACCTGCAACCACTTGAAGGAGACGCCCTAACTTGTCCAACCCTTGAACGTCTGTGCCATCCCCTAACAATGCTGTTGCTAGAAAGAGATAGACATATTCGTACATTTATACACGCGCACGCTTGGCCTCTTTTTCAAGAAGAGAATAATTGTAACTGGTATAATTAAAATAAGAATCATAATGTTAACTGTAGAATAAATCGATGCGTAGTAGAGTAACTAAAACCTGCGACGCAAAACCATTCCGAGAAGTGTTGTTCGCTACATAAGATAAACAATAAGATCACCGTAGGCATTGCTTGTGTGACAGATTTCTTTGTTACGAGTAGACGCGTGCAAACAAAAGTTTATGCGAGGAGCCGAGCTGCTATTGTCGTGGTGCTTTCGAGGGGTAGGGTTGTCTCACTTCTGCAAATGGGCTTCCATCTCTGAATCTGAAGATATGGGAGTCCATCTCTTACCTCTCACTCCGTCTCAAGTGGCTTCTTACTATATCGCCTAAGCGAGCCCACGAGTGCAAGCCACTCGGCATTCGTGCATTTTATTTTATATTCAAATATGTTATTAAGTATAATTATTAACTCGTTAACTTGGAGTTTCAATATATGTATTTTTAATATGGATAGTTCAAATCGAGAATTACATAATCATTAATTGAATGAGGCATAGCAAATATAGATATATATATAGTATGGTAAAATGTAGCGTGGAGAAATATAGATGGTAAACATAGTATAGCAAAATATAGTATCGTAAATGTAGTATAGTAAATGTGTAGTGTAGTATAGTGGGTCACATAATAGTGAACCGCATATGGGTATAAGAAAGTGACCTATCCTAATAATTCTATCTCTCTTCCTCACATACGCATGGCTTGGGCTACGTCGGTCCACTATTCGCTCGCTCTCGTACTCGTGAGGAGACACAAGACGTAACAACGTCGAATGTGTGTGGACAATTTTGTATCGTATTCCTGCATCTTATGTCATGCGGATTCACCATGTCGTAATTTAATAATCTCTTTAGCGATAATGTCATGAAAAGGGATAGAAGAGTACGACGTGAATATTACAATGATTTTTGCCTCTCGACTATCGGACAGTGATAAAAATAAATTTAACGTGTTTGCAGGGATGTTGCGACGATAAATGTGTGCAAAGTGATTGAAATAAAATATTGATTAATTAAAAACTAATACCTCGTCTTACTGTGTCTCTTATTTTATAATTATATATAATATATTACAATAATTATAATTTACCTTAGCACAGCACAGCCGGAGCACAGTGCAGAGCGGTGTGTACGTGCAAAACCGCTGTCTGTGCATTCAAAGCGCTGGACACCTAGTTATGATTCAGAGGGGTTTGTTATCTTCAAACCCTATGATTACCAATCAGCAGCATCTTGAGCATTCAGTCTGTTTTTAACTTCGTGATCGTGCGTCAAAAACGTATTTTTCGCAATGTATCCTCGTTACAACGGTAGCGAGTTCGGCGTCCTCGGCGCCAAAATAATCATCAGGTACGATGGCGGCGACGTGGACGAAGGATTCGAGGACCCCGAGCTTTCTGAAGCGGACCTCGCTCGAGCGAGAAAATGGCAACGAGCGCGGGCGCGCGCTTGTGTGTGTTTGTGTGAGTGAGATAGTGAGAGACAAGAGTTTAAAATCACCGTCGAAGGAGGGTGGACGTCAACAACAGCAGAGGTGAGTACCTAATTTTATTCCTTTTTTCAAGTATTCGTACACCTTTGCTCCATCCTGCTGTGGTCTCTACTCTTCCTTGATCACCAGAGTACTGACACCACCTCACTTTACCATCTTCACGTTACTAACACTGGTTAAGAAGAGTGGGCAGTGCGGTGGTGGGAAAGTGGGATGGTGGGAGTAGGGGTGGGATGTATGAGGATGAGCAATGATGTATACATGCTACTGTCTAGTTTCGAATCTGAAGCTGAACGGTTCAAATCGTCGTGTACGACGTCGTCTACAGACTAGTCTACAGACTAGAGAAACTTGAAATGTTGTATTCCTTCTATGTTGAGAAATCAGCTGACGCATAGCCACGATGATCGTCGTGCGCCAGTTCATTGCTACTGGTGTTGTGATGCGCTCGGCTGCCGTGTTTACAGCCAAGGCATGCTACTCAAGCGAGAGACTATCATCAGTTTCTCTCTTGACTGTGGCGTCTTGCAAAGACGATTATAAAATCGTCTATGAAGAGCTAAGCCATATTGAAATTTTCGGCTACTCTCGTGAAAACCGCCAAGACAACTGTTCTCAGCTCGGAAATTTTCATCGCTTTTCTTTGTACCTACTTAACTCAGATGTGCTCAACAGCACTCAAGATACTCGGTAATCGTCCACCGTCATAATTTATACAAATCCAATATCGGTGAGGTGGAGAAATCTTGTCTTGTGCATCGTCAAAAGTCTCACCTCGTGGCGTGCTTCGCAGCGCGGGCTGCTTTACGTTTTCTTTCATATCGTGGCACGCAATTAATTAATATAATTGTACATGCGGCTCATTCAATTCGCTTTAAATTTAATTTTTCATTTTATTTTGGTTTTTATTGTAGTTGAGCGAGACAAGGTGGAAATAAAAACTATTTTCTCTGCCAACATCTTTCATCTGGTTATTTCGCACCTGTCGTGAGTGAAACTCATTTTTTCTCAATGTTTCAGATTGAAAATTCATCAGCCAAAACAATCCGCACGCAACATTCTACGATAATTAATTGAACTTGTGTAAATTATTTGTAGATCAATTAATTAATTAATCATTTTTGTATGCGGTTATATGTTTCTTCGGAGAGATCCCTGTGTTATCGATCTCAGAAAGATCTCTAACAATCGAATCCTTAATTATTTTTTGTCAACTCTGCTTGCCTTGCTCATTCATTAAGAATTAATGAGACAGCCAGACCTGACAATTTTCAACTTCTAAAGAAATCGTGAGAAAATATTGACACATCCCAGGTTCGAACCGGGAACTCCAGAATTCTAGCCTGGTACGTTACCAATTACGCCACCGCGGCTTTAGCAACATCAATTCACGATCTCTATTTTTAATGTCAATAGTACACCTTTGATTGTAGATCAATTAATTAATTAATCATTTTTGTATGCGGTCTTCAGAGTGATAAATCTTAAGCGACAATGTCATAGACCAAGTTTTTTCACGATTTCTTTAGAAGTTATAAATCGTCAGGTCTGGTTGCCTCATTAATTGTTAATGAATGAGTGAATCAAGCAAAGTTGACAAAAAATAATAAAGGATTCGATTGTTAGATATCTTTCTGAGATCGATAACACAGGGATCTAAGGTGGCGCTGACACTAACCGGGTTGCGAACTACCGAAAATTTCCATCATAAAACTTGGTATATAACATTGTCGCTTAAGATTTATCACTCTTATGACAATTAAATGTAATAAATCTGTTTAATCCGTTTTATCCAAATATACTGTGTATTTTTACTACGTTCACGCGAGTTTTTACTCTTGTTTGGCACACGATCCCAAAAATATCTTTTAAAAATATTATTAAAGTATTAAAATATTATTAAAGTGTTAAAATATTATTAAAGTATTAAAATATTATTAAAGTGTTAAAATATTATTAAAGTATTAAAATATTATTAAAGTATTAAAATATTGTTAAAGTATTAAAATATTATCGACCGTACAATTTCATTTACGTGTCGACTGCTATATCAAGGACACAATTTACCAGATGAGCAGCTCGTAGTCATCACGAGGTAGCACCGTTACAAGAGCACGTAAAATGGCAGCGTCTTGAGCTGGCCATTGCCACCGACGCTGGTAGCAACGAGCGTGCGCGTAGTACCGATCACATACTACGTATACTCCCGTGCGGTACTCCTGCCGAGCAAGCGGCACGAGAGATTGCCGAAATTCTCTTACCGTGAGTAGACAAGGCATGCCCAGTAGAATGAATGACGAGTCTCCAACAAAGTGCCGTCCGATCAATGAAAACGAATATAAAATATGCCGGCTTTGTGGTGCCTGGGGAATTTATAGTCATTAAAATACTTTTTTACGAGTTGTAGTTTTTAATGGTTTTTCACGAACAGCGAGAAATGTACTTGTTCGTTTTTTTAAGATTTGATGGGTGTGATGATTTTTAAAATCCAGTTGAATATACAATTTTCTACACCTGACATAGTTTTTTCTAAAAGTACTGGTACTTTATTATTATTATTTTCATACCAAAACACAGGACTAAGTATTTCTAAATTTTTTGATGAACTACATTGAGGTGACGAACGAAAACTAATGTATTTGGGTACTTAAGTAGTGTACAAGCAATCTAAGAAGTTTCTTCTCATTATTATGCACATTACTATAATAAATTAAACTTAACAGAAGTAAAATAATGCAAACTAATCATTTTAGAACTCTGATGTTTACGTCCTTGTAGATTTATATCTGGTTACTTTTAATTGTACTGGGTTTGAGACTTTTAATATTAATGCGATGTCTTCAACGCCCATCTGTCCCACCGCCTCACCACAAACTGCCATGATTACGTCACCCAGATCAAGTTTGGCACTCTCGTTTGCATTACTGCCAGATACCTGGAACAGAATAAGTTTCGTGGCATTTACTCACTTTTTTCATTTAACAAAAATGAAATGTGAGGCGTAGAAGGCACAAAAGGTCATTTATATTGATTCGTGAATCTACTAGGCATTTCTTGTTCTTGTTCTATACAGACTGAGTTATTTTGAGATAAAGTAAACAACGAATAAACAAAAAGTCAGGAACAAAAATGAGATTTATATAATATATTTTCGCCACAGCCCGTTAATAAAACTATGTACACCAAGCCACGTGATATTATGGATTCGTTCGAACTCATGGAGACGAATTAACGGCCACATACATTCTCGTGACGCCCGGTCGCATCGCGACGAAAAAATAATCCAGGCGCGGAGAGGCCACGTTATGCCTGAGTACCCTAGTTTCTTTTATCTGCATAATGTTTATAACGTGCAGCCAACCTCCCTCACGCTCTCTCGCGCAATTGCGATATATTCGGATTTGAAAATTCAATAATTACCACTAACCACATGTGAAGACATTATATTGGTGTCACAAATGAAGATTTATATAAACGAATCTCACACCAATTTTTTTCTCTGATATCTGCAAACATACTACATTTCGACAAGTTTATCAGTGAGAAGTGTAAAAATAAACGAATCCTGTTTTATATATGTAAGGTGATATCAGAAAAACACGTTTATTAATTAATAAACGGAATTAATTGACGGAAGCTGGAAGTGTATAGAGTTGTTTTTCAATGTCGCTAGCCTTATTCTCGGCATTGATGCCAATAGTGTAAAATGGAAACTCCCTTTCCCTATACATGTGCTAAGTTTCAATGGATATCATCTTCTTTGAAGAAAAAATTATTTTTCAACATATTGTTATCTGAAGTTATTGCGGTGCACTTTAACAATCTAAACACAAAGAATTTTTTATGCCGATGACGGTCGGCTCGTAAACTGAGTAATAGGAGTCGAAGCTGAACAATATTTCCAACTCACAACGACTTCCAGTTTTCGCGGATGACCACAAAAGCCCGTGCTCCCGCGAACTAGGTACCAGTCCCGAGAAATAAATTATTTCACGAGACAAATTTAATGTGCACGTGGAATACACGGGGCCGGCTAGGCTTTGCTGTACACTCGGTGTTTGGTAGACGGAATGGGTTAGTCAGAGGTGTTTTGCGAAGAAAATCTCAACACGGTCGTTAGAGAAATATATAATAAATAAACAAAACATAATAAACAATTTATTGCAGTTGGTAAACAAAATAATTAACCGGGGCGCTACTCTCGGAAACACGGTCGGGAAGCGACAAGATGCAGCGTGCCAGATTTCCGTTAATTCAATTTTCCTCACAATATTTAACAAACAATATAATAATCGCAAAAGAACATTAAATAAATAACTAAAACTAAGTAAACGGTATAGAATAAACAGATCAGATTGAATAATACAGAATAAATAAATCAGAAGGAACAAAATAGAATAAATAAATCAGAATAAATAAATCAGGATAAATAAATCAGAACAAATAAATCAGAATAAATAAATCAGAATAAATAAATCAGCAGAGATGGAACGAAGCCGTAGACGAGATAACACGGATAAGCCCTCCAAAAATTCAAACGAGAGCACGACTCTCTCAACGGTACGTTTAAAGTCATCGACACACCGTTCTGCCACATATAATAACTCCCAATCTTACAAGCTGCTACCCATCTAGTGTAGGTCTGACGTTATAGCTGGGCTCTGCGTGTACCAGTGCGGCTGCACCTAGCGATTGGCCTACTTGGGTTTTCTTGCTGGTAGATGGACTTCTGTATCGGCGGAACCTGCGAACAAAACTGTTCCCCGACTGCCAAATTTCTGGTCTTTTTATATCATTATCCCCTCTGTCCGTCCCATGCTTCTGATATTACTATAGCTGGTGGCGGTCCTATAGCCCATCTCCTGTAGCTCATCGATAGCCTTGGTCCTTTTTAAAATTCGTCGTTGGTCTTTAATTCTCTACTGGTGCTTTTTGAAACGAGTAACGGCATTTGGTCTCCGACGTGCCGGCTTACATGGTGTGACGCGCGGTAGCGGTGCTTCGTTGTGTGCACCGCGCGTCATGAGTTGACAAGTATAGGCCGGTCTATTCGGTGTGAGTAACGCACGGTAGCAGTTCCTCGATATTCGCACCGCGCGTTATTAGGTAACCAGTACGTTACAATATATTGGGTCTGGGAAAAAATTCATAGCATTTTTTTAGTAAAATTGAACTGGCTTATAGCGTGAAAATAAATTCATTTAAACCAAATATGCTCTATTATTATCGACAATGTTTCGCCATTTTTCGGGTAGAGCCATGATGCTATCGGTGAAGAACTGTGGTTTCTGGTTGAAAATCTGAATCAAGTGGTTTTCACAGGCTTCTTTTGAAATCAGCTTAATTCCATTGAGAGGGTTCTGCAGAGATCGGAATAAGTGATAGTCAGAGGGTGCTATGTCTGGACTATACGGTGGATGCATCAAAACTTCCCAACCAAGCTCTCGTAATTTTTGACAGGCATCAAAGAAGTGTGTGGTCGGGCGTTGTCATGATGGAATACAATACACTATTCCTATGAATCAATTCGGCCCGTTTTCTTTCAATTGCTTATCGTAATCTCTCTAGTTGTCCACAGTAGATGATTCTTAAATCATCTGATTTCCTTCCATTCCCACCACACACACAGCATCACCATTTTCGCCGTCAATCCTGGCTTTGCGAACACTTGTCACGGCTTACAACCCCTTGTCCACGATCTTCGACGCTACCGATTATAATACGTGATCCATTTTTCGTCACCGGTTACGACACGTTTCAAAAATGGCTCGATTTCATTGCGTTTCAGCAGCGCATCGCAGATGTTAATTTGGTCTATCATGTTTTTCGCGCTCAACTCATGAAGAACCCATAAATCGAGCTTCTTTTTGTAGCCAGCTTTGTGTAAATGGTTCAAAACCGTTTTGTGATCAACGCTTAGCTCCATACCAACCGACACTGCTGATATGCTTTTATCTTGTTGGAATTTTTTGAAGAATTTTATCAGCTTTTTTAGTGATTAGTCAACCAGAGCGTGACTCATCTTTCACATAAAAATTACCAGAACTAAAGCGAGCGAACCATTTCCGCGCAGCAGATTTTGATGAAATATCTTCACCGTATACAGCATACATTTTTTCACAAGCCTGCGCAGCGTTCGTCCCTTTGTCGTAATAATATTGCAAAATATAGCGCAATTTTTTATTACGTTTCTCCATTTTCAAACGCAAAATACTTTCCAACCACTGCACTAATTTCGATGTTTATACGCTCAAAGTAACGCTCGAAGTGTCACCTTTCCAACGAGCGTTTAGTGGTGTCGCTGCGATCTGTGTTTCCTAACTTATTTGAAATTGATGCCATCTATCGAGAAAAACGCCACGAACTTTTTCCCAGACCCAATATACAGGGTGGCCGATTTATCTGAAGACATTAAAATATTTTGAAAACTATACATCGGATCAAAAAAAGTTCTCAATAAAATTTGTTCGCCTGGAAGGGGGTCATCCAATGATACCAAAGTCGACCCCTCCTGGGGCGGGGGTGGGGGCAACTTTGAAATCGTAAATGGGAACCCCTATTTTTTAATGCAGATTCGGATTCCTTATAAAAAAATAAGTAACTTTTTCTGAAACATTTTTTTTCGATTCGTGATAGATGGCGCTGTAATCACAAGAAACCTGATTTTTGCATCATTGGATGACCCCCTTTCAGGCGAAAAAATTTTAATGAGAACTTTTTTTGATCCGATGCGTAGTTTTCGAAATATTTCAATCTATATATATAAAAAGAAAAGTCCTGACTGACTGACTGACTCACTCACTCACTCATCAACGCCCAGCCCAAACCCCTGATCCTAGAAACTTGAAACTCTAGGGATATATTCCCTTCGTGTCGTAGACGCTCACTAAGAAGGGAATTTTCGAAATTTCACCCTTAAGGGGGTGTAAAAGGGTGAAATATGTTTTTACGTATTTCTCAATATCTCTTAGGCACGATGAGATATCGCCTTGGTTTCTGCTAGCAAATTTTACTCATACAAATGTTGAAAAACTAATTTCTGGATTTTTAGAAATTCCACCCCTAAGGGGGTGTAAAAGGGTTAAATATGTTTTTACGTATTTCTCCATATCTCTTAGGCACGATGAGATATCGCCTTGGTTTTTGTTTGCAAATGTTACTCATACAAATGTTCAAAAACAAATTTCAGGATTTTTAGAAATTCTACCCCTAAGGGGGTGTAAAAGGGTTAAATATGTTTTTACGTATTTCTCAATATCTCTTAGGCACAATGAGATATCGCCTTGGTTTTCGCTTGCAAATGTTACTCATACAAATGTTTAAAAACTAATTTCAGGATTTTTAGAAATTCCACCCCTAAGGGGGTGTAAAAGGGATAAATCTGTTTTTACGTGTTTCTCAATATCTCTTAGGCACGATGAGATATCGCCTTGGTTTTCGCTTGCAAATGTAACTCATACAAATGTTTAGAAACCGATTTTAGGATTTTTAGAAATTCCACCCCTAAGGGGGTGTAAAAGGGTTAAATATGTTTTTTACGTATTTCTCAATATCTCTTAGGCACGATGAGACATCACCTTGGTTTTTGCTTGCAAATGTTACTCGTACAAATGTTCAAAAACCAATTTCAGGATTTTTAGAAATTCCACCATTAAGGGGGTGTAAAAGGGTTAAATATATTTTTACGTATTTCTCTTAGGCACGATGAGAAATCGCCTTGGTTTTTGCTTGCAAATGTTACTCATACAAATGTTTAGAAACCGATTTTAGGATTTTTAGAAATTCCACCCCTAAGGGGGTGTAAAAGGGTTAAATATATTTTTACGTATTTCTCTTAGGCACAATGAGATATCGCCTTGGTTTTTGCTTGCAAATGTTACTCATACAAATGTTTAGAAACCGATTTTAGGATTTTTAGAAATTCCACCCCTAATCTATATATATAAAAAGAAAAGTCCTGACTGACTGACTCACTGACTCACTCACTCACTCATCAACGCCCAGCCCAAACCCCTGGGCCTAGAAACTTGAAATTCTAGGGATATATTCCCTTCGAGTCGTAGACGCTCACTAAGAGGGGAATTTTCGAAATTTCACCCCTAAGGGGGTGTAAAAGGGTGAAATATGTTTTTACGTATTTCTCCATATCTCTTTGGCACGATGAGATATCGCCTTGGTTTCTGCTTGCAAATTTTACTCATACAAATGTTGAGAAACTAATTTCTGGATTTTTAGAAATTCCACCCCTAAGGGGGTGTAAAAGGGTTAAATATGTTTTTACGTATTTCTCCATATCTCTTAGGCACGATGAGATATCGCCTTGGTTTTTGTTTGCAAATGTTACTCATACAAATGTTCAAAAACAAATTTCAGGATTTTTCGAAATTCTACCCCTAAGGGGGTGTAAAAGGGTTAAATATGTTTTTACGTATTTCTCAATATCTCTTAGGCACAATGAGATATCGCCTTGGTTTTCGCTTGCAAATGTTACTCATACAAATGTTTAAAAACTAATTCCAGGATTTTTAGAAATTCCACCCCTAAAGGGGTGTAAAAGAGTTAAATATGTTTTTACGTATTTCTCTTAGGCACGATGAAATATCGCCTTGGTTTTTGCTTGCAAATGTTACTCATACAAATGTTTAGAAACTGATTTTAGGATTTTTAGAAATTCCACCCCTAAGGGGGTGTAAAAGGGATAAATCTGTTTTTACGTGTTTCTCCATATCTCTTAGGCACGATGAGATATCGCCTTGGTTTTCGCTTGCAAATGTAACTCATACAAATGTTTAGAAACAGATTTTAGGATTTTTAGAAATTTCACCCCTAAGAGGGTGTAAAAGCGTTAGAAACTGTCGAAAAGGTTTTAACGGTTTTTTAAAATTCTTCATCTATATATATAAAAAGAAAATTCCTGACTGACTGACTCACTGACTCACTCACACATTCATCAACGCCCAGCCCAAACCCCTGGGCCTAGAAACTTGAAATTCTAGGGATATATTCCCTTCGTGTCGTAGACGCTCACTAAGAAGGGAATTTTCGAAATTTCACCCCTAAGGGGGTGTAAAAGGGTTAAATATGTTTTTACGTATTTCTGAATATCTCTTAAGCACAATGAGATATCGCCTTGGTTTTCGCTTGCAAATGTTACTCATACAAATGTTTAAAAACAAATTCCAGGATTTTTAGAAATTCCACCCCTAAGGGGGTGTAAAAGAGTTAAATATGTTTTTACGTATTTCTCTTAGGCACGATGAGATATCGCCTTGGTTTTTGCTTGCAAATGTTACTCATACAAATGTTTAGAAACCGGGTTTAGGATTTTTAGAAATTCCACCCCTAAGGGGGTGTAAAAGGGTTAAATATGTTTTTTACGTATTTCTCAATATCTCTTAGGCACGATGAGACATCACCTTAGTTTTTGCTTGCAAATGTTACTCGTACAAATGTTCAAAAAACCAATTTCAGGATTTTTAGAAATTCCACCATTAAGGGGGTGTAAAAGGGTTAAATATGTTTTTACGTATTTCTCAATATCTCTTAGGCACGATGAGATATCGCCTTGGTTCTTACTTGCAAATGTTACTCATACAAATGTTTAAAAACTGATTTTAGGATTTTTAGAAATTCAACCCTTAAGGCGGTGTAAATGGGGAAATATGTTTTTACGTATTTCTCAATATCTCTTAGGAACGATGAGATATCGCCTTGATTTTTGCTTGCAAATGTTACTTATACAAATGTCTAAAAACTAATTCCGGGATTTGTAGAAATTCCACCCCTAAGGGGGTGTAAAAGAGTTAGAAACTGTCGAAAGTGTTTTAACGGTTTTTTTTAAATTCTATATATTCTATATATTCGCCTTCACCGATTACAAACAAACCAAGCACAAATATTGTTAAGAGCCTAAGGAAGGTCACTAGATACATCTCACCCCTAAACCCCACACTCTTCACCCCCTAAAAAAAGATTTTTCAAAAATATTCACGCGAATCAACTGATTTCAACCAAACCTTACACAAATATTGTTGAAGACCAAAGGAAGGCGACTGTATATATCTCACCCCTGAAAACCACCCTTTTCATCCCGTAAAGAAAAATTCCTAATCAAATCCACACGCCTTTACCGATTACAACTAAACCAAGCATAAATATTGTTAAGAGCCTGCGGAAGGTCACTGGATACATCTCACCCCTGAAAACCACCCCCTTCATCCCCTTAAAAAAATTCTTAATAAAATCCACACGCCTTCACCGATTAGAACCAAACCAAGCACAAATATTGTTAAGAGCATACGGGAGGTCACTGGATATATCTCACCCCTTAAAACAACCCCCTTCATCCGCTAAAAAAAGATTCTTTGAAAATATTCACGCGAATCAACTGATTTCAACCAAACCTTACACAAATATTGTTGAAGACCAAAGGAAGGCTACTGTATGTATCTCACCCCTGAAACCCACCCCTTCATCCCCTAAAAATGAATTCTTAATAAAATCCACACGCCTTCACCGATTACAACCAAACCAAGCATAAATATTGTTAAGAGCCTGCGGAAGGTCACTGAATACATCTCATCCCTGAAAACCACCCCCTTCATCCCTTAAAAGAAAATTCTCAATAAAATCCACACGCCTTCACCGATTACAACCAAACCAAACACAAATATTGTTGAAAGCCTAAGGAAGGTCACTGGATATATCTCACCCCTAAAGCCCATCCTCTTCAACACCTAAAAAAAGATTCTCAAAAAATATCCACGCGAATCAACTCATTTCAATCAAACCTTACACAAATATTGTTGAAGACCAAAGGAAGGCGACTATATATATCTCACCCCTGAAAACCACCCCCTTCATCCCCTAAAAATACATTCTCAATAAAATCCACACGCCTTCACTGATTACAATCAAGCCAAGCACAAATATTGCTTAGAGCCTACGGAAGGTCACTGGATATATCTCACCCCTAAACCCTATCTTATTCACCCCCTAAAAAAAGATTCTTTAAAAATATTCACGCGAATCAACTGATTGCAACCAAACCTTACACAAATATTATAGCGGGTCTAAGACTGGTACGACAAAGGTCGTATTGTATACATATCCACCCACTTAAACCCCTAAAAAAAGATTTAGTATAAAAATCCACACCCCTTGACTGATTTCAACCAAACTTTACACAAATTTTGATAAGTTCTAATGGAAGGTCACTGTATAAATATAGCTCACCCCTTAAAATCGGACCTTTATCCCCTAAAAGTAGTTATTTTTTCTGCCTTAACCGATTTAAACAAAGCTTCACAAACAAAATAGAAACTCACTCACTCTATATATCTCACCCGTTATAACCACTCCCAACGAAAACTATCTTTATCCCGCACTGAAAGTAATGTGGTTTTTTTCAACTTTTTTAAACACCGATTTAGCTGTTATTCCGTATATGATGTGACACTCGGGCAGCGCCAGGAAATCAGCTATAAATTATAATCAGAGCTCGGAATTATCTTCTGATGATAATCTCACTCAACCAACAGCTCAATACACTCGAAAACTCTCATACATATGAAGAGAGTTTATATTGAAGCGAGCGTAACAAAGAGCGCTGAGCGATTTGATAATTTGCAATATGAGCGCCACACTTTACTTTGTGTATAACAGCTAAATTGGATCTAAAAAATGTTATTAAAAGCCACATTATTTTTAGTGGTATGATAAAGGGTATTTTGTCAGGGTGGTTTTAAGGTGTGAGATATATGGAGTGACCTTGCTTAGGTCTTATCTATTTGTTTGTGTACCCGGGCAACGCCGGGTAAGACAGCTAGTGTCTTCATAAATCGGCCACCCTGTATATAAATTCTTTTTCTTTTCGTTTAGGCCATTAGTGCACGATCAAATGTTTCATCCGGTTTGCATGTACAGGCTGCCTTTTCTTCCTTGCTGGACTACATAGATGACAGGAGAGCGTTTCTCTTCCATACTACTATATGGCCCGGTCTACTTGGGAGTTAGCTTTGCCGACTCGCCGCGACCTACGGTCTCGTCGTGCACCCGGTCGTCTATGCTGTATAATTTGTCTGACGTTCCGTAGTCGTACGTAGTCTTCGCGCGCTCCTTTAATTCAGATAGTTTGTTACGTGCGATGGTCCTCTTGCGCGTAATCGTTGCAGGCGTAAGTACGGCGGGGCTTCTGCCGGGCGACCATGGTAAATCAGCGTTACGTCCGAACACTATCGTATACAGGGGAATTTTAGTCCCTGTGTATGGTGTGGTATTGTACGTAAACATTGCCTACGGTAGGCAAGCATCCCGGTTTTCTTGGTCTTTATTGATTACAACTTATTAATCAATCGGTCGTGTATATGTTATTATTAAATTCTGAATTTATGCGACAATTCCCGACCACTTGTTAAGATGGAACTTTTCGGTAAATCGCAACTCGGGGTGTGAGTCAGCGTTACCTAGATTCCTGCGTTATCGATCTTTCTTGGTCGAAAGATCTCAAACAATCGAATCACTAATTTTTGTCAACTCTGATTGACTCACTCATTCGTTAAGAATTAATGAAGCAACCACAATTGACGGTTTTTAATTTTTAAAGAAATTATTGATTACATTTTTTAGGTATTCGGCTAGGGTCCTGTGGGATCGTTCCAGCGCGCCGTTCAATTGTGCATGGTTAGCCGTGGTCTGAAGCTTTTTTATGCATAGCAAGCGGCATACTTCCTTGAAGATCGCACTGAGGAAGTTCGTATCCTGGCCGGATAATAGTTTTTCCGTCGTCCCATACCGGCAAATAATTTCTTCAGCTAGAGAGCTGTTGATGTCTCCTGATTTGGCACTGGCACAGCAGCACTGTACTTGGTGAGAGCGCCTTGGCAGGTGAGTATATACTTGTTTGCAGCTGTTGTATCTGGTAACGGCCCTACAATGTCTACCGCAACCTTATGCCCTCAGCTAGCATCTGGTACGATTGCCTCTCCACCTCTCTTCTGTGAGTCTCCGGTAGTCTGTATCGTGCACCTATATAGGTGCATAGGTGCACCCTTTGCCTGAGGGTTATCCGGTTCTCCACCATGTGTGTGTAAGGCAATTTATCCCCAGGCAGATGGAGTACGGTTTCGTATTCACTCGTGAGTTCTTTAAGCGCATTGCGCTCTTCCTCGTTGAGGTACGCCGTGACGAGCTCTGTCGCTATTCGCGTGAAGCCAGCCTCTCGGATCTTACGGCGCATACTTCCATTGCGGCCGCCTTGGCCGCGTGACCCACTGCTGTGTCTAACCGCACCGATTGTAAACTGTACGACTTCGCGCCAGATAAGTCGAGTCCACATGCTCTACACTGGTGTCCTTTGCATGAGTCGTAGTCGTCACTTTAATATCACTGTTCATGAACTTCACGTTCTCCAACGTCACATTTTGTCCGTGTAAATCGCGTATCACAAACACTTTACCAATATCCCACCGATGTCACAAAAATGTTATGCAAGGTAATAGTATTATTACTATCGTCGGTAAAATATTTTAAGAAATTATTGTTTTGGAATAAAGTGTTACCTGGGTATTCGATACAAAACAAAAAAGGAATTGAAATACAATGCTGAATCTATGCGACGTTCTTTTGATCGGATGTTGAGATGGAATTTTTGGCAAATCGCACCTCGGGGTGTGAGTCAGCGCCGCCTGGATTCCTGTGTTATCGATCTCAGAAAGATTTCTAACAATCGAATCATTAAAATTTAGTTAGCTCTGATTGCCTCACTCATTCATTAAGAATAAATGAGGCAACCAGAATTGTCGGCGAAATTCGATAATTATTCATTCGGTGGTGCGTGTTTCTCGTCGACGCGGGTGACTAAATGAGCCTGCTATGCACCTTATACTCATTGCCAGTAAAAGACGTAAGTAATATACTGTGTTACTTACTTTCATTTTATTTTCTTTATTTTACATGATTTCGTATATAGTTCGACGATATGAAGAAGAAGACATGAGATTAGACACTTATGATTCCAATCAGGGGGGTAGAACCGATTCAGATGATCATAGCAGAGATTACAATGGTGACAGCGCTACAGGGAATAGTTGGATAAATTTTATTCAGTCGTTTTGCGGATATAAGACATTAAATGGTCTTTTCATGGTCGGTCCTTCGGAAGAACTGAAAAAGAAGAAGATGAATAAAAAGAAGCACAGGTGGAGGAGGAGGAGGAGGAAGAAGAAGACCCGGTAGATTCAGGTAAGTTTTTAATGACACAATTACAATAGAAAAAATTAATTTAATTACGGGGGATAATAACAGTTGAACCGAAAAAAGAGGGTACAAGGCGAACCCGCACGTTTTTTGCTTTGCACGATTCATTGTGTCGAGACTGCCGACGATGAGTTAGTTTACGAAATGCTTCGGCGGTTCCTGGGAGCAGTCGGGAGGTTCTAGGACTAGAAGCAAATATAAGTTCGTAATTGATACTGTTGAGAATCCGTCTGATGGAGTTGACCGATCTGTGAATCACATATATTGAATACACATGAAAACTCACTCTAGACAAGGTGATAAATAAAACCAGATATGTCGTTGTTATGTCGTGAAAGTGGTTTTTCTACCTTCCGACAGGCAGTACAAAATACAAGTCAAATACATAATTTGTAAAAAACAATAAAAGTGAAAATAAGTTCAAAATAAGTTAAATTTAGAAAAAAATACAAATTATAACAACAAAAATAAACCAATTGAATTTTTGACTTTGAGTTTTGACCAGCACACAATTAATATAATTGTGTGCTGAGTGTGATTGAGCTTGAGCATAGAGAGCGGTGCGCGCAGTCAGTGCTGCGTAGCACGCTACACTAGAGAAAAATGAGTGCATTAGATTTTATCAACCATTCACTGCAAGCCCTCAGCAGTTTGGTGAAGAGAGGTTACAGTGAATAGATGAGAGCACTTGCAATTGAAATTGCTTGAGTGCTCTACATGTATGAGACAAGCTACGCAGGCAGCACTGCGTAGCACAATACAACATATACTGAGGATGCACGAGTGAGTAATGTATAGTCACTGTACTTTCCCAGCAGATTTTCTAGAAGAAAGTACAGTGAATATAAAAGACCTGCATAATTATATTAATTATACCGGCAAAACACAGTGAGGAGAGCGTGGTGCAGCATGTGCTGCAGCGCACGCCACAGAGTGTAAGACAATACTGGTGATGTACCGATATTTTCTCCTCACTGACATTGAATGGCCCTGCATTATATCAGTGCACTCTTACCTTGAGTTTTGAATCCTTGTCAGCGAGAGAGTTGAGTGATTCCGGTGAATAACGACCAAGAAACAGTCCATGAAAGTCCTGCTGAGCGTGCTGTTCTGCCGATGCGTAGCCAAAAAGTTGTTTATGTTACGTCCCGGGAGTTGAAATTGAATTTTCAAAAACTAAACGCTAACTCACGCGGAGGACGGTTGACAGATAAACAAGGGGTGGTCTCCAGTTTAAACAGGAATGGGCCTATTAGGGATGGAGACCGCGTCTGATCCGGATAATCTTGAAGGGGGCAAATATAATTTTGTATATATATATGTATATATGTTCCTTACCTTTCTTCTTCTTCCTCAAGTGCAGAACAAAGACCTCAACAGCAGGACGAGCGAACGAACGTAGCGGGTCGAGTTATTCGAGGGTGACCAACAGGATACCGCAAGGCTGGATGATTTCGACAGATTCCAACGATAACGATGATGGTTGCTCGAAGATCCAATGACCAGAAGATTTCACGATGTTGAAGTTTAAGCGGACGGAAGAAACGATTCTGGGTTTAGTCGCGACGTTTGACTTTGAAGCGTACGGTAGTTCTTTAGCGCAGACAACGAGGTTTGATTTAGTAGGAATGTTCAACTTATTGTGTCCCCTAAGACGAGCCGGAGAACCGCAGCTTTCTGCAAGGAGGCGACGAATTTGATACTTCCACCCAGCCCTTCGTCTTTCCATTTAATAGAGGAATGGCGAGGATCTGAACAGGACTAGATCGTGCAGTAGGGATGCACTGACCGGATGATGATCGGGAGTAATTTAAGAAGGAGTAGGTCGTGCAGTAGGGATGCACTGACCGGATGAGATGGACGGAAACCCAATGTACGAAGGTATGCGTAAAGGGGGCTTCCAAAGGTAAGGAGGTTTGGAAAATTATAATAATGATGAACGAATCGATATGAAGGGTTGTTTGAAATAATTAACACTGATTAGAAGTTTGCAGATATAAAAATGATTATGAATCGATGTATATTGAAACACTAGAAATCGGTACAACACTAGATTATTCTTAGTTATAATTTACGCGGCAATTCTGGACGCGGAGTCTCAGTAAGTTACGCGGAACATATTCTTGTCAACACATTTTATGTCGCCTGTCTGCTCTTTGCGTAGGACAGGATATTCCCGGTTTTATATTCGAACTCGCGACGGATTTACAGACCTTTTAATGCTTAAAGACCGATTCGTATAGTACGGTGTGTGTTAAAAAGTGTTACTCGTGCGAAGGTGTCGATGAGACTGACGCTCGCTGCGTCGATGCAGACCTCCGCGGGTCCGTTGCTGGTGGGGAGCGCTTCAGTGTCCCCTCCTCTTGCGACGCATGCGCGCGGGACTTTGGTGGGGTGTGCTGGAACGCTCCCTCCCACTCGTGGTACTTATGCGTTGGTAACAATACGTTGAAGGATAAGTACGCAGACATAATATGCTGACCATGCATCCGGTGCGATAACAAGTGCGCGAACATAATATGCTGACTATGCATCCGGTGCGATAACAAGTGCGCAGACATACCATGCTGACCATGCATCCGGTGCGATAACGAGTGCGCGAACATAATATGCTGACTATGCATCCGGTGCACAGTAGTCCCTTCATACATTGTTAGAATATATCGTTGAGCAAACTATATGACAAAGAATTATTATATTGCTAAGAAATGTATATTCGATGAAATAAATGTTTTTATGATTTAAGATATTTTGATTATTAACATGTATACGTGTAAAATAAATGTTTTTAATTAAATATTAGTGTAAACAATGTTTACGACAAATAAACACTTGAATATTAGGGTAAATAGCATTTATGCTAATTGAATGCATGAAAAAGTATTAAACGAATAAATGGATAATGAATAGTTAGTCCGTCAAACTATTAATGACGTGTAAATGTAAATGTTAATAAGTATTTAAATTGTGAATAAAGATATTTATCTTGTAGAATAAACTAATGTTTAAAATACAACGTATGAGTAAATGAATGTTAAATTAAGTAATATTTGTAGCGAACGGATAACCGGATATTACACAAATAGTGTTAAATATTAAACGTATTTATTGTGAATGATAATTATAACGATTTGATGATTAAAATATTGTTCGTAATAATTAAACAAGCGAATCATTAGTGAAAACTAATATTTATAACCATTGATAAATGCATATTAAAGTAAACAATATTTATAATAAATGCGTAAACAATTATTATTTGAATAAGGAATATTTAGTGTAAATAATGTTTATATGGTACCAGAATAAATGAAGGATTATTATGAATATTGTTTATTACAATTATATTCTTGTATTATACGTAGTTAGACCGACGACGTCACACTTAATTTTCAACATCGCTGCGAGTATGAAAGCGTCGTTGGGCGCTGAAGTCAGTTGAGCGAGATAGCCGGTGAGTGAAACCGAAGTCAAGCGAGAGAGACATCCTCTCGCTCAACGCGGCGTGCCAACGAGGCACAGCCTCGGCTTCGCGAAGCCCTGCCTGGGCTATCTTCGGCCCAACCGAACGCAGTGTGCTTAGGGCACCGCAACAGGTAAGCGCACGACGAATATCGATCGCCGTGCGCCAGCTGATTATCCAACAGATACACTACTCAATTTATATACACGGTATATATCCAGTGTTACGTCCTTGTTCTAATATTATAAAAAAAAAAGAAAAATTCTTTTTGATCGTACGGTTGCTAGCAGGGTCAGCCTCGATTTAGCCGGGATTCACCAGCAGGGATGAGGCCGATTCTGATATATCTTCGGATAGTTTTCACACGTATATATATATGTAATTTAAGCATTTCTACTTACCGGTTGTTGTCTACGGAGTACATGAATGCCGGCTGCGTGAGCGGAAGGGCGTAGCACCCGCTATTTAGTAGATTAAGTAGATTTAATCTATGGTGATTACGCGTATACCAGCCCAGAATTGATCGAGCACCAGTAGATCTTCAAAATCGGGAGTACCAATGTGGTGGATGAGCCCGTGGGGACTGATGGGAGTCCAGTGAAACACAACAGCCTCCCTCATGATGGCACGTTCGAATAAACCACGATAAGATACGTCGGACGTGATTCGTGGTAACGACCGCACGCTAGAGATTTTTATATTTTGTATGGATTCTCCTTCGATTTCTTTTTCGACAGACGAAATCGCACTTTGTTTTAATGGCACACCGAGGGCAAGTGAATGGTTATCTATTTTCGTAAATTTTGCTGTAGAATGATTTTCGTTATTTAGTATCCTTTTGAATATGGCAAGGAAGTGACGTATAGCATGTCTACGGCCACCTCTACGTTTACCAATGTGTAAGAGGAAATATATGGTCGAGGAAGGTTTATTTTGATTTCTGTCGCGTGATGGCGTTTACTTAATGGTTTAACTTATGTATGTAGGGAAAAAGGGTAGCATATGCCAATGGAGGCGCTATGCTACGATAGATAATGTGGAAGAGCACAAATAGTGATTGCTCCGGAGGATTTGTACTTGGATTAACGTAGAAGCGTATAAATTAAAAGTATCACGAGAATAAAAGGTATCACTAATTCATAATATGTTGAAATAATTCAAAAGGAAACGAATAACTTGTAGAGTGATCGGGTTGAGAAATAAGGTTGACACTGATATTAATTTTAATATAATTATTGAAACTCACACTTTAAATGTTACACTTGGGCACGTTATAATTTAAATTCGAGAATTAAAACAGCGTTGTATTCTTGTCAGTCTGTAATGACCACCTCGGATTTACTTCTACGAGGATACAATGACGCGATACAAAGATTCGTGATCGACCGCACTGACTGCTAACTAAAAACACACTACTCAACTCTCAACGCAAAAACTGAACTAGAGACTAACTGACTTTGCATATATATAGTTGACAGCGCGTACCGAGGTAGGGGTTGCGTCATCTTGGAGCGCGTTGCCCCCTCCTATGCACGCGTCTACTCGTAACAAAGAAATCTGTCACACAGGCAATGCCTACGGTGATCTTATTGTTTATCTTATGTAGCGAACAACACTTCTCGGAATGGTTTTGCGTCGCAGAGTTTAGTTACTTTACTACGCATCGATTTATTCTACAGTTAACATTATGATTCTTATTTTAATTATACCAGTTACAATTATTCTCTGCTTGAAAAAGAGGCCAAGCGTGCGCATGTATAAATGTACGAATATGTATATCTCTTTCTAGCAACAGCATTGCTAGGGGATGGCACAGACGTTCAAGGGTTGGGCAAGTTAGGGCGTCTAGCTGGCGTCTCCTTCAAGTGGTTGCAGGTGGTTGGCACGTGTAAGGCAAGGAGGCTAGGCTTGCTGCATTTTGTCGTTGGTACTATTCTATGAATATGTTGGATGTGTACAAGTGTGTGCTATTGGTAGCATGCTTGTGCATGTGCGTGTCTGGTCCGTGCGGACTTTCGAGTTTGTTCTTATAGTATAGCTAAATGTTTTAAGTGGGCGAACCCCTCGAGCTCGAGTCCTTATTGGGGTAGGCCTACACAGTCAGAGTAGGCTGCATAGTGTTGTGTAGTTAAGTTCTTTTAGAAATTCCTCTGATTTATTGCTTTCAATGTCCCATTGACTCTTTGCTCGACGAGTTTTCCCAAGCGGGTGTTTTATTGCTTTATGGCTTACTTCAGTATGCGACTCGCTAATAGCTTTATTACTTTATGACTTCGACTCGCTCTAGGTGAATCCTAATGGCTTTATTGCCTTATTCTTTTCTAACGTGGTGCAGTGCTTGTAGCTGTAGCTAACAACTATATTACTTGCAGATGTTACCGAGAATGCTGGTCGTTATATATTCTAGCGTTTTGTTTATGCGAGGAGCCGAGCTGCTATTGTCGTGGTGCTTTCGAGGGGTAGGGTTGTCTCACTTCTGCTCATGGGAGATGTCCATCTCTTACCTCTCACTCCCTTTCAAGTGGCTTCTTACTATGTCACCTAAGCGAGCCCACGAGTGCAAGCCACTCGCCATTCGCGCATTCCATTTTATATTTAAATATGTTATTAAGTATAATTATTAACTCGTTAACTTGGAGTTTCAATATATGTATTTTTAACATGGATAGTTCAAATCGAGAATTACATAATCATTAATTGAATGAGGCAGAGCATATATATATAGTATGGTAAAATGTAGCGTAGAGAAATATAGATGGTAAACATAGTGTATAGCAAAATATAGTATAGTAAATGTAGTAAATGTAGTATAGTGAATGTGTAGTGTAGTATAGTGGGTCACATAATAGTGAATCGCATATGGGTATAAGAAAGTTACCTATCCTAATAATTCTATCTCTCTCCTCACATACGCATGGCTTGGGCTACGTCGGTCCGCTTTTCGCTCGCTCTCGTACTCGTGAGGAGACACAGGACGTAACACTAGCAAGAGAAAAACAATTCTAATAATATATAATACATTTTTTAATTATGCTTGCAAGTGGACAGACTGGCGGCGAAAGGACTGCGATACAGGAAGGCGATGTTATACCCCCTGGTGAGCGGTTCGGTATCACAATGAGAAGAGGCGATATTTTCCACGCTTTAGGATGCATGGACGGGAGACAGAATGTTATTGTCGCCAACCATCGGGCAGTAATGATTATCTGATTTGGTTCCAGGGCGGTGTACGAGGTGCTCTCCCAAATCTTACAGCGACGTGCGGGGTCATGATTATGTGAGTATGACTCTGAACGAACCATGTGATTTTCTACACGAGTCTATGGCAAAGAAGTCAATTTTACGCATAAGTAATAGTGATAAATTATGTCTACAATGCTCCATTGTCACAGCCTGAGCGTAGGCCAAATGCGGTCAAATTAGTAAGGGCGCGTAACACAGACGATGGTGCCAAATTCCGAACGGACTTCGAGGAGCGCAATATACAGCAGCGATAGAGCTCACACGTATTGCGGGGCCAACGATGCCGTCTAGAGCAGGGGTCTCCAAACTTTCCAGCCTTAGGGCCATACTGATTACTCCAGTAAGTTCCGAGGGCCAAAACCATAAGCCTACAACAATGTTATGAGTAGTTAGCCCATGACCATATCAATGTAGATGTCATATTAATAATTATTCAACATAAAATTAGAATACTTCAGTAAACTAAATTTAATTTGCTATAAAAAATATGTTCTCTAAAAGGAGTTTTCAAGTATGCTAGCTCTCCGCGGGCCGGACAAAATCTGTCCGCGGGCCGAATGTGGCCCTCGGGCCGTAGTTTGGAGACCCCTGGTCTAGAGGATGCGGGGTGCGCGAGATTCAACTCTTTCAGGAGTAATCGGGTCACGAGAATGGAGCGATCGTTGTTTATGAATTTCTCACCTTCGAAAAACGCGCTCCGCCTCTGTACGACGGGCAAAAGTCCGTACTCTGGGCAATAGATACCATTAAACACACGCTCTTTCTTTTCTATTACGAGCGTTCTCAACACTACCAGCAAATATTACATTTCGTTGGTGCGTTAGTAGTCAGGAATTATGCACACATTGTAACTTTAGGATTACGCGAGTACCTGAGCGTCCCTATAGCTATCAATGGGCTCGGTGTAAATCCACTTATTGGTACGATAATTTCTCGGGGCTTTTTTGCCTAACTCATCACGAGCATGAGGGCTCTTTAGGAATCACGTCTCGTAAATATAGACGGTACAGTGTACAGACACTAATACTTTACAGAAAGTATTGAACATCTGTAGAGACTGCTCGTGTATGATTAAAACCACGAAAAAAAAGATGCATGTATGCGGTCTATCGTTTTGTATTATACGCAGACAAACTCGACTAATTACACATGCGTGTTTTATGGCACCGCTTACGAAACCAGAGGCACAAAAAAAAAAGAGAAAAGACAAGCCTTCGACGAGATTTTTGTTTTATGATTTTGATACACAGCAACACGGTGTTAAACCGTCACGATTTCACGAACCGAATTCATGTATTTCACAAAGCGTATGCATGACTTGTCTCGATATCACGGATATAGAGATCGAATGTGCTGACTGTGGTAAGCACGAATTCGTGTTTGTCGATGATCCTGTTAAGGAACTCGCAAAATTGGCATTATCGCACGATCTTAAAAAGACCAACTGTTCATAATGCAAGAGGTTTTGATGCGCAGTTTATTCTATGATATTTAATCGAAGTGCAAAAACACAGCTGCCCTCTCTGATTATAAACGGTACGAAGATTTTCTCGCCGAAGATTGGCAATGTCATTTTTCTCGATAATTTAAATTATTTACCTATGGCGCTTTACCTAAGGCCTTCGGTTTCGGGGATGAGGTGGTAAAAGGTACTGAGATGATGGGTTCTTCTCATATACGCAATACGGTACGACGCAACTAGCCGAGGTACATGCATCACAGAAATAACAAAGCAAGCCTATATACAACCGATACACACAACCAGAGGAACCAGTACTACGTTACTCCAGCAAACATAGTACAAATCACTAGAGTACTAAATGATGTATGGAAAGGATCCAACGAAGGACACGTTGATTATAATAATCGGTCAGAAGAAATTGACCGGATCGAAGGGCTACAGGAGATATGCTATAGGATATGCTATAGGACGATCACCAAATATAGTAATACCCTTTCATCGAGGCAGAACATGGAAGAAGAGGGGGAAGCTAGTATAAACACGTACGAAATGTGATATTTGAGGAGCATATGTTCACAGATACTCGCCAATGCCTAGTACTTTTGAATATCAGTGAATTGAGAACTATTCGTTTATAACTTGCGCGATCTGAATAAACTGACTATAAACGATATTTTCTACGAGGCAGAATTATCGTGTTTGAGAATGTTCTGTTTCTCTTGTGGAAATTGC
This sequence comes from Cylloceria caligata, assembly GCA_963942595.1. NCBI lineage: Eukaryota > Metazoa > Arthropoda > Insecta > Hymenoptera > Ichneumonidae > Cylloceria > Cylloceria caligata. Next base: position 46,595,753 of record OZ012706.1, read on the forward strand.
GTATCCGACGACTCTGTTACATGTTCTTACTGTAGGAAATTTCGTATCTTTTGTGGATGGTGATAATAACATATCGGGTTTAATTATTTTAACTCAGAGACGCGTAGATAGAGACCAAGGTGCGTTGACCGGACATGACAATGATTCTGAGTTCTGCTTATTGGGATTGTGCGTGCACAATTGTCTCAGCATTTTAAGGAGAAACATAGTGGAGGCGAGCAGCTTTGAACGACTAAGATAGATAATGATACCAATGATTATGCTTCCATGTATAGTAAATGCAATGGTGGTCAGGTATTGTTGGGCCTCTTTTTCGCAGTGATATTGTACGATTGCGTGGATCCTGGCCTCGATATCGTATAATGATTCTCCCTAGATATATCACTAGATATGTATTTCTCTTGAGATTTTGTGGGAATATTTTAAAGTAAAGTTCACCGCGAAATTAGCAACATGTCGGGATCTAGGGGTGCGAAACCGAAACGTAAAGGTAACTCGTTAGAAAATACGAAACCCGGTGAGGGGGTGGACTCTGCTGCGGGTTTAGCTGCAGCTGTCGGGGACATCGCGGTCAGGACGCGCAGAGCGCTTACGGGACTGTCGCCGACAGCACGAATCCCCTCAGACAGGAGGCTCTCACAGGCCGACTGGCGACTGAGTTCGGCAGAAACCCACTTGGGGGAGCGTCGTTTCAGGATCACAGTAGTATCGATAGCAACGACGTGTTCAATATGGCTACTGGCGAATTAACGCCTGAACCATAACCGTAGACATGATCGACCGGAAGATCGAAAAGCTGCGTACGATAGATCGCGTAGGTTATCCGACAGCCTCTGGTATGACCACGCGACCACCAATGCCGGAACGGGTGAGGCAAAGATACGAAACAGTTGACAGGAGTCACCGTAAGTACGAGCGGGCCCAGCGAGAGCTCGAACCGGAGCTCAGGCTCCAATGCCACGGTACGCCGTCGGCACGGTGAAACCTCGCAGATACGCTCAACGAGGTAGGTGCAGATGAGTTCGAACTCATCCGGTCCCTTCGGGAGCAAAATGCCGGAGGCTGTTGCCGAGGCGGAAAGCGCAGGGTTGGGAGAACACCCAAGCATGTCGACGGAAGCAACGCCGACGAGCTGGATGCCTTCCTACGATCATGCGAGACCGTTTTCAAACGAGTAGCGTCCAGGGATCATGACATTCTGCTAAAATTAGTACTCAGCAGCAAGCTCGAGGGTAGGGCGTCCAGAGAGCTGAAGCATAAAGTCATCCTCTCGGTAGCGCAGGTTAAGACCGAGCTGGAGGCCCTGTACGGGAAACAGGAGTCGTTGATGCCCAGTGAAGACAAGTCAATATATAACGTCGACATCATCTGCAACTACTGTCAGCAGAAAGGCCATATATGGAAGGACTGCCGGAAGAGACTGTTGCAGAATAAAAGCGAGTCGACGCAGCTGCCCCGACGGCCGAGAATTGCAGGCTACAAAGATGCAAGAAACACGGTAACCGCGGTGCCAGATCTAGCCACTGCAAGAGTTAACATGCTGCGCGCACTGAGGCTGAACACGCTACCTGTCCAGGAGAGCCCTTGCCTGGGAACAACGTAAAATAGGGGTATGGGTTCGGTAAAATGCATACTAAAGCACACGCTCTGAGTGGCATATACGCGACCACGCGAGCCCAAGTGGGACAGGAAAGAAAGTGCCACAAGAAAGAGAAAGATACCGCAATCGGTTATACGAACAGCCGCACAAGGCGGAGAGTCGAAAATACCCAAGGCAACCATGATAACTCGTCGAAGCGACAGGCTAAATTCGCCCACGAGAAAAAGAAGTGCATAGGCTGACAGACGAAATGCTCTCGGAAGGAACAGTCCAGCCCAGAAGAAGTCAATGGAATGCGCCGCTGTTGGTCGTGGCTATGAAACCCGATGCCACCGGAGTCAAGAAAATGCATGTCGTGGTGGACTTTCGGAAGTTGAACAAGGCCACCATCGGAGAATCGTGCCCACTGCTCGATATAACCCAAATATTGGACCTGTTGGGATGAGCCTGATATTATACGACCCTGGACCTATAAATTTCACCAAATCCCGATGATGCAGGAAGATATGGAAAAATGGCATTTTCCACTCCGCAGAGTCATTTTCAGTATAACCGCATGCCATTCGAACTCAAGAACTCGCCCTCGGCTTTCCAGTGGCTTATGAACTCTGCGTTAGCAAGACTACGAAAAAGAGCTACTCCGGATAATTTGGGCTTTTGCTCAATTCCGAATGAATATTCATGGTACTCGTTTCACGGTAGTGACAGACCACCAACCGCTCACCTAGCTGTTCAGAGTAAAGAACCCAGGTTCGAGATTGATGCGGTGGAAAATAAAATTGGCGGAACATGAGTTCAATGTCGAATACGAGGCAGGTAAGCGCAACACGAATGCCGACACGCTAAGTCGAATATTTATTACTACTAGGGCTTAAGAGAGAGCCAAGAATGTAGCCTGTGGATCTGAGGAGGGTTGCACGAAGAGGCAACTCGGTAGGGCGAACGACCACACAAAGAAGAGAGCCGAAGATACTCCTTACAGCCGTAATAGCTCGTCGGAGCGAGAGATCGAGCTCACCCATGAGATAGAAAAGGACAGCATGCGCCCTGGTACGGACAGCCGTACAAAGCGGAGAGCCAAGAATAACACGAGCCTGCACAGCAACGAGGTAGAGCGAGAGGCAGCGCCTGCCAATGCTCCAGAAAACGATAGAGTGATCCGCAGCGTGCATGCAGGTCGCTCTACTGATTCCCACAGTCCTGCCGCGAAGCCGTGCGGACGGGGAAGGGGCAGACCACGCACGCACTAGAGCAAGGCACTAGTAAGACTGCAAGCATCACTGAAAAGGATAGAGATAAAGAGCGACGCAATGGCGGAGCTACCGGTGGGCACACCGAGCGAAGAAACTGCGGACAGAGCACCGCACAGGCCTGCTGAGGAAGCGAGGCACGACGAGGGCCGTAGCCCGCAATCCTCCAGCAGCGCGAACGAAGACAATACTACAAAAGAATATAAGAGACTGCCACAGAGGCATAACCAGCACCTCTGCCCTTGTCCGCCAGAAAATAATAAAGGAATACCACGAAACCCCCATAGGAGGGCATCAGGGGATATACGGCGTACACTACATTGGATCCGGACCAAATACGACTGGCCCAGCATGAGAAGGGATCTGACGGAATATTTTTCATTCTGCGAGTCTTGTCAAAGGTATAAAATCGCGCAAAAGGAATGAGTACCGATGGTGGTAAGGGACACCCTATCAATGTCATTAAAAAAAGTAGCGGTCGATATCGTAGTACCACTACCTGAAAGCGCCTCTGGAAAAAAACATATACTTACAATCCAAGACGCGCTCAAGAAATACAGTGCGGCGATACCACTGCCGAACCAGGAGGTTCCGACAGTCGCAAGAGCACTCGTTGAAAAATTAATTTGCCGGCTCGAAACGCCGGAAACAATATTGTTGGATCAGGTCTGATGACAAAAATAGAATTTTACACTCGCTAAGCCTCAGAATGAGGAAGAAGGTACGCGTAAACTTTCCAGTCCCAAAGCTGAATAGAGCACAGCCACGCGACAGCACTTATGCGACTGGCTGACCCAAAGGCCTACAGCACAAGCGGACACAGATAACGGCGAGAAATACACGAAAAGGGTTATCCAACTAATCCATCCCCTCATCGTCCCAATGCAACAGCAAGGGCGATAGCCATGCGTCGCGCCAATCCCAGAACCTGTAGGAATGGATTGCGGAAGAATCCCACTCAGCATGAAATGTTAAACAATACGGGAATACTGGCTTTGGTAGGCGTATGTATAGTAACCGCCCGAGATTTCAGCATCAATTCATCGGGCGAACGTTGTAGGTCATCCGGGGAAACAACCTTCCGTCATTTAATTGGAAATTAATGGAGATTAAAGCTCAGGCGCCCCCGACGCAGACCGAGAGGAATATTCCACTGCAGAGCGTGCTGCGAGACCCAGAAGAGCTTCGAAAGCTTGGAGCTCGAGCAGACCGAATCATGGAAACTCTCGACACCACTGGAGACGGGATGCAGCACATCCGCAATCTAAGTTTCTACTCACTGAGTGCAATAGTCCAAATAGCCTTAGTCGGCTAAGTTCCGTTTAAATGTTACAGGTATCAACGAAACCGTACGACGACAAGGACACGCGAGGCAACGACCCCGGCAGTTGCCGAGGTAAACATCAACATCGAGCCACTCGGACGACAACAGCTATCAGTTTCTCAGCATGCATTAGCGTGATTCTTCTGGAAGATACATCGTTCGGTTTCCTTTCACTGCTTCGCCTGCAAGTATGGGCAATGATACTCGAAAGCTCATCGGTATCTGGAGCACATCATATGAAGATTCTTGATTCTTGACAATAAGTTCGGTCAGCTCTACGCTCAGTTTATGGAGGAATATGAGCAACTAGGCCACGTGGTGAAGGCTTCAACATCAGGAGAAAAATATTATTACCTGCCTTATCATGGCATTCTCAGACCAGACAGAGTCACCACCAAACTACGAGTGGTATTTAATGGCTCAGCTCCACGTCATCAGGACAATCTCTCAATGACATCATGCACACTGGCCCTTACTTGTTGCTCGATATTTAGGGATGTGCTCATTTGGATTCGCCACCACAAACACATATTTGCCACGGACGTTACTAAAATGTATCGTCAAATTCGCCTACATTACGAAGACTGGAAGCATCATTGGATTTTGTGGAGAGATGCTCAACTCAATGCAGTACCATACCATCTAACAACTGTAACATATGGTACAAAATCTGTTCCTTTCCTAGCGATTAGGACTCTTATTCAGCTCACCGAGGACGAGGGACATCGATTTCAACTTGCCGTGTCACCTTTGGCAGGTACGTGGATGACATCTTCGGAGGGGCGGATACCACACATCAGCTCATTAAAATTGGTCAAAAGGACTTGTGCATGGCGGGCGGTTTTCCACTCGCCAAGTGGCACTCATCAGAGCCCAAATTCCTTGCAAGAAAATCAACGTCAAGCTCATATATCTCAATGGACGAATCCGAAACCAAAATTCTCGGTTTGTATTGGCTTTCTCACGAGGACAAGTTTAGTTTCTCTTCGAGGTTCAATTCAACTCAAAGAAATCTCACCAGATGCCTCGTGCTTTCTGAGGTGACTCAACTGTTTGATCCACTCGGTGTTGTCTTACCTGTTGTAATCAGAGCCAAGATACTCTTACAAGAGCTCTAGCTTCACAAGCTCAAATGGGATGATCCACTGCCGTCCCAAATATCATCTCGCTGGATTGCTATCAGAGAGGATCTCACTTATCTGGCCGGAATCTCAATTCCTGGTTGGTTTAATACATGGAGCGACTCAACAGTGGAATTGCACGGCTTCTCTGATGCATTTCAATTAACCATGGCTGCAGTGATTCACATCATTGTCAACTCATTATCCACAGGAAAGGTGGCTTCACTGGTCTACTCTAAAACCCGTGTAGCACCGGTCTAGAAACTGACCATACCATGGCTCGAACTGAGTGCTGCAAAATTGGTTGCATCGACTGACCTGCGGACGGAATCTTTGATAACAGTCACACCGATCAAAGCTCATCCAGCATGGTGGAAGGATTATGTCCGGAATCGAGTAACTCAAATCCATACTTTCACTCTCAATGCCCAATGGCGTCATGTGCCAGGTACCAGAAATTCAGCTGATTGTGCCTCGCGGGGTATTACGATTACTCAACTGGCTTCTCCCCAGCTGTGGTGGTTAGGTCCATCATGGTTGGTAGGGCCAGATGACTCTTGGCCAACATCAACCAACACTAATGAAAATTTGAGTAACATGGAATCTCGACCTGGGGTTGTTCTCTTCGCTGCTTCTCTGGAGCCTAAATATCATTGGGATCTCATGTATCGCTACTCAACGCTCTCACAACTATGTCGTCTCAAATCGTGGTGTCTCGGGGTGATGGCCAGGATGAGAAGAAGGCACGAACTAAATGGAACAGCTCTACTCTCTGCACCAGAGATCGCTACAGCTAGCAGCTTGACCAAGGCTACTCAAGCTACTTTTTTAAACACGAGCTTCAAGTACTTCAATCAGGCTCTCTTCTACCATCCTCTCATCCTTTCAGTCGACTTACAGCTTTCATCGTCCAGGAGGGTGTAATCGGAGTGGGAGGTCGTCTCGTTCAATCCGCACTCACGTACGATGGAAGGCATCGTAAGGTCATTACGTATCGTAAGGTCATTCTACCACGTCACGCTTGGTTCTCAACTCCCATTATTGATCGGGCTCATCGGCGAACTTTTCACACAGACACTCAGCTCTCATTAGCTTAAGTACGGTTAACTCATTGCATTATCGTCCGAAGGGCTCCGGTTAAAACTCACATTTTCAACAACCTCCTTCGCGAGTTACATCAACGCGTGAATTTACTCATACAGGAGTACTTACAACGGTCCCTGAACTATCCTTGGAGGACCTGGCGATCTCACGACTCTCAAGTTGGCAACTGCTGCAGAAAACGGTGCAACAATTTTTGCGTCAATGGTCGGCTTATTATTTCCAGCGGCAGCAGACAATCTCAAAATGCCATCACCATAACAACAATATTCAAATCGGCTCTTTGGTTCTACTCACGGACGAACGTTGTCCACCGTGCAAGTGACCACTTGCACGAGTTACAACGTAGCATCCAGTCAAGGATGGGCTCATAAGAGTGGTGACATTACGGACTGCTACCACGACGCTCACCAGGGCAATCTCAAAATTAGCTGTTCTGCCCGTCTTACCCATCGACCAACCAGATGAGTATAATTAGCAACCCTGTTGCGGAAATGTTGAGAAATCAGTTGAAGCGTGGCCGCTATGATCGCCGTGCGGTAGCTCGGTGCTTGCTGGTGCATTGCTGCGGTCGACTGCCGTGCGTGCAGCCGGGGGCAGCACGTCATGGACACTCAACTCACGCGAGAGACACGACCTTCCCCTCGCTTGGCAGTAGCGTCGCTCAACGATCCTTTTGAATAACTCAGCCATCTTGCTAATCTTCTCTACGAGGGTGGTTTGAAAAGTCCGTGCAAAGTCAGAGAGAGGGCACTACTGCTGCCTATCAAAGTTATTTTCAGTTAGTAGCATCTCTTGGAAGAACACACACCAAGTTTCAGCCAGATCGGTTTCTTGCTTTGTGTTTGGCGTTCGTTTGAATCGAAAAAGTCAAAAGGTTTTCAAAGCATGGACGAAAAAGAATTTCGCGTGTTGATAAACATTACTTTATGAAAGGCAAATCGTCTCAGGAGAATAAAGAGAAGCTTGATAAACATTATGGTGACTCTGCACCTTTAATTAGAACAGTTTATAAGTGGTTTTTAAATTTTCGGAGTGGCCATATGGACACAAGTGACGCTGAACGTTCTGGACTCCCTGTTTCGGCCACTACTGCAGAAATCATTGATAAAATCCATGATATGGTGATGGATGACAGAAGAGTGAAGGTGCATGAGATTGCTAGAGCTGTGAGCATCTCGAAGGAACGGGTACATAATATTTTGCACCAACATTTGGGCATGAAAAAGTTATCCGCAAGATGGGTGTCACGATTGCTCACGATTGATCAAAAACAAAATCGTGTGAGGTGTTGCATGGACGGTTTGCAGCTGTTGCATCGGAATCCGCAGGACTTTAAGCGTCGTTTCGAGACTGTGGATGAAATATGGATACACCACTACACTCCTGAGACCAAAGAACAATCCAAACAGTGGGTTGGCAAGGGGGAATCTGCACCAAAAAAGGCGAAGACTGTTCCTTCGGCCGGGAAGGTTATGGCAACTGTCTTTTGGGATTCGCAAGGAATAATCTTCATTGATTATTTGGAAAAGGGTAAAACTATTACAGGCGCATATTATTCATCGTTGTTGGACCGTTTGCAAATCGAGCTGCAAGAAAAACGTCCACGATTGGCCCACAAAAAAGTCCTTTTTCATCACGATAACGCACCAGCTCACACCTCAGCAGTTGTGGCTGCAAAACCGATGGAAGTAGGGTTCCAACTCATTCCACATCCCACCTATTCTCCAGATTTGGCTCCCTCGGACTATTACTTGTTCCCCAACATAAAGAAATGGCTGGCAGGAAAAAGATTTTACTCAAACGAGGAGGTGATTGCAGAAACGAATGCCTATTTGACAGACTTGGACAAATCCTATTATTCGGAAGGGATCAACAAACTAGAGCATCGCTGGACGAAGTGTATTAGTCTAAAAGAAGATTATGTTGAAAAATAAAAATGATCTATCCTAAAAAATTAAGTAGTTTTCATTTTTGCACGGACTTTTCAAACCGCCCTCGTACTCTCGTGAAAACCGCCAAGTAAGCATCACCTGCGTCTATTCGACTGGATATATTCTCACTGCATTTCTCGGATATTCTCAACCCAAAACGTGCTCAATTCGACTCAAATTTAACGGTAAGGTGGTACCTTGACAATTTACACAAATTGAATCAAGGTTAGATGGAAAATGATAATTTTGTACATCCTCAAATGTCTCACCTCACGGCGTGCGTTGCAGCACGGGCTGCTTCACGCTTTCTCACCTTGTATCAGACACGGCGCACAATTAATACAAGTGCACGTGCAGCTCACCCAGTAAATTCAGTGCTCAGTTCTCGTTTATATTATTTTTGTAGTTTGTTATTTTGAGTGAATATAAACCATTTTCGCTTTTAATATCTTTTGTCCGGTTATTTTTCCCTGTCACGAGTGAGAACTCATTCTTTTCCAATATATTGCAGCTGACACACATCAGAAATCAGGATTCTCAAACACTATGACTCTCCCGAATACGATCTCGCAAGAACGTATGAGTGCGTCTAGCTCGTCCGTATTGCTACCATCGACGTGCTTGGTATTTTTGAGCGCCAGGCCCAGAGTCCTTGGCTCTTCAAACCGGGTCCGTCTTTACTGTTGCAATGGTGGTGAAAGGTCGTTTAATCTCGCTTTTCTCAGTCGCTGCTCCAGCTCCAATCCCGCAATGCGGTCACTGAGGGACCAGATGAGTTCATTCTCACCCGTACTCACCTCATCCAGCGTGTCAACCTGATTTTTCCTGGCTGCCGCCTCGTCGTTGCCTTAGAGCCTGAGCTCCGACTCGAGCTCAAGCTGGCCTTTCTCGTGTTCTCGCTGCAATCGCTTATGTTCGCACTGCACCATCTCGAGCTCGCGCAAGAACTCTCACAACTTCACGTTGAATTCTGTCAACTGATTCGTACCGCTCCCACACCCATTCTGGCAGTGGGCGCGTTGTCGTACCAATGGAAGATGAGAAGTGAGACATGTCAAGATGTAGATTGTTACCGGCATCGTTGAAGTTGCATCATAAATTGATGACAGCTTGAAGGTGCTCCCCGCGTGTGGTTGGCTGAGTGGCTACCGACGCCGACAATGTTAATGGAAGCGAAGGCTCGTTAGAAGCGAAGGAGCCTAACTCTACTCGCTCAGTGAGAAAAGACAACTTTACGCTAGGGTCGATGAGGATCTGAATTCGGAGTAAAGCGCCCGCATCTGAAGAGAGGATCGCTTGACCGGTGGCGAGCAAAACTAAAGGTCAGTTGACTTGCTCTCCAGAAGAGTGATCCGTAATAAAGGAATCCGTATTTGGAACGGCAAATGGAGAAAGCTCTGAAGAATTGAATGGATTGACAGTTATGATGTGATGTTCTTGTGGTGCTGTTCTTGTGGTAAAGAGGTAGCAGTGGGCGTAATCGGGGTGCTCCTACCATGAGAAGACGCTGGAGAAGTATCGCTCGGAAAGTGGATGAGCGTGTGATGCTTATTATTACATTCACGACAGCGACCGGTTATGCGAAATTTAGCTGCGGAATGGGGTCCAAGGCAGTTGAAGCATAACCGGCGCTGTTTAACGATTTCTTGTCTCTCCGTTGGCGACTTCTATTTGTAAAGCGAGCACATAGCAATGCTGTGCTCACTTAAGCTGAAGTGACAGTGACGTTCCGGTAAGCTCTACGACAGCTGCTGTGTAGGCCTGGGACATTGTTCTCGAATCCTTCGAGAATGAAGAAGCAGCAGGCTTTGAGGTGGTCCGTGAACTGGAAGAGACGCTAAAAGCATGTGAAAAACTCCATGCTCTAGAGCAGGGGTCTCCAAACTACGGCCTGAGGGCCACATTCGGCCCGCGGACAGATTTTGGACTATTTCACTTTTTACCACCGGCAACAATGATAATATGGTTTTGGCCCTCGGAACTTACTGGAGTAATCAGTATGGCCCTAAGGCTGGAAAGTTTGGAGACCCCTGCTCTAGAGCATGGAACTCGGTTCCCCCAGGAGTTTCACAGGTGACACGCTGGATGAGGTGAGTACGGGTGAGAATGAACTCATCCGGTCCCTCAGTGACCGCATTGCGGGATTGCAGCTGGAGCAGCGACTGAGAAAAGCGAGATTAAACGACCTTTCACCACCATTGCAACAGTAGAGACGGACCCGGTTTGAAGATCCAAGAACTCTGGGCCTGGCGCTCAAAAATATAAAGCACGTCGATGGTAGCAATACGGACGAGCTAGACGCAATCCTGATGTTCTGATGTGTGTGAGCTGCAATATATTGGAAAAGAATGAGTTCTTACTCGTGACAGGGACAATAACCGGACAAAAGATGTTAAAAGCGAAAATGGTTTATATTCACTCAAAATAACAAACTACAAAAATAATATAAACGAGAACTGAGCACTGAATTTACTGGGTGAGCTGCACGTGCACTTGAATTAATTGTGCGCCGTGTCTGATACAAGGTGAGAAAGCGTGAAGCAGCCCGTGCTGCAACGCACGCCGCGAGGTGAGACATTTGAGGATGTACAAAATTATCATTTTCCATCTAACCTTGATTGAATTTGTGTAAATTGTCAAGGTACCACCTTACCGTTGAATTTGAGTCGAATTGAGCACGTTTTGGGTTGAGAATATCCGAGAAATGCAGTGAGAATATATCCAGTCGAATAGACGCAGTTGATGCTTACTTGGCGGTTTCACGAGAGTAGTGAAGATTAGCAAGATGGCTGAGTTATTCAAAAGGATCGTTGAGCGACGCTACTGCCAAGCGAGGGAAAGATCGTGTCTCTCGCGTGAGTTGAGTGTCCATGAGGTGCTGCCCCCGGCTGCACGCACGGCAGTCGACCGCAGCAATGCACCAGCAGCACCGAGCTACCGCATGGCGATCATAGCGGCCACGCTTCAACTGATTTCTCAACATTTCCGCAACAGGGTTGCTAATTATACTCATCCGGTTGGTCGATGGGTGAGACGGGCTGAACAGCTAATTTTGAGATTGCTCTGGTGAGCGTCGTGGTAGCAGTCCGTAATGTCACCACCCTTGTGAGCCCATCCTTGCCTGGATGCTACGTTGTAACTCGTGCAAGTGGTCACTTGCACGGTGGACAACGTTCGTCCGTGAGTAGAACCAAAGAGCCGATTTGAATGTTGTTGTTACGGTGATGGCATTTTGAGATTGTCTGCTGCCGCTGGAAATAATAAGCCAACCATTGACGCAAAAATTGTTGCACCGTTTTCTGCAGCAGTTGCCAACTTGAGAGTCGTGAGATCGCCAGGTCCTCCAAGGATAGTTCTGGGACCGTTGTAAGTACTCCTGTATGAATAAATTCACGCGTTGATGTAACTCGCGAAGGAGGTTGCTGAAAATGTGAGTTTTTACCGGAGCCCTTCGGACGATAATGCAATGAGTTAACCGTACTTGAGCTAATGAGAGCTGAGTGTCTGTGTGAAAAGTTCGCCGATGAGCCCGATCAATAATGGGAGTTGAGAACCAAGCGTGACGAAGTAGAATGGCCTTACGATACGTACTAATACTCCGATTACACCCTCCTGGACGATGGAAGCTGTAAGTCGACTGAAAGGATGAGAGGATGGTAGAAGAGAGCCTGATTGAAGTACTTGAAGCTCGTGTTTAAAAAAGTAGCTTGAGTAGCCTTGGTCAAAAAGCTGCTAGCTGTAGCGATCTCTGGTGCAGAGAGTAGAGCTGTTCCATTTAGTTCGTGCCTCCTTCTCATCCTGGCCACCACCCTGAGACACCACGATGTGAGATGACATAGTTGTGAGAGCGTTGAGTAGCGATACATGAGATCCCAATGATATTTAGGCTCTAGAAAAGCAGCGAAGAGAACAATCCCAGGTCGAGATTCCATGTTGCTCAAATTTTCATTAGTGTTGGTTGATGTTGGCCAAGAGTCTGGTTGATCTGGCCTTACCAACCATGATGGACCTAACCACCACAGCTGGCGAGAAGCTAGTGGAGTAATCGTAATACCCCGCGAGGCACAATCAACTGCATTTCTGGTACCTGGCACATGACGCCATTGGGCATTCAGAGTGAAAGTATGGATTTGAGTTACTCGATTCCGGACATAATCCTTCCACCATGCTGGATGAGCTTTGATCGCTGTGACTGTTATCAAAGATTCCGTCCGCAGGTTAGTCGATGCAACCAATTTTGCAGCACTCAGTTCGAGCCATGGTATGGTCAGTTTCTAGACTGGTGCTACACGGGTTTCAGAGCAGACCAGTAAAGCCACCTTTCTTGTGGATGATGAGTTAACAATGATGTAAATCACTGCAGCCATGGTTAATTGAAATGCATCAGAGAAGCCGTGCAATTCCACTGTCGAGTCGCTCCATGTATTAAACCAACTAGGAATTGAGATTCTGGCCAGACAAGTGAGATCCTCTCTGATAGCAATCCAGCGAGATGATACTTGGGACGGCAGTGGATCATCCTATTTGAGCTTGTGAAGCTAGAGCTCTTGTAAGAGTATCTTGGCTCTGATTACAACAGGTAAGACAAAACCGAGTGGATCAAAGAGTTGAGTCACCTCGGAAAGCACGAGGCGTTTGGTGAGATTTCCTTGAGTTGGGTTGAACCTCGAAGAGAAAGTAAACTTGTCCTCCTGAGGAAGCCAAAACAAACCGAGAATTTTGGTTTCGGATTCGTCCACTGAGATATATGAGCTTGACGTTGATTTTCTTGCCAGGACTTTGGGCTCAAATGAGTGCCACTTGGCGAGTGGAAAACCGTCCGCCATGCACAAGTCCTTTTGACCAATTTCAATGAGCTGATGTGTGGTATCCGCCTCTCCGAAGATGTCATCCACGTACCTGCCAAAGGTGACACGGCAAGTCGAAATCGATGTCCCTCGTCCTCAGTGAGCTGAATGAGAGTCCTAACCGCTAGGAAAGGAACAGCTTTTGTACCATATGTTACAGTTGTTAGATGGTATGGTACTGCATTGAGTTGAGCATCTCTCCACAAAATCCAATGATGCTTCCAGTCTTTGTAATGTAGGCGAATTTGACGATACATTTTAGTAATGTCCGTGGCAAATATGTGTTTGTGGTGGCGAATCCAAATGAGCACATCCCGAAATATCGAGCAACAAGTAAGGGCCAGTGTGCATGATGTCATTGAGAGATTGTCCTGATGACGTGGAGCTGAGCCATTAAATACCACTCGTAGTTTGGTGGTGACTCTGTCTGGTCTGAGAATGCCATGATAAGGCAGGTAATAATATGTTTCTCCATGAGAAACTCTAGCTCTAGCTCAAGTCGTTAGAAAGTGTCGCAGGTCTTCAAGTGTAGAGTGGGATGTTGTAGCTCCTTGCTTCAAGGTGGACATCGAGTTTGGACACAATGAAGTGTATCAGTATGATACCCCAATGGTCTACTTGAACTTTTAAGGCCCGGAGTGCATTCAGCACCTCGGATATGGTGTTGATAAGAGCGTTGAGGGTTTTAGACGATCGAGAAGTGATACGCTGGATGCTGAACAGCTGATCTAGTTTGGCGTTGACGAGGAATTGCTTATTCTCGTAGCGACTTATGAGGATGTCCTACGCAGAAGTGAATGAATCCGAAGAGACCGGAAAATTTACGGTAGGAACACTACCACTCTGTCGTAGTGTTCCTTGAGGATAAGAAGAGCTTCTCGTGCTTCTTCGTACGCCTGTTAACGCGAGGCTTCAACGGAGTCCTTGAAGTAGGTGTTGTTATGTCCTGACGTAACATGGCATTTCTTCCTAAATTTCAATTACGTTGAAGTTCTTCTACTTCAGTTTTACAACAGTAAAAGTAAATTTTAACATTTTCCTTTCATTTTTAAATTTTACAAGAGGAAAAGAGAGCGATTTTAACGACAGAGAGAGTAGCAGAGAGGATGTGCGGCTGAACCGATCGTCTCCCAGGAAAATTAATCTTGTAAAGATGGCATTTTTCAACCCCCCCCGGTCAAACGGCAAATTTTCAAAGCATGGAATCTAGTGGGTAGACCCGGTTATCGACTGTCATTTATGGATCTATCATTTTGCGCAGCCTTACACTCAATAATCGACCAGGGGTATGGCTCGTCGCCGCCGGGGCGTTGTTGGTCAAAAGGGAGCGGTTAGAGTGAACGCTATCACGTGACTAAGCGGCCGCACCCTTTCTTCTCGCTTTTGCCTGAAACCTTCTGTCTCCCTCTCTCCCTCCTTACAAAAACGATGACATTATGAACAATTATTATTTGAGTGAAACAATTAACAAAAGTGGAGGAACAATTGATTTAAACGAAAGATGTATGAACATTAGAATGTTCACACGAATACTTAATATAAATTATCAGCAGCAAAGAGAACAATTATTCTTCCATATGGAAACTACCCATGGCTGTCACCTGAAAACGAGTATAATCCATATTGAATTAATGATCTTCCCAGTTATAACCAGGTAATCGAAAAAAATCAGTATATCAAGATTAATTTCCTTTTCTTTCTGAGATTATATTCATATATTTATATTCATTATATTCAAAGTAATCTCCATCGTAAGCAATACACATATTGCAACGCTTCATCCAATCTTTAAAACACTTTTTATAGGCCGATTTTGGAATCGTCTTCAGCTCCTTCTGCGAATTCTCCTGTTATGCCGGTACCGGGTAATTGGAATATTCGGTATTCGGTACATAATTAACAATTATATTAATTGTGTGCTGTATGTAGTGAGAGTGATGTGCGCACCGCAGCCAGTGCTGCGGAGCATGCAATGCAGTGAGATATATGAGTGCGTAAGGTGGTATTACAATTCACAGCAAGCTCTCAGCAGCTTAATGCAGAGAGGTTGCAGTGAACAAATAAGAGCACTTGCAATTGAAATTGCTTGAGTGCTCTATACGCATGAGACAAGCTACGCAGGTAGCACTGCGTAGCACAATACAACACATAATGAGGATGCACAAAATGAGCAGTGTATAGTCACTGTACTCTTCCAGCAGATATCCTGGGGAAAAGTACAGTGAATATAGTACACCTGCATAATTATATTAATTATACCGGTAAATTATGTTGAGAAAAACGTGGCGTGACATGTGCTGCAATGCAGCCAAAAAGTGAGACCAAAATGCTGATGTACCGATGAGCATGCAACTCCTCGTTACCATTGAATTTGCGGTAAATTATAGCAACGTACTTGTACCTGATTTTGAGTCCTGTTGAGAGTGATGAGAGCGTCCAAAGCGAAAAGCCAACGAGAAAAGTCCAAGAAAGTGATACGCTGTTCCTCGATGTCGTAGCAAAAGTGACTGAATTTTCAATATGGCTGCGGAATATGAAATTAACGTTGTGCGCTGAAGTCAGTTGAGCGAGATTGCCTGTGAGCGAAACCGAAGTCAAGCGAGAGAGACACCCTCTCGCTCGACGCGGCATGCCAGCGAGGTACTACCTCGGCTTCGCGAGCCTGTCCTCGGCTATCTCCGCTCAACCGAACGCTGCGTGCTTGAGCACAGCAACAGTTCGACGCACGGCGAATATCGATCGCCGTGCGCCAGCTGATTATCCTACAGTGATGTTAACGTAAAATACCGTTACAGCCTTTTCGTAAAGCTGTTGTTAACTGTCCTCACGAAAATCACTTCATTCAATTTTAGCGTTAGCCTATCGTCGAACGCCGAGCGAGTCGCCTCATGCTGTGTCGGCGTTCTTCGTGTCGATCGTACGATCGGGCATTGGACTTCGTTTCCTGTCTTGAACGAATTCCAATGTTTCTCTGCTATGGAATATTCCCGAATATACGAAATACGAAGTGGATTATTCCGCGAAGTGGTAACTTGAGTCTCAAGTAACTTGAGAACTGGAAAAAGTCACACAGGGCCATGTCAGGTGAATACGGAGCTTGCAGAACGGTATTAACGTTGTTTTTGGTTAAATAGTCTCGTACAAGATAAGATGTGTGAGCCGGTGCAGTGCCATGGTGAAGAAGCCACGAGTTGTTTCCCGCGCTTGAACTCGTCTCATGCGCAAATCATCGTGCATGACGTCCTGCACAGATCCGAACGAGACACGAAGATCAGCTGATATCTCCCTGATGTTCACACGGCGATCTTCGAGCACAGTTAGAAAAAGTTAGAAAAAGTTAAGAATAAATTTTTCGATGTTTCCGTCAGTCACAGAGGTGGATGGATGACCGGAACGAGGTAAATCATCAACCTCAGTACGGCCCGCTTAAAATTCTTTGTACCACTCGTATGCTTGTGTTTTCGACATTGTCGAGTCCCCGTAGGCTACCATTATAAATTTCAACGCTTCCGCATGTGATATTTTGCTAGAATCAAAGAATTTGAGGCACGCTCTTTGCTCAACTATATTCGACATAGCGAAATTCGCAGAGTACACCAAGCGATGACTTGTTTACAAAACTATTACGCACAAACTATCTGACACATTGCGCTTGAAAGTGACACGTAAACAACTGACAGATGTACTAATATAGAAAATAAATGATTTTGACAATGTCTCAAGGGTGGCTCGTTTAAATGAGAAATTCCGGGAACTTTTCGATCAGAGAGTAAGTCTCGTAAAATATTGGAATCTATAGCAAAAATACCATCATATATACATATAGAATACGTTATGCATATATAAAAAGGATTAAGGAAATATTAGGATTGTTTTACAGCAAAATACCAAGAGGTAGACGAAACGGGTAAGAGAGGAAACTGTAACAACATGTTTCAATAAAGCTTCTTCTGTAGAAAAGCGAGGCTGGCCGACTCTCCGCGCAATGATAAATGCCTTAGGTCTGACCAGCGATCTGGCTGACTTTGTACGGACGAAATATACGAGTAACTGAGTTGTGCGATTCGCTCTCAAGAAAAATACTCTCTCTCTCTCGTTTCTATGACACGAGAATAATTTTTTTACTAGCAGGTTATTTAGGAAAAAAGGCGTAACGATAAATAAGTAGAATTACTTATTAAAAGAAAAACCAATAACGACTAGAATAAGCCATAATTTAACAAAAATAGTCATACTATTATTAGTATGAGATTAACGCAAAAATAGGCTTGCGTACGATAACGCAAGTTAACTACAAAACTTGTAACAAAATTATTACTATTGGCTTCATGCGAATCATTAAATGAATCTCTGTACAAATGCCGATATCAGTAGACACTACCATACACACATCCGCATAGAAGCGATCATAAGGATATTACCTAGCCTAAGAAACTCTGTTGAACGTAGGCCAAGAAGCGGGGTGGTAAAAATCGCTTCACTTTAAAATGAATCGATAAAATAATCGCGTCCATATTTCGAGGAAAGCGACTCGAGCACGTTCCCTCACCTGATCACGTGATCCTAGATCCTAGAGGACGGCATGTGATACATAGATGTATCACATCCCGTAGACGAATCAGAGCGCGACATACCGATGCACTTGCATAGAACTACTGCTCTGCATCTCGGAAAGCTATTCTGCGGGGAAAGGTGAATGAATACGTGTATGGTTAAGATAGACCACAGGGAAATTCTTATAATCAGAATAGTTTTATTCTTTCTTTTCTTTTAATGCGCTTTAAGACAGGAATCTCGACGTTCAGGAGCCATATACAAGGCTGCGAAAATCGGTCGCAGAATTACAGTTTTTCGAAAGAGTTTTTCAATAGATTCACACGGAGTACAGGGTACTGGATAACGAGTACAGAGTACTGGACAAAGTGTACAAGGTACTGGACAAAGAGTATAAGGTACTGGACAAAGAGTACAGAATACAGAGATCGACAGTACTTATTATTAACACGACTAGTAAATTCATGTAGTTTTATTTTAATAAACAATTATTAATACGCACCAACGTATAAGTACAGTCTTTAGTTTGTTCGACTCCACCGGGCTACGTCCAACCAACATTCAACAGCCATAACCACAGCAGCGAAGAACCGTAAGTACAATCTTCTTTTACCAATTAAAGTGAAATCTAACTCCACGTGAAACTGTTATTCAAGTCCCCCTATTCGTCCAAGTATTCGTGGAGCAATTGTCCCCAACAAGGGACATAACGCATTCCAACCCTATCCCAAGTAATTTTCCGCGAGGTTCGACTCAAAAACGGACTTACGTCTTCGGTATTTTCTCGTCGGGTGTGGTGAACGGAGAATTTATTCTCATTGACGAGAGCACGAAAAATATACACCGAAACATGCATCTTTATCAAAGTCATGGGTTTGGTAAAATAGGCCCCGATTTCGACGTAACAGTGTGTTCCGCGAGGTTGTCGCAGTTCATGTCCAGAAGCAAAACACGTCCTTGCTGGACGCACACCGAGTTTTAGTCAAGAAGTGTGAGTCGAGTCGTTACGTGTGTGCGTGGCATGGTTGGAGGTGTGGCATCGAAGATTTTATCAGCAATATTGCGGATGAAATGGTACGTGATGATAGGCTCAGTAAACGCCGTTCTATTTTTCACGCGTTCAATGTCATCTTGGGATGAGAACGAAGACGCACAACAACACAAAGGAATTGGCGATAGTTCGTCTCACAGTGTGAGACTGATGGAAAACTCGAGTGTCACACGCGAGGGAACGAGAGCGAACGATGATGCGAAAAAGATAATAAGAGCGCGTATCATACCGATGAAAAGTCCGAGAAAGTCCAAGTCAGTAAGCAATATCGAGTGACGACGCGGGAGAGGCAGCCACAGCGCGTCTCGCACTGATAAAAAGTCTGAATATCACACGCGAATAAGCGAGAGCGCACAACGACGCGATTGAGGTAGATACAGTGCTACTCACACCGATGAAGAGTCCGACTAACCCACACGAGTAAGCGAGAACACACGACTAAGTGAGAAGGCATTCGAGCCTCTAGCACTGCCGAAGAGCCCAATGAAGAGCAGACGTTAGTGAGCGAGGGTGCACGAATCGAGAGAGGGATCGCAATAGAGCGTCTCGCATCGACGATGAGTACCGAATTTACACACGAGATCGAGCAAGTACACACTAGACACTCGCGAAGAGGACGCGATCGAATTTCTCGCACTGTCAGAGAGTCCGATGAAGAACACACGCGAGTGAGCGAGAACACACTATAAAGGAAGCAAGGTAGCGATAGAGCATATATTACTTATGAAGAATCCTGAAACGTATGCGTAAGAATGAGAGAGAATACCGCTTGAGGAAACGAGACCGCGCCAGGTCACTCGAAGGCAACGAAGGCCCGCACAAAGAGGAGATCGTTAACAGTACGCTTGCAAATATACCGTGTACTAGAGAAAGCGAGACGGACGACGCGAACTGAGCAAAAAGTTTCCCACGAATTCTAATGCGTCGATTTATAAATGTCCAACAAAATCTTTCGAAATCCAGTTCGAAGGACCAATGTTTTCAGGAAGACGAGAGACTCGTGCTTCTGAGGAGATGTAGCGATGGAAATTTGTGTGGTCGCTGTCGGACGAAATGATAAAGAAACCTGGTGCAGTTATCACCATAATGTCTTGTAACTAATGAGCATTCACTCGAGACAACACAGCAGACTTAGATGTTATAGCGAAGAGTCTTACTCAAGTAATGTCTGTGAGAAAAGGAGGCGAGAATCGTAACACTTTGTTCGAAGCTAACTACGCGCACTTTGCATTACTGTCCCAGCACGATAGCGTCTGCGGTAGAAGAGGCCGTTGTCTACTCACTTGCTATCCTAAGTAAATCCGAATCGATGAAGTCGAGACTTCCGGTCGTAACCCGAACGATTTTTGAAACACGAATAGGTAAACCGTAAAATGCTGAAAAGTCCGAATCGTAGCAGTTAAGAAGAGTACTTTGAGAGATAAACAGTTGTAGGGTGGCCCAAGTCGTAAATGATCGAACGTCTAGAATGATCGGCTAGATATTCGTCTGTCAGCTGAGGGCCTCTTGAGGGAGCTAAGGAAACTATAGAGTTTTCTGAACATTTCTAGTTGCGTTTATTTCGTTTGTAGTTATTTTCGGTATCGTTTATTTCGTTTGCCGATGCATACATCGGCCAACATTAAATAAACCTCACCACATATGGTGAGGTTTATTTAATTTGTAGTAACTTTGTTTCATTTTCAGTAGCGTTTATTTCATTTGTAGCAACTTCGTTTCACTTGTAGTCGTTAATAGTGATGTTTATTTCATTTGTAGTTGTTTGTTAGTAGCGTTTTTTTCATTTGTAGTAATTTTGTGATATTTGTGGCAACTTCGTTTCGTGTGTACTCGTTTATAATACGTTTGTATCATTTGTTGTTGTTTGTAGTAGAATTTATTTCGATTATAGTGTTTTTTTTTCAAATTTTTGGTTGTTTGTACTATCGTTCATTTTATTTGCAGTTGCTTGTTGTCGTATTTTGTTCCGATTGCTGTACATTTGTTTCGTTTTTAGCTATTTGTTCTAGCGTTTATTTCGTTTGTAGTAACTTCGTTCCGTTTCGATTTGTTTTTCGCGAAGCTTATTTGATTTGTAGTTGATTGTAGTAGCGTTTATTACGTTTGCCGTAAGTTTTTTTTATTGTAGTTATTTGTGGTACCGTTTATGCCGTTTGTGGTAATGCTTGTTGAATTTGTAGTATTTTTATTTCGTTCGTAGTAACGTTTAATGTGTTTGCTGTTGTTTATCGTAGCGTTTACTGAGTTTTTAGTGACTTTGTTTCACTTGTAGTATCGTTTATTTCGTTAGTAGCTGTTTGCAGTAGCATTTATTTTGTTTGTAGCTGTTTGTAGTAGCGTTTATTTTGTTTGTACTAATTTTGATTCGTTTAACGTAGCGTTCACTTTATTTTATTTGTAGTGACTGTGTTTCGTTTTCAGTAACGTTTATTTCAGTTGAGGTTGTTTGTAGTAGTATTTATTTCGTTTCTATAAACCTCGCTTTATTTGTAGTAGTGTTTATTTCGGTTATAGTGACATTATTTTGTTTGTAAGAGCGTTTACTTTGTGTGTACTTGTTTGTAATATCGTTTTTTTCGTTTGTAGTAACTTTGTGTCGACTACAGTGGCGTTTATTTTGTTTAGAACATACATTTGTAACGTAAAGTCAGCCCCCAACCTTTCGCACAATACCTAAAGCCGGTCTCAGTTATTTTTTTCCCTTTTGTATATGCTCTCTCGAGCTGGACGCCGGGCGCTTACGCGTCAGGAGGAAAATAACGGTAGTTGCGACCAGACTCAGCCAAGGCTGACTATAGCTATTCAATGTGAAGTGGGGGGTTCGGATTTTCGAAGTTTCCATATGTTTGATAATACCTTGCCTGATGATTTGTGAGATATGAAAGACATCGAAACAGAATGTTTTCTCCACTTCACCTTGATTAATTATATGTAAAATATGAAGATGCCGATTTACCGTTTAATTTCAGTCCTGTGCACGTTTTGTGTGTGAGAATGTTCGATGAAAGCAGTGAAAAGTCCGAACCTGAGAAGAGGCTGGTGTTGCGTTCTCGGAGGTTTTCACGAGAGTAGCGAAAGATATCAAGATCACTCTTTCGAAGGCGTCGTTCAGCGACGCCGCTGTCAAGCGAGGTCTAGATTATAGTTTCTCGCTTGAGTTGAGTGCCCACGAGGTACTGCTCCGTCTGCACGCACGGCAGCCGAGCGCACCACAGCACCAGCAGCATCGAACTACCGCACGGCAATCATAGTGGCCGTGCGTCAGCTGATTCCTCAACATTTCCGCCCGCCATCAGGACCGGGGTTGCTGATTATCTTCATCCGATTGCTTGATAGCTGAGACGGGCAGAACCGTTAATTTTGAGATTGGCCTGGTGTGCGTCGCGTAGTAGCAGTCCGTAATGTCACCACCCTTGTAACCCAATCCTTGCCTGGATAGAACGTCGAAACTTTGCAAGTGGCCACTTGCACGGTGGAAAACGTTCGTCCGTGAGCTGAACCATAGCGCCGATTTGAATGTTGTTGTTAGGGTGATGCCACTTTGAGATTAACTGGTGCCACTGTAGATAATGAGCTAACCATTGAGGCCAAAATTGTTGCAACAAATGACATCTTGAGAGTCGTAAGATTGCCAAATCCTGCAAAAATGGATCTGGGACTGTTGTGAGTGATCTACCAATGAGAAAATGTCCAGACCACAGCGCTGATGTATCACCAGGGTCACTGAATGGTTCGAGAGGTCGAGAATCGAGTATGGCTTCGATTTAAGGCAGCCGTGTGGTGAGATCCTCAAATCAAAAGTCAAAAATCAAGAGATCAAAAGTGAGTGCAGTGTGGCCCACCGTGCGTCGAAGGTGAATCTTGACAGATTTCACTGCTGCTTTCCATTTACCACCCATCTGTGGAGCGGCAGGTGGATTGAACCTCTATTCAAGTTGATGATTAGCAGATGAAGATGCGATGACTTGATGTTCTTGAGAGCTTTTCATGAATAGTTGACGTAGTCTTATGAGCACCAACGAAGTTAGTCTCGTTTCTAGATGCCGGTCTCGCACCGAGATGAGAAATGCCTGAACAGTGAGAGAGTGTGAGAAGACGGGCGTAGTCAACTCCTGTGGGAGTAAATGCGCGCGTTGGTGTAACTCTCGAAAGAGGTAGCTGACCCATCAATTATTGAGCACGAATCCCTCTCTGCCGAGCACACACAACGCAACGCAAAATGTGATTTTTCACAGGAGCCCTTCCCCCAATGATCCATTGAGTTAGTTATACTTGAACTTATGTGAGCTGAGTGCCTTCATGAGGGGTCCACCGATGAGCTTCGTCCATAATGAGAGAAAAGCATCGAGCGTGACGATGCAGAATGGCAGGATACCTTCCTGCATATGTGAGCGCGGAATGAACGAGACGACCTCGCACCCTGATTACACCCTCCTGGCCGATAAAAGCTGTAAGTCGACTAAAAGTATAAAAGAATGGCAGGAGAGAGCCTGATTGAAGAACTTGAAATTCGTGTTTGAAAAATGTAGCTTGAGTTGCCTTCGTCCAAAAGACGTTGGCTGCGGTCATCTCTTGTGCCATGAGTGGAGCTGTTCCAGCCAATTCTAGCCTCATCCTTATTCTGTCCAATACCCTGACACACAATGAGACGACATAACTTAGTGACAGATAAGTACCGATGGATGAGATCCCAATGATGATCAGGCGCCTGAGCGGCAGCGAAGAGAGCTACCCCAGGTCGCGCTACCATGTTAGTAGTAAGTGTATATGTCGGTAACGTGGAAATGGTAAAGTTGTGTGGGTACCCTGGTGAATAAGGAAGAGTCGAGATAAGAGCAAGAGGGAGCAAAGGTGTACACATACTTGGAATACAATTTGTAACTCATCCTTTATGTTGGCGGCATCTACGAAGACTTTCCAGGATGACGGACACAATATTTACTCCATTACCCACACACGTATGCACGCACGCACGCATACAAGCACGCACGCACGCATACCAGCACGCACGCACGCACGCACACACGCACGCACACAATCTCTCTCTCACTTTCACTCTCTCACTCACTCACTCACTCACCCACACATCAGCATCCGCAGCTGAGTGACCGAGTAATACGAATTACCCGCACCCATGAAGCGTGGGCACCGTCAGGGGCAGGCATCCGTATACCGATTAGCGTATCACTATCGTATGTTTCCTCGATGAGGTCTTGAACGAGGTTGAATACCACACATTTCACAAGTAACACAGGTAGTGTGCTAATCGGCGGCTCGGCGTGAAATAGCTCGTGCCAATCGACGTATATCGATTCCTCGAAATCAAAAAGCAGCACCTCGCAGCACCCGTCATCATCCACGTCGATGATCACCCCGCGCACAGCCCTTTAATGCCGCACAACGAGACATGAGGCCACCGCACAAAAGTCTTCACATTTATACCCGCTCCTCTCAGCACACCCATCAATATATAAGCTCTCCAAATCGTCAACTAGTCTTAGTCACGCACCACACATTAACTCCGTGCGCAGG
The DNA here is from genome assembly GCA_963942595.1 of Cylloceria caligata. Taxonomy (NCBI): domain Eukaryota; kingdom Metazoa; phylum Arthropoda; class Insecta; order Hymenoptera; family Ichneumonidae; genus Cylloceria; species Cylloceria caligata. The sequence goes on from OZ012706.1 coordinate 46,620,067, forward strand.
TATATAGCGTTATCCCCCGCACCGCATATCGCCCGACACACTAAAGCCATAGCTAACGCAAAGTTAACGTACCGTGAATACATTTTTAGATTGTTTGTTTATACTTTGTTTATACTTCGTTGCGCACTGCTAAAGATAGAATGAATGCTCAGGGTGCTGCTAGCGGGGATCACATGGTTTGAAGATAACAAACCCCCCTCTGAATCATAACTAGGCGTCCAGCGCTCTGGATGCAACGACACGGATTTGCACGTGCCGCTTTGTGCTGTGCTCCTCGCGCAGCGCTTAGTCAACAGTAAAAGACGCGGAATATGATACCGTACCGCGAGAGACCTCGATTATAACTTATATATAAATATATAGTAAGACGATGTATTTGTTTTTAATTAATCAATATTTTATTCAAATCACTTTACACATATTTACATTTACCATCGCATGCAACATCCCTGCAAACACGATAATCTTCGCTCGGAGATTCCTCCGACGTTAAATTAATTTTTATCACTGATTGTTGAGAGGCAAAAGTATTGTAATATTCACGTACTATCACGTATTCTATCGTTTTTCATTACATTATTGCTAAAGAGATTATTAAATCGCGACATGGTGAAGCCGCATGACATAAGATGCAGGAATACGATACAAAATTGTCCACACACATCCGATGTAATATTTGTAGCTGCTTGAGGTCGTATCGATAGAACTTGCAGTTTCTTCGTGGTCGTGCGAGATGTCGCGGTATAACCAGTAGTAGCCCGTAGCTATCAAAGTACATTCCTTTTCCATGATGGTTAACGTACATGGCGATCAAATGCTCTCCAGGTTCGTCGCGGTTATCCTAGTTAACTACGAGTCCGGCCGGTAACGACCATGCACGAGGAATTCTGTCAGCTGAGTATACGGTTGTTACGTCCTGTGTCTCCTCACGAGTACGAGAGCGAGCGAACAGCGGACCGACCTAGCCCAAGCCATGCGTATGTGAGGAAGAGAGATAGAATTATTAGGATAGGTCACTTTCTTATACCCATATGCGATTCACTATTATGTGACCCACTATACTACACTACACATTTACTATAGTACATTTACTATACTCCATTTACTATACTACATTTACTAAACTACATTTACTATACTATATTTTGCTATACTATGTTTACCATCTATATTTCTCTACGCTACATTTTACAATACTATATATATATCTATATTTGCTATGCCTCATTCAATTAACGATTATGTAATTCTCGATTCGAACTATACATGTTAAAAATACATATATTGAAACTCCAAGTTAACGAGTTAATAATTATACTTAATAACATATTTAAATATCAAATAGAATGCGCGAATGCCGAGTGGCTTGCACTCGTGGGCTCACTTAGGCGACATAGTAAGAAGCCACTTGAGAGGGAGTGAGAGGTAAGAGATGGACTTCTCCCATGAGCAGAAGTGAGACAACCCTACCCCTCGAAAGCACCACGACAATAGCAGCTCGGCTCCTCGCATAAACAAAACGCTAGAATATACAACGACCAGCATTCTCGGTAACATCTGCAAGTAATATAGTTGCTAGCTACAGCTACAAGCACTGCACCACGTTAGAAAGGAATAAGGCATAAAGCCATTAGGATTCACCTTGAGCGAGTCATAAAGTAATAAAGGTATTAGCGAGTCGCATACTGAAGTAAGCCATAAAGCAATAAAACACCCGCTTGGGAAAACTCGTCGAGCAAAGAGTCAATGGGACATTGAAAGCAATAAATCAGAAGAATTTCCAAAAGAACTTAACTACACAACACTATGCAGCCTATTCTGACTGTGGAGGCCTACCCCAATAAGGACTCGAGCTCGAGGGGTTCGCCCACTTAAAACATTTAGCTATACTATAAGAACAAACTCGAAAGTCCGCACGGACCAGACACGCACATGCACAAGCATGCTACCAATAGGACACTCTTGTACACACCCAACATATTCATAGAATATACCAACGACAAAATGCAGCAAGCCTAGCCTCCTTGCCTTACACGTGCCAACTACCTGCAACCACTTGAAGGAGACGCCAGCTGGACGCCCTAACTTGTCCAACCCTTGAACGTCTGTGCCATCCCCTAGCAATGCTGTTGCTAGAAAGAGATAGACATATTCGTACATTTATACATACGCATGCTTGGCCTCTTTTTTAAGCAGAGAATAATTGTAAATGGTGTAATTAAAATAAGAATCATAATGTTAACTGTAGAATAAATCGATGCGTAGTAGAGTAACTGAACCCTGCGACGCAAAACCATTCCGAGAAGTGTTGTTCGCTACATAAGATAAACAATAAGATCACCGTAGGCATTGCCTGTGTGACAGATTTCTTTGTCACGAGTAGACGCGTGCATAGGAGGGGGCGACGCGCTCCAATATGACGCAACCCCCACCTCGGCACGCGCTGTCGACTATATATATGCACAGTCAGTTAGTCTCTAGTTCAGTTCTTGAGTTGAGAGTTGAGTAGTGTGTTTTTAGTTAGCAGTCAGTGCGGTTGATCACGATTCTTTGTATCGCGTCATTGTATCCTCGTAGAAGTAAATCCGAGGCGGTCATTACAGACTGACAAGAATACAACGCTGTTTTAATTCTCGAATTTAAATTATAACGTGACTAAGTGTAACATTTTAAGTGTGAGTTTCAATAATTATATTAAAATCAATATCAGTGTCAACTTTATTTCTCAACCCGATCACTCTACAAGTTATTCGTTTCCTTTTGCATTATTTCAACATATTATGAATTACTTATACCTTTTATTCTCGTGATACTTTTAATTTATACGCTTCTACGTTAATCCAAGTACAAATCCTCCGGAGCAATCACTATTTGTGCTCTTCCACATTATATATCGTAGCATAGCGCCTCCATTGGCATATGCTACCCTTTTTCCCTACATACATAAGTTAAACCATTAAGTAAACGCCGTTACGCTTTCATCAGCGTCACAGCGTGCTGTTCGCTTTCAGCAGCGATACAGAAATCAATATAAACCTTCCTTGACCATCTATTTCCTTTTACACATGGGTAAACGTAGAGGTGGCCGTAGACATGCTATACGTCGCTTCCTTGCCATATTCAAAAGGATACTAAATAACGAAAATCATTCTACAGCAAAATTTACGGAAATAGATAACTATTCACTTGCCCTCGGTGTGCCATTAAAACAAAGTGCGATCTCCTCTGTCGAAAAAGAAATCGAAGGAGAATCCATACAAAATATAAAAATCTCTAACGTGCGGTCGTTACCATGAATCACGTCCAACGTATCTTATCGTGGTTTATTCGAACGTGCCATCATCAGGGAGGCTGTTGTGTTTCACTGGACTCCCATCAGTCCCCACGGGCTCATCCACCACATTGGTACTCCCGATTTTGAAGATCTACTGGACCTCGATCAATTCTGGGCTGGTATACTCGTAATCACCATAGATTAAATCTACTACCCGCTACGCCCTTCCGCTCACGCAGCCGGCATTCATCTACACCGTAGACAACAACCGGTAAGTAGAAACGCTTAAATTACACACATATATATACGTGTGAAAACTATCCGAAGATATATCAGAAACAGCCTCATCCCTGCTGGTGAATCCCGGCTAAATCGAGGCTGACCCTGTTAGCAACCGTACGATCAAAAAGAATTCTTCTTTTTTTTAATAATATTAGAACAAGGACGTAACACGGTTAAAAGTGGTAGATACTGGAAACTCTCGTAGATTTGTCTAGTGTTCACGCTGAATACATAATCAATGATTAAATGATGACCTATACGCTTTGAAAGACGTATATATATGGAAAATTTCTTTCACAGCATCGTCGATCGTGTCACGACTTTATGGTGAAAATTTCTCCTGTTTTTTATCCTGTTCCTCTTCGTTTGCTGACCAAACATCCATGTATGATTCTCCTTTAAACGGGTGCTTGCGAGGCCAATTTTTTATTTGGAATGCCTGACGCATTGCATAAGTGTACGTTGGGGCGCCCTCCTCATCCTCCTGGTTGAAAATTTCACGACTCGTGATATCGCAAAGAAGTATAGCTTTATCGTGACCACGTGTATAGATACGCCTTGATTTTCGCGAAATTTCACGCAAGTTAACATATGCTTGTTTACAGCGCGAATCGCCCTCGTACCATTCAAGACCGTAAAAATATTTCGAGAAAAAATTATTCTGGCTTCTCGGATGATGCGGTAATTCGGCAAAGTGACACGGTGGTGTGACGATCCAATGAGCATAGTACGGTCTATCCACTGCTACCACGGCAATTTCTTTCGGAATAAATTCCGAGTCTTTACCACGCATACCCTGTCTATCCACGACGATATCCATTTGCACGTCTAATCTGTACAGATGCTCAAGTTCGACTGATACATTATCACAAAGCCGCTTTTACGTCTCTTAACACGAAACAATTTTATTCCGACATCAGCACATTTTTCGTTTATCCGGAAAAATCCACCATTATCTGCCGAGAGGCATCTATTTCAAGGACATTATCATATTCTGCGTAGAGTACACAATTTAACGTTGAAGCAAGCGCATCCTTAAATCGTACCTCTATTCTCACACTACTGTGCTTTATTAAATTCGAATATGAATTGTTGTTCGCCGAAAGATCGGGTGTCAAATCAAAAGCAAACAGACAGTATCCGTCGCGATAATTATCGCGATCGATCGAATTACCATCGGTCGAGAAATGTATTCCAGTCCCGGAAAACACCGTCCGAAAAGCATTAACATATGCGAGAGCAGCACACCAGGAGCTATTTTTGTTCTACAAACGAGAAGCGATGCCTCGAGAATCTTGAAGCCGCATTGACCATTCTTTGTATCGCCCACAAAACAAAATGAATCTCTAGACTGCACCAGCCGTAATCGCATCTCGAAACCGTTTAATAATAACCGCTCCTGATTGAATATATAGCAATGCAGATGGCCGAGCAAGTCTACAGATTTCCGACAATACAAAAATATTTTCTCTTTCTTGTAAATACGGGTCTTGAACCGTATTTCCCGATGTTTTATCGTCTATTTTTTCAGGGGTATAATCGTACCAGAGAACGCTCGTGAGATGCGAATTTTTGGCAGTTGGGCCGTAATTCAAAATTATTTTTATGTACGCTCGATAAGCGTAGGCATTATTTAGGGTGAAACTAGTTTTTGATTCAGGTATACATCCACCTGATTAAACATAGAATGCAAGAGATTGTTTATAGGGCCTGTATTTACTTTCGTCTCTGCACCCGCGGAATTTTTCGTAGAAAGAGATGTTATTTACACTCTCAGACTAAGCATAGTATGCGCGAGATCGATATACTCACCACCCTGTCCAGGAATAACAAATTCAATAGGTGAATCATCTGTTAGCGAAAAATTGGCTTATAATAGACCCAAATGGAACCTTCGATAGTAGCTTGCGTCGGTGGGAGTGAAAATAATAAAAATTTCGATTTAAGATACTCGCACGAGTGCGCATGTAGAAAAGACATCTTGTTTCAACTATCCAAAAATATCTGCAACCGTCCGTTGACGAGTCTTTTTCTTCTTATTGTTGTTCTTCTTCTTTATGACTTTTCTCTTTATTATATAATACTTTTATTTTTACGGGAGATACGTCGTGGTTTACGTTCGTTTGATGAATGAGGAGTTCCCGAAATTTTGCGCTTTTTATAACCAGATCCCCGCATGAGAGTGTCAATTTTTTCAGAGGCTTTGCGTTTGAGATTTCTGCCTGATTCTTGCGCTCTTGCGCGAATAACATCTTTCGCAGCCATATTTCTATTGAGGAGATCAACGGTTACGTTTAAACCAGTTCGCAATGCTTCTTTTCCAACTGCTTAGCGCCCTTCTTCAAAAGTGGCAACGATCGACGAAACAGGCCCCCAAGATAGCTACCGATACCGTCGCCTCGTTCATTAGGTGTTCCGATATAAACATGGCAAATACCGCCGTACCCGCGACGGCCTTATCCGTGCTGCACACTGTCAATATCATCCATAGTGGTGTAATCAATCGTGGGACCTTTTGGAATGTAGTGTGACAGTCAACGTTCCCTGTTCGAATGGTATAGGATTTCCAAACTTGTCAAGAGACATATAAGAATATCGATCTCGATAGTATGTAAATTGTTGCGCAAAAGAGGTATATATCGTGGCATTGAAAACGATTTAATTTTTATCGCATCACACTGACAGTCATCAGTATCAATGGGAACAACTCGTAAAAGGGGTGTTTGAACAGCGCAGATATCGGTGTATAGAAACATGCTGCTTGGTACAGCACTGGTGAGAGATGCAGGCCTTGACCTTGTGTATTCGCAATGCGGTTCTATCATTACAGACCTACAGGCCCCTTCCGAGAATCCCAGTAGCCTTGCGATAGCGGGCGATACGCAAAAATCGTGTAAATAACGATTTACGATACGCGTAAATCGTTGCATACGCGAGCCACTTTGACCTGCTCGCTCGGAAGTGATTCAAAGCGTAAATGACCGGCCACATGAAGTAACTTATTTATACTCTCCAAAAGAGCGTCTATAGAGCGATATACACCAGGTGGAACTTGGTCTCTATCAGCGCGTCTGCGTGTTAAAAGATTTAAACCCGATAAATCATAATCACCATCCTCAAAAGTTACGAGATTTCCTACAGTAGGAACATGTTAAAAAGTCATCGGATAAGCAATTTCCACAAGAGAAACAGACCATTCTTCGTGCAAACGTATCTCACGCGGTGGTATTGTAATAAATTTCGTCGTCGTATTATCCGGAAAATACTGCATACTACTGTTGCTCGGTAGTACGACAAAGAAAGAGCTATCTTTGGAGTTCATATTTATCAGGGACGGTGATTCCGAGTGTTCTTCTTCTTTGTCCTCTTCTTCTCTTTCGTCTTCTCAGAATCATCTGAGTACGTCTATCAAGACGTACTCGCGAAAAATCTGCCTCGTAGCAAATATCGTCGATAGTATCGTTATTCAGATCATGTAATACAAAAATCTCGTGGAGGCTTGTCTTTTTTCTACTTTTTTGGCGCCTCGGGTTTCTTAAGAGGTGCTATAAAAAACGCAGAATTAAGAGCCAATTTTGCGAGTGAACGTAAACCCGGATTTAGCTGCAAACTACGTCGCTCGAGATATACACCCTCAGACTCCTTGTACAATGCTATAAAACGCTCTATTGCTTCCTCGTCATCGTTACACTCTGTTGGTGGTCCACTCGCCTCCTGTTTTATTTTTCGGAATGTATCGATGTACTCAGCAAAATGACCGCCTTGTCGCGTTGTCGAGTCACACTGCGTAACAACGTATTGCTAAATTACATAGATACACGTCACCTTATATCCGAGCGACACAGCTTTTCTCAGTTCGTCCACGACCCATGTGCCGTCAAACGCTCGCTCAGTCGTGTCATCCTGTGTACAACCCTCGGATGTGTCCATATTTATGCACGTTCTACACACAGGCAACAGTAGTTTCCCATGCATGCGAACAGGCAGTACGGAGATATACAAATCGCGCGGTGCCACCACGGCACACTTCACGAGACCCTCGACGAAACGTAGATCGTTTTCAAGTCCTACGAGTTCTCGACACTCGTCACCTACGTACGATGTCGGATGTCCAACGGTTCATTTTCCATTATTATACACCCATGGATACAGCGAGCAACCATCCACATAGTGTATCTGTTCCCCATACGCGACATCGTACAAGCTTACAAAATTTTCCGTTCGAACGCCAAAGAATGCATCGCGTGGTTCAAGAGGCGCCTGCTTGACTACAAAACGATATACCACATACATACATCGGTTTATCTGTGGTTTTAATAATACGCGAGCAACCTCCATAGATTTTTAATACTTTACAGACGCTGAACCGTTTATATTTACGAGACGTAATACGCGCGGAATCCTCACTCTTATGATGAGCGAGGCAAAAAGCACCAAAGAACGAACGATTGCAGTCTGTGCAATACTCAGGCTGAGAGTCTCTATTGCCGTTGCAATAAGTGGATTTACTCGAGCACTCTGATAGTTACAGCGATGCTCGAGTACTCGATTATACTTGGAACTACACTGTGTGCAGAACGCACGACTACCTAGCACACCCGTGAGATTTATTATTGGCTGGTAGTGACGAGAGCGTTCGTAATAGAGAATAAACAGTGTATGATTAATTTTACCTATTGCAGAGAGTACGGATTTTCGCCCATCGTACAGATCCGGAACGCGTTTTCCCAAGGTGAGAAATTCATAAACAACAATCGCTGTACCGTCGTGAACCACGTACTCTTTAAGGAGTCGAATCTCGCGCACACCGCACCCTCTAGACGGTGTCGTTACCCCTGCATTACGCGTGATCTCTGTCGCTACTTTATATTGCGTTCCTCGAAGCTTGTTCCGAATTTGACACCATTGTCTATGTAGCTCACCCGTACCAATTTGACCGGGTTCGACATGCGCTCGGGCTGTGACAAGGGATCGTTGTAGACACAGATTATCGCTATTACTTATGCGTAAAATTTACTTTTTTGCTATAGACTCTGTGTCAGCCTGGTGTCGACATCGGCGCCTTCGACTCCTCGTAATATACATGTCGTCATTCTACATGTACAAGCGCCTATTCGAAATTCACACGCGCTCTCAGCTACACTATTAATTAGTCGCTATATATCATGAGGAATGATGTCACGAGCTGGTCGAAATGATAACCATACAGGTCCTTGCACGAAAGACGGCACGCTCATAGTCATACCCATTTAAACATGTCCTCTGCACGATTCTGTAAGACATGTGAGAACATCTCGTACACCGTCCTCGAACCAAGTCAGATAATCAATACCGTTTGGTGGCTGACGAAAATAAAAATCTGTCTCCCGACTCTGCATCCTAAAGCGTGGAAAATATCGGTTCTATTCATTGTCTATACCGAAGCGTTGACCAGGGGGCAAAATATCACCTCCCCGTATAGCAGTCCTTCCATTGCCAGTCTGTCTACCTGCAAGCATAATTAAACCGTTTATTAGAATTTTTATTTGATTAAATTAATTTTTTGAATTGTCGCTAGCTATATACTATGTATATAACTTGTGTAACGTAAGAATTACGAACTTATATTTGCTTCTAGTCCTCGAATCCGTCGACTGTACCCGGGAACCGCCGACGTATTTCGTAAACCAACCCGATTGTCAGCGGTCTCGGCACAGTGAATCGTGCAAAGCGAAAAACGTTTGGGTCCGACTCGTACCCTGTTTTTTCATTTTTACTATTATTACCCCTGTAGTTTTTTTATTTCTGTCAGCTCATTGTATTACCAAAAACTTAACTGAATCTACCAGGTCTTCCTCCTCCTCCTCCTCGTCGTCGTCATCCTCCTCCTGCTCTTCCTTTTCCTCCTCTCGTTCTTCTTCTTCTTCTTCTTCTTCTACTTCTCCTTCTTCATATTCTTTCTCATCTTCATATTCTTCCTCATCTTCTGTATTGTTATTGGTATCATCGCTTGAACCGTATTGAAAGACGGTTTGTTGGTTTATACCCGCAGAGCGGCTGGGTAAAATTTATCCAACATTTTCCTGCGGTGCTGTCGTCATCGTTGTCCCTGCTATGATCATTTGAATCGGTTCTACCTTCCTTATCGAAATCATAGGTGTCGGATCCCATTTCTTCTTCTTCGTACCGTCGAACTATATAAAAATCTTGTGAAATAAAGGAAATAAAATAAAAGTAATTAACGCAGTATTGTAACGATATTAAATGTTAACATTGCCCTTAATGGGCTTGTTCGGACTCAAGCAGGAAGGAAAGTAATTTTAGGCTTTTGTAATAGGTAGAAGTAGGGTTTATTCAATAAAACAGATAAGAATTATGCGATACATCATAAAAAATTCAATTATTTTGCCCCTTTTTCTCGGTATCATGGCTACCTCGTGCCTTACAATTTATTATTCCCGGGCACTTGAGTGCATTTATAATCGTGTCCGCGGGTGAATTTAAAGAATATGTTTCATAATTAATATGTGCTATGATACGAGAGAAAACGTTGATAAATAATATATTCCTAATGTGAAAGTATTCTAAACTTGATTTGACAACAGAATGATAAACGCCGCTTGATAATTTCTAGCTGTTCGTCGCGATCCCTAGGTAAATGGTTTAGCCTGCGTACCGTCGGTAACTAGCCGACCGCCGCTCATAGTATCGAGACTATCCTTGTGTCTACCACTGAGTCGTTCAATACTCACTACAGGCCCGTCGGTGGGAGTGGACTTTACTGCTGATATGATGATTTTGTTTCAAGGCTGACTTGCGCGTCCACCCTACCGCTGCTACAATCCGGCGTCAGTGCGATGCATTCTGAGTGCATGCGCAGTGACTCGGTATTTCAGGGCCGTAACTTGTGTATTTCTCGCCTTTTTATATTTTGCCTCCAATCTATCTTTTAATTTAGATCCCTACTGAAATTTCTATGCTATCTGGTCTTTCATAATGCAGATATTATATCCTCGTTATTTAATCTACTGTGAGGAGCATTTCGTGTCCGAGAGAGTAGACGGTTGATTTGGCTCGATCCTTGGCTACCGGAGAGAGTGAGACCGCTTTGTTGATGTTTGGGTCTGCGGTGCGTTGGCCTCGAACGCAGCACCGACTCAGCTGCTTCCCGTCAGATGTATGTGACAGATACCACAGCTGGGCTCTATCAGTACGGCTGCACCTAGCGAGGGTTGGCTGCTCTTCCTTCCTGGTAGCTGGACTTCTGCGTTGGCGGAACCTGTGAACAAAACTGTTCCCCGAATGCCGAAATTCTGGCCTTTTTATACCAGAGTCCCCTCCAGTTGGCCCATGCTTTTGGTATAACTGTAGTTAGTGGCGGTCCTGTAGCCCATCTTCCTGTAGCCCACTGGTAGCCTTGGTCCTTTTTGAAATTAGTCGTTGGTTTTTCATTTCTTACTGGTATCTTTCAAACGAGTAACGGGCTTGGTCTTCGATGTACCGGCCTCATGGCGTGAGTGACGCTCGGTAGCCGTGCTCTGTTGTGTGCGTACCGAGCGTCGCGAGTTGCCGAGTACCAGTCCGACTACTTGGTCTCCGTCGCGCGCGGTAGTGCAACCTTGACGTATACATTGTGCGTTATAATATAGTCAATACGTCGCAGTATATTCACTGACACACGTCTTTCACTGAGTATGGGCTGCAAAGCAGGCTCATTCCGTCAACCGCGTCGACGAATAAACACGCAGTACCGAATCAATAATTATTTGATTATCAAACAATCCAAAATTATGCGTATCAACTAAATAGCGCTGATGACACAAGCACCGCGAATTTTACGTACAACCGCTTGTGTCAGAAGTTCCCATAGGGTTATCTGTAAATTTCTTCTCCCCCACCGCGAATTCAACGACGGTCTACCCTTCAATATGAACTCTATCAATTTTCTTATCAATGAGCGCTTAACTACTCTGACCATGATTAGTAACCACGGTAAATCAGACAAATAACTAGAGATTTTTCAAAGCGACGAGTTTTTATATATATTCTTTTAATGTGCTCTTTCTCTCTTTCTCTCTGTGCATATACTGTAGCGATGTAATGAATACGACTAACCAAGAAGATGGCTGCACACGATCACTTTACAAAAGCAAGACCTGGGGAAATATTTAGCAATGGTGATGTAAATGTAAGGCCCGTCATCTACTAAGTTATCGTGTTTCGCTGATGAATGTCATATTGTTTTCATCTAATTTCAAAGCATTCGGCCATGAGGAAAATCATCAAATTTCGTCGACGAATATTATTCAGTTTTTATGACACATCTTATCCGTAGGTCAAGGTGTGCGTATGCACATACGTGTACGAGAGTATGCAAGAGCTTTGGCATATATTTGTTGCTGCTGTTACTAGGCTGCTAAGGAGAATGCGACAAATATCAAAGGATATTGGTGAGAAATTTTCAGTTGTATGATTAGCAGTGTCAAAAGAAGAGGCGATGCAATTAGATGGTGGGGGTAATCTGTATAAAACGGAGTATTAATACCACCGATGATTCATTCGAAAATTTACAGTCTACAAGAAAGCAATAAAAATGGCAAATAACGGTGCTACGTCTTACACGATATCGCCATATATAGCAAACCCCGTTATATACGGTTTAAATAAATCATTTCGTAAAATAATCATCGCCGGGCTCGAGTTGAACTCTATGTGTTTTACACCAATCGTGAAAATATTGTCGAATACTTTTACCGGTATTGCACTCGGTGTGGACGAGTGGCAAGTGTTTAAAAATGATTTTTCTAGCGTACAACGGTATTTCGAAGCTTATGGGGCTTTTAACCTCGTGTTACCAGCACAGAGCTGTCTCATTTGGTAAAATAAGTGGTAGTGCTAATGAGGAATACGAAAATCAAGAGGAATCTGAAGAGTCGAAAAGGAAACGCTTCTGAAAATACTGTCCAAACATTGTTCTGCAGCGGCCGACATTTGATATGCTCGTCGAAATAAGTAGAAGAATTGATATTCAGAAACAAGCTCTAGAGAGCAAAAGTGAAACGATTCAGCGGTGTATGAACGAGGTAGTATATGATACCACCTGCCCGTGATATCACCTGCCATATGATACCACCTGCCCGTAAAAAGATAGTTATCACCGAAACGCCTCGTGCAGCAGCGTATGAGATCATCGATTCCAAGGAATTCTTTTAAGAAGTGCTCGAGCACATTACGACCTTGCTAGCGCCGGAGGATACGGAGCTTATGAAAATTGTTTTGGCGAATTAATTGTGCTGTATCGTGGTCATATCGCTGATCAAGCATTGGGTGTTGCGTTGCAAACGCAATTATTCTCCGTATGTGTAGCTAGATGTGGTAAAGACACAATTATAAATAATTGTACATAGTGTACATTTTGCTCGAAATATCATTAAGTTTACACTGAGGACAGTCACAGAGAGAGAGAGAGAGAAAGAGAGAGAGAGAGAGAGAAGGAGAAGGAGAGAAAGAGAGAGAAAGAGAGAGAAAGAGATGTGAGTTATCACAGTCCTAAAACCGAAGCATCAGCAAAGGTCTGCGACAGAAAGAAGTCGGAATTCTCGTCTTTTTTCATTAACGCAGCAGATCATGGAATACGTGCCGATGTCGATGAGCAGCGAAGCAGAGCTTGGTAAGTAAAAAATAAAAAATAATTTTTAAAAAGTGAGTGTGCTTTAGACCACACGACTGAAGTAAAACTTTTTTAGCTCCATCTATATGTATGTATATATATATATACTACTGTGTTCAAAAAGTAAGGTGAATTTTGTTTGAAAATAAATTTTTTAAATTTATTCTTTCAAATCGATTACGTCCCCCTCAAAATAATTCCCCCTAGCTTACAATACACTTATGCCAACGTTTTCTCCAATCTTTGAAGCATGCTAAAAAGTCATCCTCAGGTATAGCCTTCAATGCGCGTAGCGATTTACGTTTGATCTCTTCAATCGACTCAAAACGATTTTCCCGGAGTGGTCTCTTGAGCTTTGGGAACAGCCAGAAGTCACACGGTGCTAAATCAGGCAAATACGGTGGATGTGGAGCGACATGAGTGGAGTTTTTGGCGAAAAACTCACGAAGAATCAAATGCGAATTTTGGCACCAAACGCGATTTGACTCTTCTGAGGCACAACACATGATCCTTCAAAATTGCTTGCACTGATCCAATTGATATTGCAAGCATGTCGGCAAGGTCTCGGATCTTTAATCGACGATTTTCGAGCACCAATTCCTTGATTTTCTTGATGTGTTGCTCATCAAATAATCAACACGTTCTCTGCCTTCTTTGAAGTCTTTGTACCACTTGTAAATATTTTTCTGTGACATAGTCTCGTCACCGAAGGCCTTTTGTAACATTCGATATGTTTCAGCGGCGGAAATTTCATTTTGCAAGCAGAATTTAATAGCACTTCTTTGCTCAACAAAATTCGACATCGTAAAAATCGCCAAATTCACTTTTCTTTGTTCACAAAACCAAGCGTAAACTAAAAACTAATGATGTTATTGACATGTAATTTGTCACGGATGTCACTAACAGTCCTACCAACTTGAAAAAAAATTCATTTGTCCGATTCGGTTAACGCGGGAAGTTTAAATAAAAAATTCACCTTACTTTTTGAACACAGTAGTATATGTTTATGTATGTATAGATGTATAATATATACATGTATATACTGTAACGTGGCAGGATATTCGAGCTGCGTCCACCTCGCTCGACGGCTACCTACACGATCACGCAGGGTTGTAGGGGGATTTTCAAGTTTTATTTATTCCTTATTTTTATTTTTTTTTGTTGTTATTTTATTTTTTATATATATAATGCGATCGATACGACTGAGGGATGGAGAGGGATACGAGGAAGAGGAGAACACTGGACACTTCGGACCGATATCCTATGTCTTTCTTGGTTGGAATATGCCATTTTCTCGACGACGCACCGAATAATATACGGCTTTCTATTCTCGGCCGCCGTCGACCTACGGAAATGTATAGATCTCAGAGGATCATCTGCTGGACTACGCAACGCTAGTATTAATATTGTCTGTCGCTAATATATGCATCGTCCAGCTGTGGCGCTAGACGCAGTCATCGTGCGACACAGGTTCCCCCAATTAACCGAGTTTAGCGGGTTAAGTAGGGATCATAGTTCACAGGCACGCGTGCCGGTAGGACCTCAGGGCTTTTTCCCGGTGACCGTCGAGTAAGGGAGCCGTAACGCTCTATATCTTTGGCTGTCCCGTTACATTGCTGGCATCATTTGGAAACAATAATTATCGATCTATCAGCCTATTTGAAATTCATATCGGTCATCGCCTCTTTTCTGGACTTCAGGAGTGAGGCTAAGAAGATACTCGAGATGTCCCGGAAGTCCAGGAACCTCGCATCGTCATCGTTCCGGTGAGCTCTCTTCCCCTCTACGGTCTTTCGCTATTATTTTTTTAAATTTTATTATTGAACTTGTGGACTATTAGTATCTTCGGGCTTAGTCACACCTGCGACTCTAGTACACTGCGTGCAGAGTATAGATTAGTGTTGGGAATCGCGGCGTCTACAAAGTGTAACCTCGAGTTCGCGGAATTCGTAGAAACTGGGGAAAAGTCACCGTATTAATTAATTGATTTTGTTAACGGTTAAACCGTGCGCGCGTTAGGCCGTTATCCCGGAGTGGTTTGAATTTGTTAATTGGTTATGTGGGATATGAACGGAATAGACCGCGTCGCGGATTTTACCTGGTAATGGACCTAAATTCATGTGATTCAATTTATTTCTTGTCGACTTATTTTATTGCTTGGGACTGCGTGGCGTTAACGCCTTGGTTTTAATTAGGCTGGCGTACCGTGATTCAGCTTATTTTATTTGTTCCATTTATTTGTTCTTTTTTTTTTATTCGAGCGAACAGTACTTTATTATTTTTTTCCGTTTTGCGTTCGGAAGTAGTGCAAGTTCGGCCGTCGTCCCGTCTGTTGTATTTGGTCATGAGGGACTAGTACGGTCGAGAGCGTACTTTGTTAAACTGTTCGTTGCTTTTATTAGTTCGATTATTATTGTTAGTGTTAGTTATTATTATCTTTATTGCTATTCCGGACGTCAGTCAGTTAATTGCGGGTTTTCTTAATTTCATGTTATATATAATTTGGAGGTTGTGTTAATCATTCTTCGTGCTCGACTTATTAGCCGTTGCTTGCCGGTGATTTTCGAACTAGGAGGTTCGAATTAGTCGAAGCTCGTGTACGTGACCTCCCGACGTCCCGTTGTTATGATTTCTGTGGATGTATGTGGGATTAGCTCGAGATAGGCCGTACCGCGGACTGTGAACAGAGAGAGCCTAGCTTTGAGATTTGTCGATGAATATTGTTCGACGCGAAAATTCGAAGCGAGCGAGATAGGCTATACAGCGTCTAGGGGTTATGCGAGTGAGAGCGGGCGCCGGGATAAAACATACTGCCGAAACAATTAAAGTTATAGATTGTTAAGAACCAAACTGATTTTACGGGATATTTTATTTATATTTTTCTTTGCTTTATTTTTTTTGTTATTTTTGTTGAAATATTAATAACCGCTTCGATCAAATAAAGGAGCTGCCCGAGTTGGCTGTTGTAAATCCTGTACCTGCCTGTAGTCTGAATTCTTTATTGGTTTTATTTCTTTACTTTTTTTAGTTGTTATTGATATTATTTTCATTGATTTTATTTAAGAATTCTGCTTCAGTTATATTATTTATTTGTTTTATTTGTTGACTCTATTTATTGGTCATTGGTTTTATTGTTATTAACTGGTTTTATTTAATGTCTGGCTGGATTTTTGACCACCTTGACAATCCGAACCACCCACTCTGCCTCGAACAGCTGTAGTTAGCCTGGGTCGAGTCTGCCCGAACATCTTGTTATTTTTCCTTCCGGCGCGTAAGCGCCTGGCGCCCATCTCGAAAGAGTAAATTAAAAGAAGGAAAAATAGCTTGGGCCAGCTAATAACGTGGTACGTCGAGGAGCCAAATTTACGTTACAATACATATACAGATATTGATTTTCTACAAATATTAAAATTTTTTATGGGTTTTCATTGATAAATTAATATTTTTGAATAGATTTTTTATTTTTCTTCATTATTTTCATTATCGGATACATCAGTAATTACTGTGGTTGATTGTAAGCCGAGACAATAGGCTTATGGTATGAGAAATAACATATGTTTTCGAATGAAAATTAGAAAGATATCTAGAGAAAACTGCATCGATTGTTGTTCCATGTCTTGTGGTAGGCTCATTTCGGTTATTATTCATTTGTAGTTCTAATTTATCTTGTAGAAAGTTTACCAAGAGTTGTCCTTCGGACGCGAAATTAACATTGAAATCTCCTGCTAAAATTAGTGGCAATGTATGATAGTTTCCTCCTAATTCTTCAGATCCTACTCGACCGTAAATTATAAGTCTTTTATATAAAAACTTTATAATATTATTAACTGTGTTTATTGGGCGAAATGTAAGCAACTACCATTGTGATGTTTGTTCCATCGTCCAAAACACATTGAGCAGCACATATATCACCAATTGATGATTGACCAATATCGATTTCACGAATGTGTCGTAATAAAATGTCCATTTTCGAAGTTACTATCATATATTCGAGACATCATTTGATTTCAGATAAATTGCCACTCCTGCTGATCTAACATTTTTACGCTTAAATTTCGCAATACAATCAAAATTCGGGATGTCAACATCTTCGCTTCTAGTTAGCTCTGCGGATATGCTGTTTATTGTTGATGGCCCAGCCCTTTGATTTACTTGTGATGATGATGGGCTGACTATAGCATCTAAATCTTGATCACTTTGCTGCTTCAACAGTATTTTCTTTGCTCCAAGTAAGAAAATGCAAATAAGAATTTAACGAGCCTTCAATGGCATAAGTTTTAATTAATATTTACAATTTTTTTCTCTCCCGGTATTTTCGCTTGATTGTCTTCTGATGGACCAGCATTTGAAATATCTTCTGTAGCAATTTCAACAATTGCATCTGATTTCTGTTGTTGCTTACTTTGTTGTTTAAGCAGTGCTTTTCGTACTCTGAATTCTCGACCATGTTCTGCAGAAGTTTTTGGCGCTTCATTCAACCTATAATTTCATCATTTTAGTTTGAAAAATGTAATAAATTATTATTAGAGTCATGAATGATTATAAAAATAATAAAATAAAAATTAATTTACCTCGCTCCAATAATTTGTCGGTTTTTGTACATGATCTGTAGTGAGATTTTCATCATCAACTACCATTTGATTATTGTCATGTTCAATCACGATGTCACCAATTATTTGTAATGGTGAAACTCTACAATTAATTATTATTTTATTATTTACGTACTAGTTAAATTTTATGTTATCCTATTTTAAAAATTTGCTGAAGTAAATTGTAGAAACGCGGGGCCGAAATACGGAAGAGTAACATGGAGAAAAAGAGAGAGAGAGACAAGAAAGGACAGAGAATCAAACGCGCCCCAATGTCGAGGAGTAGGATGCCGCGTATTAGTAGAAGGAGAAAATAGACAAGGAAAAAGGAACGCTGCATATGACGCTACGACGCCAGCAACTAGTATGAGATACGCACTCACCTTCGTGATTCATTATCAGTTGATTGGATCTCACTAGGTTTACAATCTTGCCTTGAATATGTTGTCACACACTTTTTATGCACAATTTCCGTACGTAATTTCTTCTTGGTTGATGGTCCTGGAGCATCGCTTTCATATTCAGAGTCTGTGTCACTTCCTGCCATAATTTGTTATTATTCAGCCGAAAATTCACAAAACATGAACTTTAAAATGAATTTACAATTTTATTCACTTTAAACATAGAATCTTTAATGTATTGAACAAAATATTAATTTATAAAATTGTTCAAGAACGAAATGAAATTACGAAAAATCAAGAAATCACCGTTCGCGTAACGCTAGCAAACTCGCAAACGCACTACTGACTGAGATATATATATATATATATATATATATATATATATATTGAAACGTTTCGCGATTTGAACACTTCTTTCTCATACGGTTACGGTGCGCGAGGGTTCGCTTATGGTGTAAAATCGCGTTAAGTTTGAGTTTTATTCCGAGTGTTCTCCACAGTGATCGTGAGGAGATGTAGTTTGCTCGAAACTAGTTCGTGCACTGGGCTGGAGGGAGCGAGAGGATCCTTGGAAGTTTTTAGATATGCAATCAATACTAGGTTGTTATTAGTAATTTTTATTGTTTTTGTTGGTCAGACCTCAGTTTAGGTTTATTTTTCGTCGCATTTGTCCATGACAGACATGCGGTTTCGTTTACCCTTTCATCATTGGTCTTTTCTTTTTGTTTGGGTAATTCTTTTCTTTATTTGTACTGGGCGGAAGGCCCGTGATTGCTAGAGAAGCTGTTGTTTGAATGTTAGTGCAACTAAGGTAGGGAGGATGGTATGTGGAACGATCTCGTTGTTCTTCTGTACTCACGCTCGCTTTACATTCGGTACTTAACGTCTACCCATGAGGAATCTTTTCCAATTCCTATTCCGTTGGTTTCGACTCTAATATTCGTACAGTGATAAGGCATCACTGGTACGGAGCTTGACACTCAATTCATCAATTTCAAGGGGGTCGCGGCTGCTTAGTACGCGATTTTTATTATTCTACGTATGTGGAATTTAAGAAATCCCATGTATAATCAGGTTTGACTTTATAATTCATAAAGTGATGAGATATCAGCTTTATGGAGCTCAACACTCAATTTATCAAGTTGTTTAAGGGGTCGCGTTCGCTAGTACGCGTGTTTGTTTATCCTACGTATGTGGAATATATGAGATTCCAGTTCAAATCAGGGTTTTGACTTTATAATTCATAAAGTGGTTAGATATCAGCTTTATGGAGCTCAACACTCAATTTGTCTAGTTTTAAGGGTTTCGTGTTTGCTAGTACACGATTTTTCTATTCTACGTATGTGGAATTTTAAGATTCCATTTCAAATCAGGTTTTTGACTTTATAATTCATAAAGTGATTAGATATCAGCTTTATGGAGCTCAACACTCAATTTATCTAGTTTTAAGGGTTTCGCGTTCGCTAGTACACGATTTTTCTATTCTACGTATGTGGAATTTTAAGATTCCATTTCAAATCCGGTGTTTGACTTTATAATTCATAAAGTGATGAGATATCAGCTTTATGGAGCTCAACACTCAATTTATCAAGTTGTTTAAGGGTTTCGAATCTGGTATAATTTCGATGTTAATTGATCTCTATTAGGATAGGGTTCAGACTCCTGTTGGCCACTCGTGGGTATCGCTATTTAAAAGAGGGGGGGCCTAGTCGCAGGCTTGGTCCTCATACGGGGCGTTCCTTCGTACTTCATGAGATGTACTGGTTCGCCTTATTTTAATCATTGGACGTTAGCTGGTGTTGTGCTATTTCGAATGTTTTTGTTTCGTACTGCTCGTTTGCGGACTTGCCTCTCGAGGCTCCGCCCTCCTGATGGTCACGCGAGAATTCTATAGTAGGGACGCGAGTGTAGTGTGGTGGTGTGGTGTGGATGATTCTACCTACCTATCGTTTCTCGCTTTGTTATTGTTTGGGTCCCTAGCTATAGCTTTCTGTTCGCAAGAGACACCGGGTTCGCAGCTTGACCAGCTAGCTCTTCCTAGACCCCGGATACTGAAGCTTTAATTTCGCAATTAATTAAGCACCTTCTCGTGCCATTAAGAGGCGTACGATTGGGTTTTCGATCAATTGAGACCAGCCGAGGTATCCGTGAGATGCAGGTGGTAACTGGTGCTGGCCCTAACGTGGTCCCACCCACGCAGGTACACCCTACGAGTCTAATGCGCGGTGCACTCAGTCGGGATTCCACTCCCTTGACCTTGTGTCACTCGTGCTTCTTCACACTCCAAGAGACGGATAGCCACGACGCCGTGCGTGGGGACCCGTTAGTGGAGTGTGCCCTGACGCTGTGAGTAGGGGCGGCCAAGCGCAGTGCAGGGGAGCCTTACTCCTCACAGAGTATCCTAACGAGTTCGTTTACTCAACCGACGGCCAAGCGCAGTGCAGGGGAATCGGTTGCGAAAAAGAACACTCGAGTTAACATGGAGTTTCCCAAACTATTAGTGCTGTTTTCAATCGGTTCGTTCGATCAAACGACGGCCAAGCGCAGTGCAGGGGAATCGAATTGATCGAAAGAACACGTCGTTTTTACATGGAGAATTTACGTGTAATCTTATGTACTAGGTGTGCTGTCGAGCAGCACTTCGTCTTGACTTCTAAGTTGTGACAAGAGCCTCGAGGCTTATCCTGTCGCGGTTTATATAGGTTAGCGGATGGACCCCGGGAGGGTGTTTTGAGGTAGGTCACGTGATGTTTGTCACACTTCAATCACTAGGTGAGAGAGGTGTGGGGTGATGTGTCGGAGTCCCGTTATTGCTTGAATTTCTATATTTAGCCGCTCTTTTGTCCCTCTAGGGTTTCAAACGAGGTTTCTGCGAGGTTGAAATTCGCTGGCTAATGCTATTCTCCTACTTGTTGTAGGTTCAAACTTTTTATCTAATTTTTCTCTGATTTGGTTATGGTTTTTCCCGATTCAGGCCCCTATGGGTCTTCCTCGGTTTTGTAGGCTACTGTCCTGCTGTTTTGTTGATGACTAATTGCCTAGGATAATTAATTGTGATTAATTATCTCTTCCTTGGTTTTATTTGGTCTGATTTCTTGTGGATTTGTATGTTTTTTGTCACTTTCTGGTGTTCTCCTACGTGAGGATCGTTTTCTCTATGTTTTTCGTTTGGTTTTTGGTCGCTATAAGTTTGTTTTATGTGTTTTATTCATGTTAATGTTTGATTTGTGAGTGGGGGTACGTGGCGGCGTTTCATGAGGATTTACTTTGTTGATCTTTCTCTATGTATCGTGGTATCTCGATAGTTCCGTACATTTCTTCCTACGTTTGCCGTGTCGTGGCGTTCCCGTTCCCGCTTTTTGGATAGTGTGGCCTATTTGGGGTGGTGCCGTATGTTTGAGGCTTGGTCTGGTGATTGTGTAGGGCGGGGGCTACTACGCTTGCTAGTAGGCCGGTGTGTTCTTGTTGTTACGCCTACTGTTTTGTTTTCCATCGTGATCTTTGGCTAGGCAGGCCTCTTATTTACGCCATTACTGTTTGGGGTGTGTACTTCTAATTCTGTGTGTGTACCTGCTAGTCCTTTCTGTTCTCCTTGTCCGGTCGATACTTCTTTCGATCCGGTCTGGAGTGTTTTGTCTATCCAGGATCTTTTGGTGTGCTTTGTCTTATTTTGGTATATTTTATGTTTTATGTCAGTTTGTATAGGTTGGTTGAGATGTGGTGAGGGTGGTGAGTTCTAGTAGCGGATCGCCTTAATGCGTTCCGTTACAATATATATATGTATTTCATGCACTGGCTATGAGAGGAAGAGAGAAAGAAAATGTGCGCGCGCACTGCTCTCTCTTGCTCCTACAGTGTGATACAGACAATAGGCCTGCACTGTGTCTTAGATATACGAAACGTAACTGGCTATGAGAGAAAGAGAGAAAGAAAATGTGTGCTAGCACCTCTCTCTATTGCCCCTACAGTAATGTACGAAACGTAACTCTCTCTTTCTATCTTCACTAACTTATATCTCTCTCTCAACTTTCGTTCGCCTCGCCCGCTCACACTTTTCGTAACGCTCTCGTCACGCATTCACCAGCTTACTCCCCAAGTCAATGGTGCGTGAAGAAGTTTTACTTAAAAAATGGTGATTTAAAAGCATGTAATATTTATTTTTTGTTATAAAAAATAATGTCTTGCAAAGCGAGCAGCACCTGCATATAAATCGATACCGAGGGTTCGTTGTTCGTGCTATGGAGATACATACACTGTACAGTTAGATCTAGCTTCGGAAAAGAAAAGTGTCACCCGCTATCCTCATCCGCATTTGACGTCGGCGGTAGCAGATCATCACGCTGCAAACTTTGTATAATGAGACGAGGCATATCTGGTAAGAGAGTATCGATTATTCTTTACACGTTGTTTCTATGACCAGTGCCTTAAATTAAATACTTGTTTCATTCTTTTTTCAGAAGTACACTGTGAGGATAACACCCCCAACGAAAAATAATTTAAAAGCAATATTACGAGTGATAATACAAATTAATTCCTTATAGCGATAAAAATTAAAAAAACGGTGGAGGAATCTCCGAGCGCGGATTACCGTGTTTGCAGGGCTGTCCATACGACGGTAAAGGTGTATAGTGATTTCCATAAATTATTGATTAATTTAAAAAATATATCTTACTGTGTTTTTACTCTTATTTATATAGCGTAATAATTAGAGAATTATAATTGAAGTCTCTCTTTTTATCTCTCTGTGAGGGATCATATTCTACGTCTCTTGCTGCAGAGCAAGCGTTTGACGAGGAGCACAGACGCGACGACGAAACCACAGAAGTGAAAGAGAAAGGTCGCTGATTGACAAGACGAGAGCGACAGCTGAGTTCGTGCAGACAACGTGAATGATCTACATTACAGAATTATAAACAGGGCGTAGTAGAAGGAGACGGCAACACTACCCTGCACTACCAACGCAGACTCACAGGGAAAGCAACCAGTGAGAGTAGGGGCATTGCGTGGCATCGAACTAAGCATGGTCGCGGAAGAAAGATAACATCCATCTTGCAGAGCACTAGACGGACAAGCCGAGCCACTAAAGAGGCCATGACATATGTGATATATGAGATCTCGGCCAGCTGACATTCCAGCGGACCTGTAGAAGCTGCGAGCAGAAAAGTCGACCGTCAGCTTAGGTCCACTATTCGGTATAGAAAAGTATAACCCCACGGAAATGGGGCGTAGCGACAGCTATGACACTACCTACCCCACGGACCGTATAAAAGTCATGCAGAAATACCTTCATGCCCCATTTGGAAGGTATTAGAACGTGAAGAAGATATCGGTACGGATACGATTCAAAACACTATCGACTCGGCCCCAGTCGGCGAACTGAGAATAATTACTCACCCTCTAGGTTGACGAAAGCCAATTCCATTAAAAAGCTCTCGCCGAGGAAGTTCTTCATAGATACCATACGGGATGCTCGGGACGACATAGTCCTACAGATGCACGAGCATAAGCAAATGCGTGGGCGGTCGAGTACTGTTCCGTGAGACCGTATAACGTAGGAGGTTAGCTTCAGATACAAATATTATAAGTTCACTAGGTGCACATTTACTGATGCATTTAAATTTTCGAAAAACATATTTTCCGAAAAACATATTATCAGAGTTGCGGCTGAAACCCTAATGACACGATATGACACAGTTGATCAGCGAGTCAGGAATGTGGAACGGTAGTGTGCCTATTGGGCATACGTGTTCTTAATATCGTAGTTTGCACAATGTTGTTGCAAAAGCTGCAGTGGATAATGACAAGCATGTCAAAGCATTCTGAATAATGAAGCCGACCGGAATTTTATCGTAAAATAAGTTTGTTGGGAAATTAGCTGACACACGGCGGTCGATATTCGAGAGGCTGTCTCTCTCGCTTGACTTCAGTGTTGTACAACGACGCTTTTGTACTACGCAGCCATCTTGAGATTTTAGACTCTTTCGTGAAAACCACTGGCCCACCACAATCCTCTACTCGCACCTCGGACTTTTTCACCGCCTCATACCGTATCTACTCATCGCATACGTGCTCAACTGGACTCAAAAAACTTAATAAATTACTAAATTCAATGTTGGTGAGGTGAAGAAATCTCATTAGTGGATCCTCATAAGTCTCATCTCGTGGCGTGATCTGCGTCACGTTCACTTCATAAATTTCAGTACACAATTAATACAATTGTATGCTTCTCACCCAAAATTCACTCTAAATTTATTTGTGCTATTTTTCTATATATTTTTTTGTAGTGTGATAGTCGACGGTAGAATTCATCACTTGTTCTACCTACATCTTTTGGTCTGGTTATTTCACATCTGCCTTGAGTGAAAACTCATCCTTTTTCGATATCTTTCGGATTCAATGCAACAATATCACAGGATTTCTCAACAAAGTTTAATAGGGAAATTCATTGCTTTTTTATGCGTAAGCTACTTGATTCATAATTTCGAAAATGTTTATTCGGTATTCTTACCAGTGCGGATACATAAGCCCCAGTTCCACCGTTAAATCCAGACACACACAAACCTATTCCTTTCCCTGGTTTCGGTCGTAATTCGACTTCGATCTCTTCGAGTTTTCTTTGCTCTCGAAGGACGACCATATGTATCTGCAAACAATATAGAAGACAGAAAACTTGTATTACAAAATTGTGATGATGAAATTGGAAGTACTCATTGAAATTGTCGGTAAATACTTCATGTTACCATGATAAATGCGCAAAATATTTATTTAAGGTTGCGACTGAAAATTGACGTAACTTCATTATTCTTTATCATCCTCCGTAATTCATTCTATGTAGACAATATGCTCATCAATATTTGCTTGCACATAGAGGAATATTCGTAATTGAAGGAGAATATTGGATAGGCAACGTGCGAATTAAACTTGCGGTCTGTCATTTTACCGTAAGAGGTGATGACAAGAAATGTATCCACTTCAAATTACCATATATGAGTTTTGGTAGCATGTAGGTTTTCACATAGTTGTTATGCGGGTCGACGCATATTTAATGATAATACGGTCGAAGGTATAATATTTAGTAAAAGCTAGTACTTGAGATTGTTATGCCAGTAACGCGTAAATAGGATTTTATAGTCGACGGTATAACATTTGAAAAAGTTATTATTTTGGGATCGCTTGCCGATAAGGAGATGCATCTCACGGCAAGGAAATAAACGCATGAATTTACAATAAAAGAGTGAATTGGTGTTTCATTTTAAATAAAGACAACTTTCCGTTATTTATCACAAGACATGAAAAGGGAATGAAGTATAAAATATGTGTTCTCGAGTTTCCGACGAGGAACCAACTGTTGTGCCGCGGAATATTCCACTTCACAGGAAACAAGGTAGACGCCGACGTAGCGACTCGCTAGGCGATCCACGATAGGCTGAAGCAAAAGCTGCCAACTAAGGGATTTTCGCAAACGCAGTTACAAACTGCGTTACAAAAATCAGTTATAAACTAGACTCAACAGAGAACGGGTTGGTTCCTCGTCAAATACTCGAACCAACGAATTATTGTATATTCCTTTATTGACTTTGGATAGACAATGGAAAGTTACCGCTGCCTATAATAAATACTTCTATTTATATAAATTCGCGTTTTCATCCATAACTCGAGATCCATCTCCTAATCGGCAAACGATCCCAAAAATAATAACTTTTTAATATTATACCGAATACCGAATAATCCAATTACGTGGTACCAGCATAACATTTGGTGGCAGCGGTGGGATCTCCCGAAGTTAAGTGATACGTGATTTATTTGGACAAAGTAATTAGGAGTGACTCTGAAGTGAAGACTACGACTCGAGCAAAGGACGCCAGTGTAGTTCGTAAAAACCCGACTAAGCTAACGCGAAAGCGCAAAGTGTACGTCGGTGCGGTGCGACATACCGGTCAACAGTTTAAACTCCCGATTGACTCTGTTACGTCAAGTCGCGGAAAACCGCACAAAGTGTGCAACTACGTACTCGAAGCAGCTACTTGAGAAGAAGCCGTCGTGCAACCATTGGCGACGCGCTAAGGTCGAGCCCAGGAACCAGCAAAGAAACAGGTTAACGGCGCCAAGAAGAACGTCCGGACCATCTACAGAGAGGGGCTGCAGGACACCAAGTCGACTGCACCTGAGATCATCGCCATGGAGAGGACCATCTACCAGTTCATCCTCCTGTAAGTGGTGGTTACGTTATACTATAACATATTAGCGGAATAAACCAAAGCCAGTTGGGACAGATATTTGAAAAAAATTCAAAATAAATATATATTCCACCAGAGATACTTCTTTCGAGATTTTGTGGGTATATTATAGAACATTGTTCACCGCGAAGTTAGCAACATGCCGGGATTTAGGGGAACAAAACCGAAACGTAGGGGCAATTCGTTAGAAACTACGATGCCCGGCGAGGAGGTGGACCCTGCAGCGGGTTTAGCTGCAGCAGTCAGGAACATCGTATATGAAACGCGCAGGGCACTATCGGAACTCCCGCCGCCTGGACGAATCCCCGGAGACAGGCAAGCGGCCCTCTCAGGTCGCCTGGCAACCGAGTTCGGCGTAAACCCACTCAGGGGTGCGTCGTTTCGGGATCATAGTAGCATCGGTAGCGACGACGTGTTGCATCTAGAGAAATAACTCCAGAACACTTCTCCAACGATATGGTCGAGGAGGAAATCGAAAATTTGCGAACGTTAGATCGTGTAGGTTTCCAGGCAGCTACCGGTACGATGACGCGGCCACCACTGCCGGAACGAGTCAGGCAACGATGCAAAGCAGTCGAAATAAGCCACCGTAAGTACGGGCGGGCTCAACAAGAGCTCGAGCTGGAGCTCAGGCTCCGAGGCCGCGACATGCCGTCGGCACGGCGAAACCTCGCGGACACACTCAACGAGGTAGGTGCGGACGAGTTCGAACTCATCCGGTCCCTACGGGAGCAAAATGCCGCATTGTTACGAATGTTGGAAGGAACAGGGTTGGTAGAACGCCCGATACCACGTCCGCGGTCGAGGCAAACCCGATTCGAGGAACCGGATTCCCCCCCTGCGGATCCCATGTTCCAAAGGGATCAACCGAGGGTGCCAGAAACAAGGAGTCGGACGCTCGACCTTGGACTAGCACTAAAGAACATCAAGCATTTCAACGGAAGCAACACCGACGAGCTGGATGCCTTCTTACGATCATGCGAGACCGTTTTAAAATAAGTACCGTCCAGGGATCATGACATCCTGCTAGAATTAGTACTCAGCAGCAAGCTCGAGGGTAGGGTGTCCAGAGAGATGAAGCATAAAGTCATCCTCTCGGTAGCGCAGCTTAAGACCAAGCTGGAGGCCCTGTACGGGAACCGAAAGTCGTTGCCTGCGTTACAGGTAGAATTCAACTCTCTCCGGCAGGGCCAGGGCGAGGACATCGCGGTATATGCCGCCAGGACAGAGCGTATCACCGTCAATATTTTAGAACAGCTATGCGCGGAAGCCGCTACAATGTTGGAAATGCGCATCATCGAATAGATAACACGGAAGAGCGCCCAGGCCAATTTCGAGAATGGACTGCATGGGCAGGTCCAAATCCTGGTGAGATCACGCAACTACGCCACCCTCCGTGACCGGGGTACTCACCCGTAAGACGCCGGAGCGCAATGCAGCATCAAATTCTTATTTCTGTCTCAAACCACAGACCATGGTGAAAGATTGCACAGAAGAGCTGCAAGGGGTGGCGGGCAAAAAATTTACTCCACTAGGAATCGCAAAAATCGTGCTCGAGACACCGGCTCTAAATGTAGAGCATTGGTTTTACATCGTCCCGAACAACGTGCCACTGAGAGTCAACGGACTGCTCGGAATGGATTTCAGTAGTATGTGTACACCTTTGCTCCATTTCACTCCTATCCCCACTCGTTCCCCCACCACGCGGCTACCCCCACCACCCGACTTTTCCACCGTTGCGCTACCCACTCTGCTTGACCAGTGTCGGTAACATGGAGATGGTAAAGTGAGGTGGTGTGGGTACCTTGGTGAACAAGGAAGAGTAGAGATAAGAGCAGGATAGAGCAAAGGTATACACATACTTGGAATGAAATTTTCAACTCACCCTTGTGTTGGCGGCATCTGCGACGACTCTCCAGGGTGACGGGCACAATATTCAATCCAGGACACACACATATGCACTCTCTCTCTCTCTCTCTCTCTCTCTCTCTCTCTCTCTCTCTCTCTCTCTCTCTCTCTCTCTCTCTCTCTCTCACTCACTCACTCACTTACTCACTCACTCAGTCACGCACGCACACGCTCACCCACGCATCAAAAGCCGCAGCTACGCGCCCTGGTAATACGAATTACCCGCACCCATGGAGCGTGGGCATCGGCTTTTGATGCGATCTAAATATCCGTCCTCGTCAATTGAATGATCGAGGCCGAATATCGTACACTTCACGAGCAACACAGGTAACTCGCTAATCAGTGTCTCGGGGTGATATAGTTGCTGCTAATCGACGTATACCGATTCATCGATATCGACAAGCAGCACCCCGCAGCACCCGTCATCGTCCATGTCTATGATCTCACCGCGCATAGCCCTTTGATGCCGCACAACGACACATGAGGCTCCCGCACACAACTCCTCAAATTTAAAAACACTCCTGTCTACAAATCCGTCAATATATAATCGCTCCAAATCGTCCTCTAACCTTAGCCATGCAGCACACATTAATTCAGTGCGCAGGAATATCGTGTTATCTCACGCACCGCAAACCACCCGAAACACAAAAGCCGCGGCTAGCGTGAAGTTATCGTACCGCGGATACATTTTTCTCTATTAAAACTCTCGACGTGCACTGCTAAAGACAGACTGAATGCTCCGGATGAGGCTGGCGGTGATCACAGCGTTTGAAGATAACAAACACCCCTCTGAGTCATAACTAGGTGTGCAGCGCTTTGAATGCAATGTCAGCAGTTTTGCACGTGTGTACCGCTTTGCGCTGTGCTTCTCGTTAAGCGAATGCTCTGCAGTAAAAGACGCAGATATGATACCGTGCCGCGAGAAACCTCGATTATAAAAGAAGAGACACAGTAAACCGATGTATTTGTTTTTGATTAATCAATATTTTATTTAAATCACTTTACAGATATTTACCGTCGTATGCAACATCCCTGCAAACACGGTAATCTTCGCTCGGAGACTCCTCTGCCGTTTAATTTATTTTTATCACTGTCTGATCGTCGAGAGGCAAAGCATTGTAATATTCACGCACTAATCTGTCGTTTTTCGTTACATTATCGCTAAAAAGATTATTAAATCGCGACATGGTGAAGCCGCACGACATAAGGTGTAGGAATACGATGCAAAATTGTCCACACACATCCGACGTATTACTCTTTAGCTGCTTGAGGCCGTACCGATAGAACTTGCAGTTTCTTCGTAGTCGTGCGAGATGTTGCGGTATAACCGGTGGTAGTCCGTAGCTATCAAAGTACATTCCTTTTCCATGATGGTTAACGTACATGGCGATCCAATGCTCTCCAGGTCCGTCGTGGTTATCCGTGTTAACTACGAGTCCGGCTGGTAACGACCATACACGAGGAATTCTGTCAGCCGGGTATACGCCAACGGTTGAAAGTGGTAGATACTGCAGACTCTCGTAGATTTGTCTAGTGTTCATGCTGAATACATAGTCAATGATTAAATAATGACCGATATGCTCTGAAAGACGTATATATTATATGCAAAATTTATTTCACAGCGTCGTCGATCGTGTCACGACCACATGATGAAGATTTCTCTTCTATTTTATTCTCTTACTCTTCGTCTGCTGACCAAACATCCATGTATGATTCTCTTTTAAATGGATGCTCGCGAAGCCAATTTTTTATTTGGAAAGCCTGGCGCATTGCACAATGCGAACACGCTGTATCGTTTATCATAGCGTGTCTAAAGCATTTTCGCAAAGATTTCGGCATAAATGTGTACGATGGGGCGCCCTCCTCATCCTCCAGGTTGGAAATTTCACGACTCGTTATATCGCAAAGAAGTATAGCCTTCTCGTGACCGCGCGTAGATGCGTCTTGATTTTCGCGAAATTTCACGCAAGTTAGCGTATACCTGTTTACAGCTCACATCGCCCTTGTACCACTCCAGACCGTGAAAATATTTCGAGAGAAAATTATTCTGGCTTCTCCATTGCTGTGGTAATTCGGCAAAGTGACACGGCGGTGCAACGATCCAATGAGCAGAGTACGGTCTATCCACTGCTACCACGGCAATTTCTTTCGGAATAAATTCCGAGCATTTACCACGCAATCCCTGTATATCCACGACGATATCCATTTTCACGTCTAATCCGTACAGATGACCGAGTTCGACTGATTAGTTACTCGCGGACACGCTTCTACGTGTGTTAACACGAAATAATTTTATGCCGACATCAGCACATTTTTCGCTTATCCGGTAAAATCCACCATTACCTGCCGAGAGGCATC
This sequence comes from Cylloceria caligata, assembly GCA_963942595.1. Classification (NCBI taxonomy): domain Eukaryota; kingdom Metazoa; phylum Arthropoda; class Insecta; order Hymenoptera; family Ichneumonidae; genus Cylloceria; species Cylloceria caligata. Next base: position 46,650,765 of record OZ012706.1, read on the forward strand.
AATTTCGAGGACATTATCATATTCCGCGTAGACTACACAATTTATCGTTGAAGCAAGCGCATCCTCAATAGAGGTACGATTTGAATCGTACCTCTATTCTCACACTACCGTGCTTTATTAAATTCCAATGTGTATTGCTGTTCGCCGAAAGATCGGGTGTCAAATCAAAAGCAAACAGACAGTATCCATCGCGATAATTATCGCGATCGATCGAATTACCGTCGTTCAAGAAATGTATTCCAGTTTCCGAAAACAACGTTTGAAAAGCATCCACATATAGATGATTTTTCGTGAAATCAGGTTGTAACGGTTTCGAAGGTATTTGAGCACCATCTACATACAACGAGAGATAATTTATTTTGTAATTTTGGAAATTGAACGGATTCATACTGAAGTCACCGTTAAACGCTTTGTTATCGACAAAACCGATAATTATACGCTTCGGCAACTGACCTAACACGATATTATCGATAGTCTCTCCATGAATACCAGAGTGTATTGAAACGGCTTTTACCTCGACTCTCGTAAGAGGATATTTAGCCGTAGATTTTGCCAGAGTTCTAGCATGTAAGAGCAGCACACCAGGAGCTATTTTTGTTCTACGAACGAGAAGTGATGCCTCGAGAATCTTTAAGCCGCATTGATCATTCTTTGTATCCCCCACAAGACAAAATGAATCTCTAGACCGAACCAGCCGTAGGCGCATCTCGACACCGTTTAATAGGAACCGCTCCTGATTGAATATATCGCAATGCAGATGACCGAGCAAGTCTACAGTTTTTTCGACATTTAAAAATTGTTTTCTCTTCACAAGACCCGTATTTTCCGATGTTATATCATCCATTTTTCCAGGTGTATCGTCGTACCAGAGAACGCTCGTGAGATGCGAATTTTTCGCTGCTGGACCGTATTTCAAAAGTGTTTCTATGTACGCTCGATAAGCGTAGGCATTATTTAGAGGTGAAACTAGTTTTTGATTCAGGTATACATCCACCTGATTAAACATAGAATGCAAGAGATTGTTTACAGGGCCGTCACTTACTTTAGACGATGTGCCCGCGGCAATTTCCGTAATGGTAGGAGATGTTATTTTCACTCTCAGACTAAGCATAGTATGCGCGAAATCGATATACTCATCACCCTGTCCGGGAATAACAAATTCAATCGGTGAATCATCTGTTAGCGAAGATATTGGTTTGTAATACACCTAATTGGAGCCTTCGATAGTAGTTTGCGTCGGTGGGAGTGAAAATAATTCAAGTTCCGATTTAAGACACTCGCACGAGTGCGCATGTAGAAAAGTCATCTTGTTTCAGCTATCCAAAAATATCTGCAACTGTTCGTTGACGAGTCTTCTTCTTCTTATTGTTCTTATTATTCTTCTTCTTCTTTATTGTTTTTCTCTTTATTACACTTTTATTTTTACGGGAGATTCGTCGTGGTTTACGTTCGTTCGATGAATGAGGAGTACGTGAAATTTTGCGCTTTTTATAACCAGACCCCCGCATGAGAGTGTCAATTTTTTCAGAGGCTTTGCGTTTGAGATTACTGCCTGATTCTCGCGCTCTCTCGAGAATAGCATCTTTCACAGCTATATTTCTATCGAGGATATCACCAGCTACGTTTACACCAGCGCGCAACGCCTCTTTTCCAACTGCTTTAGCGCCCTTCTTTAAAAGTGGTAACACTCGACGAAACAGGCCCCCGAGAAAGCTACCGATACCGTGTCCTCGCTGATTAGGTGTTCCGATATAAACATGGCTAATATCACCGTACCCGCGACGACCCCATCCGTGCTGCACACTGTTAATATCATCCATAGTGGTGTAATCAATCGTGGGACCTTTTGAAATGTAGTGTCACAGTCAACGTTCCCTCCTCGAATGGTATAGGATCCCCAAATTCGTCTCTTATATCGATCTCGATAGTGTGTAAATTATTGCGCAAGAGAGAGATATATCGTGGCGTTGAAAACGATTTAATTTTTATCGAACCATACGGACAGTTATCAGTATCAATGGGAACAACTCGTAAGAGGGGTGTTTGTACATCGCCTGTAATATAGCTCTCGCAGATATCTGTGTATAAAAACATGCTGCCCGGTATAGCACCGGTGAGAGATGCAGGCCTCGACCCTGTGTATTCGCAATGCGGTTCTATCATTACGGACTTACAAGCCTCTTCCGAGAATCCTAGTAGCCTTGCGATAGCGGGTGATACGCGAAAGTCGTGGTAGCGTAGATCGTCGCATACGCGTGCCACTTCGACCTGCCCGGTCGGAAGCGATTTAAAGCGCAAATGATCGGCCACGTGAGGTAACTGATTTATACTCTCCAAAAGAGCGTCTATAGAGCGATATACACCAGGTGCTACTTGGTCTCTATCAGCGCTCCTCCGTGTTAAAAGATTTAAACCCGATAAATCATAATCACCATCCTCAAAAGTTACGAGATTTTCTACAGTAGGAACATGTAAAAGAGTCATCGGATAAGCAATTTCAAGAGGAATAGACCATTCTCCGTGCAGGCGTATCTGACGCGGTAGTTTTGTAATAAATTTCGTCGTCGTATTATCCGGAAAATACTGCATACTGCTGTTGCTCGGTAGTACGACAAAGAAAGAGCTATCCTTGGAGCTCATATTTATCACGGACGATGATCCCGAGCGTTCTTCTTCTTCTTTGTCCTCTTCTTCTCTTCCGTCTTCTCAGATGACGGAGGCACTCGTACTCGTGATAATACTGCCTCGTAGAAAATACCGTCGATAGTCTCGTTATTCAGATCGTGTAAAATATACACGAATGGTTCTCGATTCACCGATATTCGTTGAATCTTGAATAATTCATTACTCCAACCACGCTCATATCCTTTCACGAAAGCTGCTTTAGCTGTACTGATACGTACCAAGTCACCGACGCTGTATTTAGGCTTTTTAATTTTTTTCGCGTTACGCTCGTAACGCCGTGCTAAATTGTCTCGGGCTATAGAGGCATTTTCGAGGGTTACTTCGCTCGGAGGAATACGCGTTCCGCTGTGTCTAGTGTGATTATAAGCATATAAAAAAATTTGTAAAACATCGATGTAACGCTTATTCCGCGTGTATGTAAAGTAGCGCCACATTCGCTCTTTTATTGTTCGATTAAAGCGTTCGGCAATCGAGGCTTTTATATCAGGGTTACGAGCAGCGCGGAAATCGATATTCTTTTTCTTTAGAATTTGCTGAAACGGTGCGCCGATAAATTCTTTGCCTCGATCAGTTTGCAATTGTTGCGGGCGACGATTGTTACTGCGCGCGAGTATGCGTGTGAGACCGCGGGCCACGTTTGCGCTCGTTTTGTCACGCAAAGCCTCGACCCACGCGTATTTGCTTAACACATCGATAGCAACAAGCAGATACGCGTACCCATCGTTGTACGTGGCTATCGAGCGAAGATCAGCTAAATCAGCCTCCCATACATCGTCTATATTACTCACGCTATACGTACGACGGGGAAATCGTCGTCGTACGAGGCGATGCATGTTATATGAATCCTGTGTCTCGAGCCATAGTAAAACATTTTTTCGCGCTACTCTTCGATCCACCTGGGCCAAATTTTTTGCTCGAGAATAGGAAGCAGGATGAGCGGTGTCATAATAGATTTTTTAAAGAATTTTCATAATTTTAGCGATAACCACTTCAATGGATTCTTTTTCTTTTTCTTTTCTAACTGTGTGGGGGGTCGATATTCTACTTGTGCGAAGTTTTGCAATTGTTCGTTCTCTTCTTCATTCCCTTCCTCCCCCTCGATGATGTCGTTTTCACGGCTGAAAAGCCGTGAGCATTAAATCTCTGTTTGAGTGTGCGGTCTCGGCTTCGTCGTCGTTGTTGTTGTTGCTACCGTTGCTGCTGTTGCTGCTGCTACTATCGTTTTCGCGCGGTAAAATGAGACGCCGCTGTGGTGTCGAGGATGATGTAGGTGTAGGCTCGTGTAGTAACGCGAGATTACAGATAAGTTCACGCGGCATCTGTATCGCCCGCAGGAGTTTGGCAAAGTGAGATCGTCCGATGGGTTTCTCGCGTTTTCTAGCTCGCATAGCATCGTTAACAAGTTCAACGATATTGGAATTTAAAATTCTTCTGCCGTATATGGAAACAACGCCGTTACGATCCCATGTCATTTTTTTACCAACGGCGCTGCGATGCAAATTACGAAGCAACAATATTGCTTTAGATTAAAATTTTTTTGGTACGCTATCGATAATAAGTGTGTCATTGAGCCGAGATTTAACTTTGTTCATTAAAACGTCGTCGGATTTATTCTCGTGGCTATCGAGTATTGCTACTTTTCGTTTTGATGAAATATTCGGCACGGCATTATCGTACTCGACCATGTGAAGATAACGCTGTAACACCTGCTCTTACCGCTCCAATTTCCCCTTTTGGCGGCTAGTCATCAAAGAATTGTCGCGTGCCTCCGAAGATGATTCTTTTGCACGTTGTTCAGACTCACGTTTCCCTGTAAAACGTTTAGAGCACACTCGCATATACAGCGTACAAGCGTTACATCTGCTTTGCGCAGAATATTTCTCACAAATAAAGCAATATTTTTATTTCACTATGCATACATCTCTATATGCAAATTTTACGAATCATCAAATTCTAAACAGCGATATTATATCCACGGATGTAGCACGAGAAAGTCAGAACAAAAGGGAACGGTAGAGAGATAGCAGCTACTGCTACGAATAGCAGCACAAAATGAACGAGCCGACAACGGTTTTATACATAATGAATCAATATATTTTTTTTTAATGTATCGTACACAGTGTATATGATACATGAAATTAGACAAAGAGATTATTTTTAAATATCGCGAATTCAACCGTAAAACTATATACTTTTTTGCGTTATACTAATTAGCGTATTTCACAATAACCGTACGGTACAGTAGAGTACATCCTGTGCCGCTTTCGCTTCGTGTTAACAGGTTCGCATGATTTCGTTTCTTTACGCGTTACGACATGATGAAATTCCGTACGTCGAATAGCGTCGAATTTAAAAATAATAGGTACGCTCCTTGCTCCTGTCACGAAAGATCGTAATGCGTTATAATTTACGTGTCGGCTATTCGCAAAGTTTAGCGTGATATCCTTTACTTTACATTTTTCAATAATCATACCGTCGGGTTTACGAACGAGGTATGCGCAAAATGTTGGTCCTCCCGAAATGAACGAAGTTATATAACTACCAGGCCCGTATTCGCTTAATTCATCCGTAAGATCTCCTAGAAATTGACCGATTGGCAGCTCATACTCGTTACCACCGGGGCGACTCACGTAAATACAGGAGTCCGTATCGCAGTACAATATTCGTCGCCCGAGCCCCTCAAGATAACTGTATAATTTTAGGCGTGTCTGTGCCGTCGTGTATGCTACAATCACAGCATTTGATGTCGGGGATGGTTGGTCGCGGATAGCATCGCGGTTGCTCACATAGTTTACATACATAATCTTGTGATTAACCGGTAGCATCCCCGTCATCTCAATCACCGGACTCGTTAGTAAATTCATTAGCTCCGCGCGCGTGAAAACGATAACGGTTTTCGTGAGATTCTCGCGTTGGCCAAACTTTCCCCAGAATGAATTAAGAGCCAATTTTGCGAGTGAACGTGTTCCCGGATTTGGCTGCAAAGCACTTCGCTCGAGATATACACCCTCAGACTCCTTGTACAATGCTATAAAACGCTTTATTGCTTCCTCGTCATCGTTACACTCTGTTTGCGGTCCACTCGCCTCCTGTTTTATTTTTAGGAATGAATCGATGTACTCGGCAAAATGACCGCCTCGTCGCGTTGTCGAGTCATACTGCGTAACAACGTATTGCCAAATTTCATAGTTACACGTCACCTTATATCCGAGCGACACAGCTTTTCTCAGTTCGTCCACGACCGATGTGCCGTCAAACGCTCGCTCAGTCGTGTCAACGTGTGTACAAACCTCGGATGTATCCATATCTGTACAGCACATTCTACACAGGGGGAACAGTAGTTTCCTATGCATGCGAACAGGCAGTACGGGTTTGTACAAATCGCGCGGTGCCACCACGGTACACTTCACGAGACCCTCGACGACACTTAGATCGTTTTCAAGTCCTACGAGTTCTCGACACTCGTCGCCTACGTACAATTTCGGATGTCCAACGGGATATTTTCCATTCTTACACACCCATGGATACAGCGAGTAAACATCCACATAGCGTATCTGCTCCCCATTCGCAACATCGTACAAGCTTACAAAATTTTCCGTTCGACCGCCAAAGAATGCATCGCGTGGTTCGAGAGGCGCCTGCTTGACCATGGCGCGATTTTTCACGTATATCACGTATTTCCTCGTTATTTTCGAGTAATCTGTCAAAATTGCATTCCCATATTTCGGGTAGAGTGTACCCTTTCGATCTGATTCGCCCGGAAATAAGAACGGTACGCCCGTATCGCTCATCCATTGTATCGCCGAATTTAGTTCGAGTATCTCTATTCATGCGATAACATCGCGGACAACCATGCCAAAGGCAGCCGTGAAATTGAAAAACGTGATGGACCCCCGCATCCACGTAGTGCCCGTCAACAGCCGGTAGGACGGCCGGAGGGCGATACTCTCTCGTGCGTCCAGCATGAGCGATAACGCAGTTGAGCTCACGCTCGAGCCATACGAGCCATACGACGGCCTTGCGCGATTGCTTATCGCCCCAGCGATACCCCCCTGGTAGTAACACCGCAATGCGATCTTTCTGTCGAAAATTCTATCGAAATATTCTCCTACATGCTGATGCTATCGTGCATGCTTCTGTAAAGGGACACACGCTCCCACAACGTATAAGTAATTCTCGAAAAGCTAAACACGCTCGTCTCAAAACCGTAACATCTGTACGACAATATTGCACAAATTGCGTCGCAAAATCAAATTTATAATCTACGCGACTCAATTCTTCCTCATACGATTTTAAAAATCGCTCGCGATCCACTGAGAACATGGTATCGGGTGAGTAAAAATGCAAAGCTGGCAGAGGACCTGAGTAATTCTGATATTTCGGTGTGTTGAATAAATGGGGAAATGTACTTTTTGCCACCTCATCAGCGAAACCAAAGGCCTTAGGTAAAGCGCTAAGAGCCATGGGTACATAGTTTAGACTATCTTCGTAACATTCATATACAAAGAGGGCAGCTGTGTTTTTTGCACCTCAATTAAATACCGTAGAATGAATTGTGCGTCGAAACCTCTAGCATTATGGGCGATGCAGATGGTCTTTTTAAATTTTTGCGATAATGCCAATTTCACGAGCTCCCCAACAGGATCATCGATAAACACGAATGCACGTTTACCACAGTTAGCACAATCGGTCTCTATATCTGTGATATCCAGATATGCCATACATACGCATTGTGCAACACATAAATTCGGCTCGTGAATTCGTGTCGATTTATCATCATGCAATTGCTCGTGTTGTTGCGTCTCAAAATCATAAAATAAAAATCTCGTGGAAGACTTGTCTTTTTTCTTCTCCTTTTGCGCCTCTGCTTTCTTAAGAGGTGCTAAAAAACACGCATGCGTAGTCGGTCGCGTTTGTTTGCATGTAATACAAAACGATATACCACATACATGCATCTTTTTATCTGTGGTTTTAATCATACGCGAATAGCCTCTACATATTTGCAATGCGTTACAGGCACTGTACCGTCTATATTTACGAGACGTGATACCCGCGGAGCCCTCACCCTTGTGATGAGCGAGGCAAAAAGCACCAAAGAACGAACGATTACAGTCTGCGCAATACTCAGGCTGAGAGTCTCTGTTACCGTTGCAGTAAGTGGATTTACATCGAGCACATTGATAGCTACATCGATGCTCGAGTACTCGAATATACTTGGAATTACATTGTGTGCAGAACCCTCGACTACCTAGCGCACCGGCGAGATTTAATATCGGTTGATAGTGACGAGAACGCTCGTAATAGAGAATAAAGAGTGTATGATTCATTTTACCTGTTGCGGTGAGTACATGTTTTCGCCCATCGTACAGAGCCGGAACGCATTTTCCGAAGGTGAGAAATTCATAAACAACAATCGCTATACCCTCGTGAACCAAGTACTTTTGAAAGAGATGAACCAAACCCCCTAGACGGTGTTGTTACCCCTGCATTACACGTGAGCTCGATCGCTGCTGTATATTGCGCACCTCGAACCCGTTCCGAATTTGACACCATCGTCTGTGTAGCTCGCCCGCACGTATTTGACTGCGTTCGGCATGCGCTCGGGAAGTGACAAGGGAACGTTGTAGACACAAATTATCGTGATTACTTTCTCGTAAAATTGACTTTTTTGCTATAGACTCGTGTGTAAGCCTAGTGCCCACACCAGCTCCTTCGACGCCTCGTACTATATGTCGTCATTCTACATGTACCACTGTCTATTCGAAATTCGTGCGCGCTCTGAGCTACACTGTTAATTAGTCGCCATATATCGTCGGGAACGATGTCACGAGCTGGTCGAAATGATAACCATACAAGTCCTTGCGCGAAAGACGGTACGCTCAGAGTTATACCCACATAATCATGTCCTTCGCACGATTCTGTAAGGCGTGTGCGAACATCTCGTACACCTCCCTCGAACCATGTCAGATGATCGCTACCGTCCGGTGGCTGACGAAAATAAAAATCTGTCTCTCGACCCTGCATCCTAAAGCGTGGAAAATAGCGTCTCTGCTCATGGTCGATACCGAAGCGTTCACCAGGAGGCAAAATATCACCACTCCGTGCAGCAGTCCTTCCATCGCCAGTCTGTCCAGCTGCAAGCGTAATTACACCATTTATTAGAATTTTTATTTCACTCAATTAAAATTTTTGTTTGTCGCTCGCTATATACTTACTATATAATTCGTGTAACGTAAGAATTACAAACTTATATTTGCTTCTAGTCCTCGAATCCGTCAACTGCACCCGGGAACCGCCGACGCATTTTGTAAACCAACTCGATTGTCGGCGGTCTCGGCACAGTGAATAGTGCAAAGCGAAAAACGTTTGGGTCCGTCTCGTACCCTGTTTTTTCATTTTACTATTATTACCCGTATAATTTTTTTATTTTTGTCAGCGTAGTTGTATTATTAAAAGCTTACCTGAATCTACAGGGTCCTTATCCTCCTCCTTCTCCTCCGCCTTCTCCTCCGACTCCTCCTCCCCCACCTCCTCCTCTTCTTCTTCTTCTTCTTCTTCTTCCTCGTTGTCTGTATTGCCGTTGGTCTCATCGTTTGAACTGTATTGTCGCGATGGGCCTGCGACGGCTTCATGTGGTTCTCTCGAGGGGCCTGCCATGAAAAGACCGTTTGTAGGTTTGTAGCCGCAGAATGGTTGGGTAAAATTTATCCAACGATTCCCTGCGGAGCTGTCGCCATCGTTGTCCCTGCTATGATCATCTGAATCGGTTTTACTCTCCTCATCGAAATCATAGGTGTCGGATCCCATCTCTTCGTCTTCATACCGTCGAACTATATAAAAATCTTATGAAATGAAGGAAATAAAATAAAAGTAATTAGCGCTGTATATTATTTACGTCTTTCATTGAGTATGGGTTGCAGAGCAGGCTCATTGAGCCAACCGCGGCGACGAATAACACGCACCACCGAATCAATAATTATTTGATTATCAAACAATCCAATATTATACGCGTCAACTAAATCGCGCTGATGACACTCGCACAGCATACCGCGAGTTTTACGAACAACTGCCTGTGTCGGAAGTTCCCATAGGGTGATCTGTAAATTTCTTCCCCCCCACCGCGAACGCAACGACTGTCTACGCTTTAATATAAACCCTATCAATTTTCTTATCAACGAGCGCTTTACCACTCTGACCATGATTGTGCTGTTAGAGTAGTAGTAGTAGTAGTAGTAACCACAGTAAATCAGACAATTAACTAGAGAATTTTCAAAGCGGCTCACTTTTATATGTATTCCTTTAACAAGCTCTTTCTCTCTCTCTCTCTCTCTCTCTCTCTCTCTCTCTCTCTCTCTCTCTCTCTCTCTGCATATACTGCAGCGATGTAATGAATACGACTGACCAAGAAGATGGCCGCACATGATCACTTTACAATAGCAGGACCTAAAGAAATATTTAGCGATAGTGATGTACTTAGTTATCGAGTTTCGCTGATGAAAGTCATATTGTTTTTATCTAATTTCAAGGCACTCGGCCATGAGGAAAATCATCAAATTTCGTCGACGAATATTATTTAGTTTTCATGACACATATTATCTGTATGTCGAGGTGTGCATGTGCACATAAGTGTGCGAGAGTATGCAAGAGTTTTGGGATATATTTTCTGCTGCTACTGTTACTAGACTGTTGAGGAGAATGCGACAAATATCAAATGATATTGGCTAGCATCTTTCAGTCGTATGATTTGCGGTATCAAAAGAAGAGGTGATGCAGCTAGATGGTGGGGGAAATCTGTATAAAACGGAGTATGCCACCGACGATACATTAAAAAAGTTACAGTCTACACGAAAGCAATAAAAATGGCAAATAACGGTGCTACGTCTCACGCGATATCGCCATATATAGCGAACCCCGTTATGTATGGTTTAAATAAATCATTTGGTAAAATAATCGTAGCCGGGCTCCAGTTGAACTCTACGTGTACTCTTACACCAGTGGTGAAAATATTGTCGAATACTTTTATCGGAATTACACTCGGTGCGGACGAGTGGCGAGTGTTTATTTCGCCCATATTTCAGGTAACTTATGAATACCATGCCAGAAAAACTGCTTGTCTTTTACGGCAAACCATTCGTCGAGCCATTTTCCAACTTCCTCGAAATTGCTGAAGTGCTGCTCTGGGAGCGCATGCCCCATTGATGCGAAGAGGTGATAGTCAGATGGCGCCAGGTCTGGCGAATACGGCGGGTGCGGAAGGATATCCCATCCAAGCGATTTCAAGGTGTCTTTTACTGCTATTGCTGTGTGAGACGGCGCATTGTCGTGTAACAAAATCACTTTGCCATGTCTTCTGGCCCATTCCGGTCGTCTTTCGATTAATGCGTGGTTTAAATTAATAATTTGTTTGCGATAGCGTTGTGTATTAACGGTTTCGCCGGGCTTCAAGAGTTCATAATACACAATACCGCTCTGGTCCCACCAGACACAGAGCATGGTCTTCTTGCCGAAGCGATTCGGCCTTGGTGTTGAAGGACCGGCTTCGCCAGGTGAAAGCCACGATTTTTTCCGCTTCGGGTTTTCAAAATAAATCCATTTTTCGTCACCCGTCACAATTCGATGCAAAAATGATTTCCTTTCGTGGCGTTGAAGCAGCATTTCACAAGTGTCTTTGCGATTTTCTATTTGACGTTCATTCAAATCATGTGGGACCCATTGACTGAGTTTATTGATCTTCCCCATTACTCGTAAACGTCTGCTGATTGTTTCTTGTGACACATGTAATGCTTCTGCTAATTGCCGTTGAGTTTGAGTTAGGTCATCATCCCCAATAACTCCTGCAATTGCTCGTCTTCGCATTTTTGTGGTCTACCAGAGCGCTCACTGACTTTCACATTGAAATCACCACTTTTAAATTGTCGAAACCATGTCTCACATGTTCTAATCGATGGAGCGTGTTAACCATATGTTTCTACCAGCAAACGTTGACTTTCAGCAGCCTTTTTCTTTTGATAAAATAAGAAAAGCAATGCGTGCCGCAAATGTTCTTTTTCAGGCACAAAACTCGACATGATCACTGAACGATAAAACAAAGACGCTAGTTTTTGGCGGACTCAACTTGTGTGTGTTTGTAGGTTAATGTCAGACGAACAAAATGACGTATGTGTCAAATTAATACGCTGCGTAGTTTTCGCTGGCGCCATCTCTTAGTTAAACCGGAAAAAACTTATGCATACACCTGGTAGTTCCTACATCCGTTCCGACCACCGTTCTCTCGGCAGCGAAAGATCTCGCAATCTCCCTCCACCCGTCGCCTGTAGAAATTGTACGTGGCCGGCTCTCTACCAAAATTCAAAAATGCCGGCGAATTTTTCATCGACGAGTGACGCACGGTATTATACAAGAACCGAAACTCCACTAAATGCTCGTCCCACGCGCGATGACTCCCCTCGAGAAACAAAACATACATTGTTTTTAGAGAACGGTTGACGCGCTCTACCGAATTCGCCTGCGGATGATACAGCGGCGTAGTGGTATGATGAATTCCCCGACCCGTAGCAATAGCTCGTAAACTTTGATTCACGAATTCCGTGCCATTGTCCGATAACAATACCTGCAGAATGTTCCCCATCGCGAGAATACTAATTCTTCCAATGCTTCGCTAATTTTCTTCCCCTTGGCTTTGCGCAGTGGGCAATACTCTACCCACTTTGTGAACAGATCTTGAATCACGAGAGCGTACGCAATGCCCGCCTCATTCGGGGGAAATGGTCCCTCGAATCCACGATAACGGCAGCTACGACCGTCTGCGGGTCCTCGACAATTCCACGACCCATAAGGCCCAGCGGTGGTCTCTGCTCGACCTTGGCATGCTGACACACCCCAGAATGCCGAACATAATGCATGACATCTCGCATCATACCTGGCCAGAAATACAAATGGAAAATACGCCGGCACGTCAACCGCATGCAACCACCGTAGACTGTGGTGGTCGGTAGTAACCGTGAAATGATATCCCTCTGGGTATCCACAAAATTTTTGAATTGCCCAAAGAATAGCCAAACACTTCTGTTCCGTGGTGGTATAATTTTTCTCGGCGGAATAGAGAGTACGACTTGCATAAGCGATCGGGTGTTCTTCACCGTCTACTTGCTGCGTGAACACAGCGCCTAAGCCACTCATACTCGCGTCAGTCTGCAACGTGAATTTCGATTTAAAATCAGGGCAAGCCAGCGTCGGAGCGCTGGCCAAAGCTTCTTTCAAGTGCGCAAAAGTGTCCTTCTGGTCGGGCCCCCGCTTTCACTTCTGCTTCTTCCTTGTCAAAAGCGTTACCGCTTCCGCGAATTTCACTAAATGTAGAATGAACAGACGACACCATGATCCCATTCCTAAGAATCTTCTCATGGCTTTAATACCATTCGGGGTGCGAAAAATCCTAACAGGTGCTGTTTTCTCAGAATCGACTTGCAATCCGTGACGATTCACCAGAAAACCGATATATTTTAATTCCGGGCAACGAAATTCACATTTTTTCGGATTAATGGTGAGACCTGCCCCCGGGATACGATCGAAAATTCGTTTCAACCAAACTGAATGTTCATCAAAAGTTTCCGTCACTATACTAACATAATCTTAATACGCGAACGTGTGCGGTTCCATTTCCGTTCCGATTAGTTTGTCTAGCATTCGCTGAAAGGTAGCTGGTGCATTCGACAAACCGTATGGCATTCTTTTAAACTAAAATAATCCTCTATGCGCTACCGTAAATGCCGTGACCTTGTTTGATTTTCTCTCTAACGGTATCTGGTGATAAGCTTGACTCAGATCGAGGGTGGTAATGTATCTGGCCGCACGCAATTTATCGTGAATCTGACTCATATAGGGAAGAGGATACGCGAATTTCTTTGCATCCTCATTGACTTTACGAAAGTCGAGGCAAAACTGATAGGTATCTATTGAGGTGGTCTTCTTCCGCATCAATAAGCCTCTCGAATAATCGGAGTTGCCAGATAATAACGACGTTGAATCGGCCTAGCATTGCCGACATCTATCTTATGCTCTGTAAGATGCGTTAATCCGGACACGCCCTTAAGGTTTGGTAGCACAACGTCAAGAAAACGAATTGAGCGTTTTGTCTCCGCATGCTCGAGATGCGAAGTCCCTAATAAAACGCTCGCGTGTTCGTCGGTATCGCATTTGACAAACTCGAATTCCCGATCCCACTCGCTACTGAAAATCCACACCCGATGCTCGTGATCGACAACTACCACTAGAGCTTCCAATCCGTCAAAGCCAAGGAGCAGTGGTGCAGGCAACGTGGACACTACTCCACTGACGGGTTGTCATAGATCTTCCGCGATCCTCAAGCCGGAGGATCCGGAAAATCAATTTCCTCCATGCACAAAATTTTCTCCCCGTTCGCGATAGTACCTGTGTGCGGAGGACTCTCCCGACGCTTGAAACCGTGACGCCGCCAAAATCCTATGCTGACCCAAATACGTAGTATGCGTGGAGCCACTATCTACAATCGCCGGTTCAATATTCTCCATAACGGAAACTTTAACAATAAGAATTGTTCGCGATCTGGCGGTAATTAATGAACTGCACGAATATTCCGTGAGATCGACAGAGGCAGTCGGTAATGCAAGTGGAGCATGTCCTGAGAGAGACGGAATCAACATAACTCCCACTAACGACCCCCGGAAGGGGGGGGGGGGGGGGGGGGGGGTGTACTACTCTAGGACGCCCCGCGATCCTTCTCAGTCCAAAAAGATCCTGTCACAATATACAGGATGGCCGATTTATCTGAAGACATTAAAATATTTCAAAAACTACGCATCGGATCAAAAAAAGTACTTTATAAAATTCGTTCGCCTAGAAGGGGGTCATCCAATGATACCAAAGTCGACGCTCACCCCTACCACCTAGGGTAGGAGTTGGGGCAACTTTGAAATCGTAAATGGGAAGCCCTATTTTTTTATTGCAGATTCGGATTCCTTATAAAAAAATAAGTAACTTTTATCTGAAACATTTTTTTTCGATTCGTGATAGATGGCGCTGTAATCACAAGGGACCTGATTTTTGCGAATATCTCGAGAAATTACACATCGGATTGAAAAAAGAAAAAACACATGTTTAATTTTTCAAAAAGCCATTCAGCGATACGAAACTCGATCCACCCTCCCCCCTCCATCCCTACCCCATTGTGGTGAAAATGGAAGTTGCTTCAAAATCGTGATTGGAAAACCCTATTTTTTTCTCATTTTCCATGACAAAATCCATTCATATGACTTTATTGTTGATATGAAATTTTCTCACACATGGCGCTGCAATCGAAAGCATGTATTCGTTTATCAATAAGTTAACAGCTACTTTTAAGGTTACCCAGGAACAACGACGTGGACTTAGTAGTTTTTGTTCCCATCGAGGTGCTTGTTTTAGGTGAGTCCCCTTGCTTCTCACCATCGGGGTGCTTTTTTTACACGAGTCCCCTGGCCTCTCACCATCGAGGTGCTTGTTTTATGTGAGTCCCCTTGCCTCTCACTGTTCAATAAATTGAATTAAATGTTCGAAATTGTGACCTTGAACTTCTTGAGACTTATTTATTCTTTCCTCGAATGATTGTACACAGGAGAGGCCCTCACCCCCACCTTAAAATCGTGAATAGTCATCTTTGACAACGCTGCACTGGCTTTTATAAGCCCGTATAGTTAACCATACGGTCACAGTAGCGCGTCAAGGTAAATATCAACAATTTTAACTGAAAACACCTCCAACATTGTCAATTCACTTGACTATCTTTACCCTTCATTCCTTAAACTGAAGTACGAGTGCGAAATGAATGCTGCAACCATAGAAGAAAAAACTGAACTGATTCTGATTTTCGGTGAATTTAGGCGGAGTGTTGACGATGCTGTTGCCTTGTATGCAGAGCGTTTTCCAGATAATGTTCGCTCACGTTCTTTTTTTTTTAAAGTTGTCCAATCGTTTATGTCTGACGGTAGTGTACAACCTAAAAAAAGAAAACGAAGAATCACTGTCACAGGAGAAGCTAATGAAATTGATGTGCTAGCAGCTGTTCAACAACACCCTCATGTAAGCACTCGGCGATTACATCGGGATTTCGGAATTTCTAGAGATAGTATTTTCAGAATATTGCATCGTCACAAATATCACCCATACCACATTTCACTGCATCAGGAAATTTGATCGTGATGATTTTCGTCTGCGAGTAGAATTTTGTGAATGGGCAGTTCAGCAAATACAAATGAATTCCAATTTCTTCGTTAATGTACTATTTTCAGATGAGTCCACATTCAGAAACCATGGTGCCGTTAATCGGCATAACATGCATTAATGGAGTGTGCAAAATCCCCACTGGTTACGACAAGTTGAACATCGACGTCCTTGGTCGGTTAACGTTTGGTGTGGAATGGCAGGTAACAAACTCATTGGTCCTTATTTTATTAATGGTACTTTAAATGGAATCAAATATCGAAATTTCCTGGAACATGAATTACAACCTCTACTTGAGGATGTTGCATTGCCCATTCGCAAAATTATGTGGTTTCAGCATTACGGTCCCCAGCGCATTACTCAATAACAGCACGGGAAGTATTGAATCGTGATTTTAATGGCCGATGGATCGGCAGAGGTCAGCATAGGTCGCCTGATTTGACATCGCCGGATTTTTTTTCTGTGGGGTCATCTAATAGATAAGGTTTTTCAACAACCACCAACAACTCGTGAAAACATGATACAGCGCATAAGAAACGTTTGCGCTGAAATCCCTGCAGATATGCTCCTCTCCTATGTACAATCATTCGAAGAAAGAATAAATAAGTGTCTAGAAGTTGAAGGTCACAATTTCGAACATTTAATCTAATTTATTGAACAGTGAGAGGCAAGGGGACTCACCTAAAACGAGCACCCGGATGGTGAAAGGCAAGGAGACTCACCTAAAACGAGCACCTCGATGGTGAGAGGCTCGGAGACTCACCTAAAATAAGCACTCCGATGGTGAGAGGCAAGGGGACTCACGTAAAACAAGAACCCCGATGGTGAGAGGCAAGGGGACTCACGTAAAACAAGCACCCCGACGGTGAGAGGCAAGGAAACTCACCAAAAACAAGCACCCCGAAGGTGAGAGAACAAGGGGACTCACGTAAAACAAGCACCCCGATGGTGAGAGGCAAGGGGACAACGCTAAAAGTAGTTGCTAACTTATTGATAAACGAATACATGCTTTCGATTGCATCGCCATGTGTGAGAAAATTTCATATGAACAATAAAGTCAAATCAATGGATTTCGTCATGGAATACCAGGAAAAAAATAGGGTTTCCCAATCACGATTTTGAAGCAACTTCCATTTTCACCACAATGGGGTAGGGATGGGGGGAGGGTAGATCGAGTTTCGTATCGTTGAATAGCTTTCTGAAAAATGCAACGTGTCTTTTTTCTTTTTTCGATCCGATGTGTAATTTCTCGAGATATTCGCAAAAATCAGGTTTCTTGCGATTAGAGCGATATCTATCACGAATCGAAGAAAAATGTTTCACATAAAAGTTACTTATTTTTTATGGGGAATCCAAATCTGCAATAAAAAATAGGGGTTTCTATTTACGATTTCAAACTTGCCACCACCCCCAACCCAGCGGGTAGGGGTGAGGGGTCGACTTTGATATCATTGGATGACCCCCATCCAAGCGAATAAATTTTATTCAGAACTTTTTTTGATCCGATGGGTAGTTTTCGAAATATTTCAATGTCTTCAGATAAGGCCACCCTGTATATTGTAACAAATTTTCCCACTTCTAGCTCTCGCGGATGGTTACGAAAGCCCGGGCTCCCGCGGGCTGGGCGTTAGTTCCGAGAATTATATAATAATATTTTCCGAGACGCATTCAAGTCGCACGCGGAATACACGGGGCCGGCTTGGCTTCGCTGCAGCTTGGTGATTGGTAGAGGGGATGGGTCAGTCAGAGGTATCTCGCGAATAAAATATCGACACTGCAGTTAGTGAATTAAAAATCTCATAAACAATTTATTGTAGTTGGTGAATAAAAATATCAGCCGAGTGCCAAAGTGGTACTCTTGGACGCACGGTCGAAAAGCGATAAATGGTAACGTGCTGAATTCCCTACAGTTCAAATTTCCTCAAAATATTTAACAAAGCTCTCGGACTGGTGACAACATTCAACCGAAATTAATTCAATAACACATAATGAATAAATGAAAAGAAATAATTAAGGAGTTATACGCAGTTATGATTTTCAAAAAATCGATTTTTTTTATTGCATTTTCGTATTGTACATATATTCAAAAGTATACACACAAAATTTCAAGTCGATCCGAGCAATACTTTCGGAGTTATACC
Source organism: Cylloceria caligata (assembly GCA_963942595.1). Classification (NCBI taxonomy): domain Eukaryota; kingdom Metazoa; phylum Arthropoda; class Insecta; order Hymenoptera; family Ichneumonidae; genus Cylloceria; species Cylloceria caligata. Next base: position 46,668,824 of record OZ012706.1, read on the forward strand.
TATATATGTACAGACGCCTCGGCGCGTTTGAAAGTAAGTGGGGCAGAGGATCAAGCGGCAGCTGTTTACCTGGACCGTTGCTCCTTTTATATACCTGTGTATTGTATTCTTATACATTGTGTGAGAGTGTAGTAGTGTTTTCCTTGTACCTGAGAGCAAAATTCAACGGTTTCTAGACGCTTATTCAGTATATACAGCCGAGGCAAGCAGTGAAGTCGTGCGTTCGTTTCCGTATTTTCTGCAATATTTCGTTCGGATTTCTAAGATAATTGTGAATTATAGTATAATAATTCAATATGAAAATAAGTAGAGAACGGCGTTCTGTTACAAGCGCGAACAAATCAAGAAATCGAAAACGGAAAAACGTTTTTAATCCGAATAAAGCTGAGACGGACGAAAGCAGCTTCAGCGCATCTGCGAAAAAATTCAAAATGCAGGAGAAAATTATTGTGCCTCGTGACACTTCGATAGAATATAAAATTTTAAACTTTATCACAGTGTTTGCAGCAATTTCCGAGTATGTAAAGTGCAAAACTTGTAATAAAGACATAAAGTTTGAAACTAGTAGCGAAAGAGGACTTGGTTATAAAGCTATGCCGAAAATCATTCCGAGTGGCTCAAAAATTGTTGAAATGGCCGCAAATATTGCCGCCGGTATGTTTAATGGAGGTTCAATTTCACTTTTGTACCATATGAATGCAATGGGACTGTCTTTGGGGCCCAATGCGCATGCATATGTACAAAAGGAGGACGAAGAGCGCGTTACGCTATCCGAGCGTAGAGCGAACGAAGCGACACGAGAGGGAAGGATGGCTCGAAGACAGCACCAAATTGAATTGCTGGAGACTGCTGAAGGAATGGAGGGTTTATTATATGGCCCTGGAATAGACGACACCATGTAAGTTGAAAAAAAAATTTTTTCTATGTGTGAAACGGTTTTGAAACTTTAAACGCGTTTTTCTCGAAACAGCATTTTTCAAGTCGGTGAACACGATATCTCAAAAACGGCTTGTTCGATCGGTCTAAAATTTTAACACAATCTTCTCAGATACATTTTCTAGTAATTAATTGTTCCTTTTGTCAATCCGATACTTATTTTCCATTTTATAAACAATTTGAGGCCAAGTTTTATATAAAAAATCAAAAACATTTTTTTGAGAAGCCGCCATTTTGTGAAAATTCAATATTTTGATTAGCCGAACGATTAATTACTAGATAATCTAATATATTAACGAAATTTGTTTGGTTTTTTGATTTCAGATAATCCAATCTTGAGTTACGATGACATGTTAATTGTCTTTTTTTAGAGGAGGTTCCGGAAATCGCCTGCAGCGCCCTCTATAATCAACATTTTTCTAAATAAAAAATTTGTTTACGTTCTTGAAGGATGCTTTGATAACCACAAAAATTTTCAAATTAATAAATTCAAAAGTCTCTTCAGGATAAATCCTTGAAAAACCGTCTTTTTTTTGCCTCATAACTGCGTATAACCCCTTAAATAACTCACACATAATAAACGAGTAAACGAAATGAATTTATTGGAAAATCAGCTGGCGCACGGCGATCGATATTCGCCGTGCATCGACCTGTTGCTGCTGTGTAGCACGCCGTGCTCGGTTGGGTCGGAGATAGCCGAGGAACGGCCTCGCGGAGCCGAGGCTGTGCCTCGCATGCATGCCGCGTTAAGCGAGAGGTTATCTCTCTCGCTTGACTTTGGCTTCGTTCACAGGCTACCTCCCTTATTTGACTCCATCGCTCAACGACGCTTTCGTATAACGCAGCCATTTTGCTATTTTTGACACTTCTGTGGAAGACCGCCTGGACAGCACACACATCCTCAGTACACTTTTTTTTCACCAGCTCACCGGATTTTCTGAGCATTTTCAAGCTCAACAGGACTTAAATACACGGTAAGAGTACACCGTCACAATTCAGTGCAATTCAATGTCGGTGAGGAATAGAAAATAAGTCGGTACATCAACATAAAGGTCTCACACATTGGCGTGCTCTGCAGCACTGGCTGTACCACGGTTTTCATCACTACATTTTGCCTGCTCGATTAATATAATAGCGCATGTGCTCTGTATTCACTGTATTTTTCCCCAGTAAACCTGCTGGGAAAATACTGTGAATATTTCTACTCATTTGTGCATCCTCATACTCTCATTTTGTTGTGCAGTGCAGTGTTGACTAGTTCACAGTCCGTTCTAGTAGAATTCCAGCACTCAAGTACCAGAGTTGCATGTGCCAGCACTGACTCTCTGTGCATTCAAATTTTCTAGCTTATTGAGAAGTTCCTGGAATTAGTAAAATCAATCTGCGCATTCACATATCTCATTACGTGGCGTGCTCCGCAGCACTGGCTGCAGCACGTACACTGCTCTCAATAATCACAGCACACAATTAATATAATTGTGTGCTACTCAAGTAACTCATAAATGCAGCACACAATTAATGTAATTATGTGCTGCTCAAATGTTTCACTCAAATCAAAATTTAACTTCAATTCTTTGTATTTTAATTTATATCGTTATTATTTTTTTCTATTTTAGATATTTTGTAGTGAAAGAGTGGATGGTAGAATAAAAACCACTTTCTCTATAGACCATTTTTCTGTCTGGTTTTATTTTTCCCTGCATCGAGTGAATACTCATATTTTTTCAATATCTTCTCAGATTCCATCCAACACATCTGGACGGATTCTCAAACAGAATTAAATAACACAGAATTAATGACTCGAAGAAATAATTTAAAAAATCAAACAGACTAAAAGAGTCCACGATAAATAAAACAAAATGAATACCATTAAATAAATAAGTCGGATAAAATCGAACCGAATAAATAAATCAAAACAAGTAAACTAGAATAAATAAATCGAATTCAATCAAACGAAATCAATAAAACCGAAAAAATAAACCAGAAATATTCTGATAAATAACAAGTAATATCTGAATTTTCGCTTTTAATGTCAAATACACTCATGCTCCATACGTGAAATCTGCCGCACTAAAATTTATAGTAATAAAATAGTTAACAATAACAACGAAATAGAACCCCTTCAGCGATTCTTTCACTCTCGGGAAGCGAGTTGTTGGAAATTCGAAATGCTGGGTGGTAGCTGTTTGACCACTATAATAAAAGACGTTAGATTTCCGGCACGACAGCGTGCCGTCACGACAATATTGCTCTGGTTTTCTCACCAAAATTACTGGAGATAACTCCTACCCTTAAACCAGAGACGAACGACAGCTTACCGAATAATTGCCGTATCGGGATCCTCTCGAGAAATACTCTCGCAGCGGTCCAGAATCGCGGGGGGCAGGCGTCGATTCTTGTCGATCAGACACGGTAGCGGACCCAGTATTCACGTCCTCGTACAAAATACGGCGCCACAGTCGTCGATAATACGCTGGCTTTCGTTGTTTGAGCCGATAAACTCCCTCCTCCCAAATCGTAGCCACCAATAAAATTTAAAGTATGGTAATGGTACTTGCGACTGGGGTTAATATCCGAGCTAGCAACGGCACTAGCAAGAGCTTTGATGACCCTTACGTAACAGCCTGAAGCGAAAGAAATGAGAGAAATAAAGACTTTGCAGCGCAGCGAAAATTCAAAGGCCGCCCAAGATCGTTGCATCTTCCGGTCCCCATGAGATGCTGCGTGGATGGTCACAGCGTAGTTCTCCAGACGAGAGCGCTGACGTCATGGACGGGGCTACGGCTGGCTCGCATGACGACGACGGGTACTCGAGATCTCTCATCTCGGCGATACATCAGTGTCATTCAGACTCCTGTGGCTGACCTCCCTGTCGATGAGGGAAATTCCGTGCTCGGGCCGTCGCACAGTGGGGCCGATTCCCGAAAAGCTGGTCAAAAGTCGAAAAATGAAGTTTCATTTTGTAGGATTTAGAGTACTGTAACGTGGCAGAATATTTAGGCTGCGTCCTTCTCGCTCAACGGATACCTACACGATCACGCAGGGTTGTAGGGTGGATTTTCAGGCTTTATGTATTCTTTATTTTTATTTTTTTTTGTTGTTGTTTTATTTTTTTTATATACGTATAATGCGATCGACACGACCGAGGGATGATCGGGGAGAGAAGGGGAGGATGATCACGCCGTATCCATCGATTGCTGGCTTCGGGATTCGATATTTTACATAAGCCGATATTTTACGCCTTTCTCTGTTGGGAGATACAGCCGTCCCGCTCGACGTTCATTTACAAACGATACGCTGCTATCGATCTTCAGCTATCATCTACTTGCAGCAGTCCATCCAGCTCATAGGATTCATCTGCCGGACAAAGCTACTCTCTGTATTATCTGTGGCTAAGTTATGCGTTGTCCAGCTAAGGCGCTAGTCGCGGTCATCGTGCGACACAGGTTCCCCCAATTAACCGAGTCTAGCGGGTTAAGTGGGGATCATAGTTGACGGGCACGTGTGCCGGCAGGACCTCGGGGCTTTTTTCCGGTGACCGTTGAGGGAGCAGGACGTAACGTTACGTGCACTCTGGTTGTCCCGAAATACTGTTAATCTCGGACAAATATATTGAGACTTCGAGTTTACCGTAGGACCTCTCGTATTGTAGAAATTGAAACTCGAGCTGCGTCGAGGGAACCGTCCACGTCAAAGAGAATCGAGAGGAGTCAATCCTAGGATTACGACAGATTTACGAAGAACATCGCAGCGTCATCGTCCCAGTGAGCTCTTCTTCCTTCCACGGTATTTCGCTAATATTTTCTTATTTTATCATCTGATCCATTTATTCAAAATTTATTCGTACTTAGTCACCCCTGCGACTCTAGTACACTGCGCGCAGAGAGTAAATTTGTATCGGGAACTGCGACACTCGTAGCATGTAACCGCGAGATCGTGTAACCGGTAAAAGCCGGGGAGAAGCCAATGTATTAATTAATTGTTACTATGGTCAACGAGACCGTGCGCGCGTTAAGCCGTTATCCCGGGATGCTTGAGAATTGTTTAATGAATTGGTGTGGGATTTGAACGGAATAGACTGTGTCACGGATCGGGATTAGATTGCAGATTTTGATCGGGATAATTTAATTTGAGCGGCTTAGTGTTTGGATTGGGAAGGTCAGGCGCGTGTTAGTACGTCGTCCCGTTGGGAATTTCGTATTGAAGGGACTAGCACGTTATAGACCGCGTCGAGTGGCCTTCGGATCAATCGGCGTTTCTCGATTTTACTTTTTGGATACCTAATTCTATTCGTTATTTATTTGTTCCTTATTTATTCGTTCTTACTTTATTTGTTTATTATTTAATCGGTTCTTATTTATTTATTGTTCTTACTTTATTCTTGAGGATATTTTATTTGTTATAGTTTATTCGTTATATTTTAGTTATTATATCTTATTTATTATATTTTACTCAAGCCACGAGGTACCGATCGAGAGTATTATTCTCACCGTGATCGTTTATTACGATTATTGTTCTTTATTATTATCGAATTCTCTACGATTATTTATTCAGTATTTGGTATCATACGTATCGCAGAAAGCCCGGTAGTCGGACTTTACACGGCATATTTTATTCGAAATTGTAACAGCAAGCCGTTGGTCGCTTCGCGTACGTGACCTCTCGACGTCCCGTTGTTTTGATTTTTGCTATGTGCTACACGACATAGGAGTGAGTGAGAGCGCGGGATAACTGCGGTCGTTGAGTTGAGGATAAAAATTTAGACACCTGACCAGACTGGGAAAATTGTTGGACATGAGAGACTAATTTTACGGGACATTTTGTTTAAATTCGGAATTGATGTTCATTGGAGAAATAAAGAAGTTTGTAAGTCCCGTACCTGCTGTTGTTGTTTGAATTATTTACTGTTATTATCTTATTTGTATATTTAATATTTATTTAGCTAAATATGGTTTATTGATTGTGTTATGCCGGTACCGAGTAATTGGATTATTCGGTAGTCGGTATAATATTAAAAGTTATTATTTTTTAAGATCGTTTGCCGATAAGGAGATGGATCTCGAGTAAAAGATGGAAACGCGAATTTATATAAGAGGAAGTATTTATTATAATAAATACTTCCTTTTATATAAATTCGCGTAAAAGGAAGTATTTATTATAATAAATACTTCATTACAATACTTTATTATAATAAATACTTCCTTTTATATAAATTCGCGGAAAGTTACCGTTGCTTATAAGCAACGGTAACTTTCCTATTTATATATCAAAATAAGAAGTACAATAATGCGTTCTTTCGAGTATTAAACGAGGAACCAACCGTTCTCTTTTCAATCTAATTTAATACTGTCTTTTCGTAAAGCAGTTGCTAACTGTCTTCACGAAAATCTCTTAATTCGCAATTTTAGCGTTAGCCTTTCGCCCGAATGCCAAGCGAGTCGCTCATGCTGCGTCAGCGTTCTTGGGGTCGTTCATACGATCGGGCATTGGACTTCGTTTCTGGTCTTGAACGAATTCCAATGTTTCGTTACTATGGAATATTCCCGAATATACTAAATACGGAGTGGAATATTCCGCGGCACAACAATTGTGTTTAGTATTTATTAACAATATTTTATTATTTCCCTGGGTCCACCGACTCTGATGACTTATTCTAATTAATTGATTTTGTTTATATTTTAACTTTGAATAATTAGTGACTTGACAGTCCGAACCACCCACTCTGCCCTGAACAGCTGTAGCTGGCCTGGGTCGAGACTGGTCATCCAACTCGGTATTTTTTCCTTCCGGCGCGAAAGCGCCTGGCGCCCATCTCGAAAGAGAAAAATAAAGGAAGGAAAAAATAACTTGGACCAGTCATAGGTAACGTGGTGCGTTGAGGCACAAATTTATCGTTACAGTACATAGGTGGATAGAGTAATGTTTAAAGAATATAATGAAACATTTAATAAGGGCTAGTGAAGTATACCTGGCAAGTATAAGCCAGTACAAAAAAGACCTTCGCGCAAGTAATAGCTCGATCGTTCGAGCTCATATTCAAGCGTCATATTAAAAAATTCAGGTTGAAGAAAGTAGTTTATTATCATATGCGTCGAAAATTATAACAGACATATATGAATTAATAGCTAAACAATGTCTAAAGAAGAAAAAAATGAAAAATTATGTGGAATCATTTTAGAAAAACAGGGAAAAAGTTGAAAGTTCCGCAGTGTTCCGCAACGAAACAAGTTTTAAATTAAAGTTTGTACTGTTATGTAACAAAATTAGTAAAAATCAGCTGCAGCTAGCTGCAACTTTGTTTTGAGTGCACATTTGAATATAAAAAATTACAAATTCACATTAATCACTTGTTGCACGTTTTTTTCAAATGAATATAATTTTGTGAAACTTGTTACTCGGGGGTTTTTGGGGTCGCTGAATACGAATCCGGTGTCAAAAAAACTAAATTCAAAATGGCGGATCCAATATGGCGGACGCAATTTTCGAAATCGATTGGATTCGCTTGAAACTTGTTACTCGGGGGTTTTGAAGGTACTGAATACGAAACCGGTGTCAAAAAAACAAAATTAAACATGGCGGATCCAATATGGTGGACGCAATTTTCGAAATCGGTTGGATTTGCTTGAAACTTGTTACTCGAGGGTTTTTGGGATCGCTGAATACGAATCCGGTGTCAAAAAAACAAAATTCAAAATGGCGGATCCAATATGGCGAACATAATTTTCGAAATAAAACCACCATTTTTAATTTTGTTTTTTCTTGGCTATGCAACGTGAATAGTTCCGTAGCGTAGTGGCTTACACGCTGGACTCGTACATTATTGTTCTCACAAGGGGACCACATGGTCATCGGATTTTTGTAATTTTTTATACTCATGGTACGTAAAGTTGAGACCCCAAATATGAATATCCCCAAGTAATACGACGCCATATTCAGAAATTCTCGAGAAAATCGACTTTGAAGTTAGAGCGAGCAACTGAAATACAGAAACAAAAACCGAATTTTCAACTGAGTGAATAGCTCAGTGGGTAGCGCTGGAGTGTGGTAATCACTGGGTAGTGGGATCGAGTCTCGCTTTGGTCACTTTTTCTTTTTTTTTTTTTTCCAATTCAAATACCAACGTATTTTATATTTAAAATTCATTAAATATTTGCTAATTACTATTTTATTATTAACAAATTATCATTTTTCATGAATATTGCACGTGTTATTACATTTATTTGAAATTAATTTTAAAAAATGACAAGTAAAGTTTTGGGAACGAAAATGAAAAAACCTCGGGTAGAAAAATAATGTTTTTTTATTTAAAGTTACATCGTATCCATTTGTTTATCAACAGGATTGCACGAGCCACAGTGATAAGCGTCGTAAAAACACGGGAAACAGAAATTTTCACGGCATCGAGCACACCGCACGAATGCTGCGTTTTTACAGACGCATTTTTTTTTTAAACATCAATCGGAAAACAAACTTCATTGACGTTTTCAAAGATTTCTCTAGTATCACAAAGTTTTGAAGCGAACCACGCATATCTGATCATTTTACCGAAGATCGGAGAGGATAACTGATGATGAACGATTGAATGAATTTTAATACAATCTTCTCGATCGTTGATTTCGCGGCCTTCTTCGATCAGGTATGCGCAGTTTTGCATACGCTTGATGAAATTTTTTACTTGACGGTAAAAATAATATTATTTTTCCGCCCCACGTGCAATTTTCATAAAAAATGATAATTTGTTAATAATAATACGTTAATTAGCAAATATTTACTGAATTTTATATATAAAATAACTCTTCGTAAAGAGGATAATATTATTTTTCCGCTCCACGTGCAATTTTCATAAAAAATGATATAATTTGTTAATAATAATATGGTAATTAGCAATATTTAATGCATTTTAAATATAAAATACGTAGGTATTTGAATTGGAAAAAAAAAAAAAGTGACCAAAGCGAGACTCGATCCCACTACCCAGTGATTACCAGACTCCAGCGCTACCCACTAAGCTATTCACTCAGTTGAAAGTTCGGTTTTTGTTTCTCTATTTCAGTTGCTCGCTCTAACTTCAAAGTCGATTTTCTCGAGAATTTCTGAATATGGCGTCGTATTACTTGGGGATATTCATATTTGGGGTCTCAACTTTACGTACCATGAGTATAAAAAATTACAAAAATCCGACGACCATGTGGTCCCCTTGTCAGTTCAAATCTCGTGTAGGTGATTTTTTTTTATTTTGCATAATAATTATTTAATAAAATTGTAGTTAAATTAATTCAGCAATTTTCATAATTTAAAAAATTATTTTAATGTTATAAATAACTTATTTCGTTTTAGGGTATATATTGTTGGATTCTAACATTTATAGAGGATAACGGAATATTTGAAAAGAGTCGATTGTATACATAGACCTACCTGCAATATATAGGTCTACCTATACATAGTTGAACAGATAGACTTTTTAGGAGGGTAATGGAATATTTAAAAAGGGTCGATCACGTCACAAAGGGTCGGTAGGCCTACCTGTGGGCCTGTGGCAGTTACGAGCAGAGTTGCCTGATACGTATCTTTTTTCGCGCATGCCCATTCAGTTTGGCATCCACGTGTTCATCAGTGAAGTACTTAGTTCAACTATTTAAAGGTATATATAGCCCTTATTTTGAAAGAGAGATGCTATTTTTATAGAAATTTAATACCGGCTATGATAAATCAACTAATAATAAATTACTGTCGCTCAATAATTTATTACTGCTTAATTTATCACAAGTTGCGTTAAATTTTTATAAGGGTAGTTATTTGTTGGAAAATATATGGGTTCCTTATGTTTACTTAAACTAAAATAATTATAAATTAACTGTTTGAACATGTTAATTTTATTTCACAAAATCTATTTTGTTTCAGAAAATGATTTTAAGAAATATGTGCTTCAAAGAAAAAATTACTTGCATATAACTGAAGTACATTCACTTCAATAAAAAAAGGAAATGTAACTTGTAAATAGTATAAAATAAGTCTTTCAAAAGTGATTTTAATCAATACAATTATAGATGTAAAAGTAGATGTTTTATTACTTTTATCAAATATATAATTGACTAACTTTTATTAATCAATCGGTCGTGTATATGTTATTATTAAATTCTGAATTTATGCGACAATTCCCGACCACTTGTTAAGATGGAAATTTCGGTAAATCGCAACTCGGGGTGTGAGTCAGCGTTACTTAGATTCCTGCGTTATTGATCTTTCTTGGTTGAAAGATCTCAAACAATCAAATCCCTAATTTTTGTCAACTCTGATTGCCTCACTCATTCGTAAAGCATTAATGAAGCAACCACAATTGACGGTTTTTAATTTCTAAAGAAATCGTGAAAAAATATCACCACAGCCCGGGAATTGTCGCATGAATTCAGAATTTAATAATAACATATACACGACCGATTGATTAATAAAAGTTGCTTGATTACTGACATTAAAAATAGAGATCGTGAACTGATGTCACCAGAGCCACGGTGGCGTAATTGGTAACGTACCAGGTTAGAATTTTGGAGTTCCCGGTTCGATCCCGGGCTGTGGTGATATTTTTTCACGATTTCTTTAGAAATTAAAAACCGTCAATTGTGGTTGCTTCATTAATTCTTTACGAATGAGTGAGGCAATCAGAGTTGACAAAAATGAGGGATTCGATTGTTTGAGATCTTTCGACCAAGAAAGATTGATAACGCAGGAATCTAGGTAACGCTGACTCACATCCCGAGTTGCGATTTACCGAAATTTCCATCTTAACAAGTGGTCGGGAATTGTCGCATAAATTCAGAATTTAATAATTATATAATTTACTTACAGATTTATAAAAAGTTAATTAATTTTTATAATCGCTATTTTGGATCTGCCATTTTGAATTTTGTCTTTTTCACATCGGATTCATATTCAGCGACTTCGAAAACCCCTAAATAACAAGTTTCAAGCAAATCCGGCCGATTACGAAAATTGCGTCCACCATATTGGATCCGCCATTTTGAATGTTGTTTTTTTCACACCGGATTCGTATTCAGCGACCTCGAAAACTTACAGAAACCAAGTTTCATACGAAGTCGATAAACATTCCGTATTATAACTGAGTATTTTCGGTTTACTATCGCCATTTTGAACCCGCCATTTTTTTTTTTTACAATTTTGACTTCAGATTCGTAATTAGCGACCCCAAAAACCCTTATATACTATATCTTAAACAGAATGAATTACGTTTTCGACTTTTGACCAGCTTTTCGGGAATCGGCCCCACTGTGCGTCGCACGCTCGGGAGGATTATATAATATTTCTAAAAATAACAAAAGAATCATGACGTGAATATTTTGTTTCGCGCGCTATCATGTTTTGGCCCTATTGGATCGCGTCGGGGAGACTCCGCCGAACGAGCAGGCGAACCCAAATATAAAGTGAGCGTAATTATTGCGTTTGTAAGTCAGAATCTCTCTCTTGCAACACCGCTGGTACAGCTACTCGAGAGGGCGCTACTCTTTTAAAGATTTTCTATTGACTTAGCCTCGTCCTGCATTGGTTTAGCAGGCTAGTCTGCGTCAACGATTACTCATATATATTCGGGACAACTAATACCTGGGATGGTGGTCGCGGGTGATGTTTCACGTGGCGGGGGGGGGGGGGTGGACGTTAGGAGTCTTAGGTGTGAAGCTTTAAACCTGTTAGGCCCAGCAAGCGTTGTGCCGTGCAGAAGTGGGGGAGCGGGAGTCTCACTTGCCACTTCTCTAGAGCTGTCTCTCTCTCTCTCTCGCTCTCCTTTCTCTCTGCCGCTAGCTTTGCTCAACTCAGTCTCCGTAACAACATGCATGTACTCGGAGAATATACTAGTGCGTCGTTCGAGTTGTGCATCACCTTGTTTGTCGTTGCATGTGTCGACATCGATAAGTAAATCATGCGTTTTCTCATCAACGTACCCCCTTCGGACGATCAATCTATTATATCCCCCCACACTCCTCATCTACCTGTAGATTTTTTGCCGCTTGATATTTTTTCTCCAGCTTCCTCAGGGATCCTTCAAAATGTTTAAAAGAGTCCTGTAGGCAGCTGGGTACAGCTGGGCGATCGTTAGTAGGCTCCGCCTCGGACGTGCTTTTGTCAGAGTCGTTGGCCCCAAGGCTCGTCATTGCCACTGCGGTCCCGCTATCATGAGGGGGCGGGATGGCGGGCAGTTCAGTAGACGACGTAGCGTCGGTCCCGCGCAGCGGCTACTGCAACTTGAAAGGGCGGAGGGGTGCGCGCAGCATGCTTCGATGTAGTCGTTGTCTGGGAAACTCTGACGATTCGGTACTCGTATTTGAGTCCTCATATTCGATCGTAGGCGCTGCCCTTACCTTAGATCTCGTACGCGTGGCGGTCGCGTTTGTATCCATCTGTACAGTTCTTATAAGAAATATCTTAATTAATGGCCTGGTTTGTTTTACTGTGGGTGCGTATAGTGGGTCAGAATTTAATCTCGACCTGCCCACGACAAAGCTACCGGCTGCACGCGTCCTTAAAAGTTGAGACATTCCTGATGAGCAGAGTCTCTGACGCCGGTACACGAAGGTAACTCTGTATCGCTGGAAGCGGTGCTCTCGTCGGAAATCACCGGGTTACGCGAAAGAGTATCTGCGTTGGTATGAAGACGACCAGGCTTGTACAGAAATTCACGATTGTAATTTCTTAATTTTAATCATTAACGTATTAGCCTCTTACCAGGATCATGCATAGAAATATGGTTGAAAATTTTTCAGAGCTTTCACCACGGCCAAGCATTCCTTTTCCGTGGTGCCGTAGTTAAACTCGGCAGGCCCGTGAATGTCAGGAAAATAAATGATGGGTCGATCTCTCCCATCCGTCTTTTGACTGAACACAGCCCCAACGGGTACGTTAGAAGCATCAGTAGTGTAACGTGGCAGAATATTCGGGCTGCGTCCTCCTCGCTCGACGGCTACCAGCACGATCGCTCAGGGCTGTAGGGGATCATTTTCGTATTTTATTGATTCTTTATTTATATTTTTTTTGTTGTATTTTTTTTTTATATATAATGCGTTCGAAACGACCGAGGGATGGAGGGGAGTACGAGGGAGAGGAGAGCAATGTGACAACTTCGGGAACTTCGGACCGATATTTTATGTTTTTCTTGGTCGGAATATGCCACTTTCCCGACGACGCACCAAATAGTACGCAGCCTTCCATCCTTAGCTGCCGTCGACTCACGGGAATCTATGTATCTCCGAGAGTCATCTGCTGGGCTACGCAACGTTGGGATTGTCTGTCGCTAAGTAATACATTGTCCAGCTGAGGCGCTAGTCGCGGTCATCGTGTGACACCGGTTCCCCCAATTAATCGAGTTTAGCGGGTTAAGTGGGGAATCATAGTTCACGGGCACGCATGCCGGCAGGACCTCGGGGCTTTTTTCCGGTGGCGGTGAGCGAGGCAGACGTTTCTTATATCTGTGTCTCGCTCTATTCTGAGACATCCCGCGTACGGGCCTATTACTGTCCACCATCGTACAGGAAGGAAGAAATCGAGGAATAACTATTTCCACGTCCTCCCGAAAATTCCCGGATCACGAGAACATCGCTTCGTCATCATCCCGGTGAGCTCTTCTCCCTTCTACGATCTTTCGCCAATATTTTATGATTTGATTATTGAACTTGTGGACTATTATTATCTTCGAGCTTGGTCACACCTGCGACTCTAGCACACTGCGTGCAGAGTATAGATTTGTGTTGGGAATCGCGGCGTCTGTAAGAGTAAACTCGAGATCGCGGAACGTGTAGAAACAGGGGAAAAGTCACTTTATTAATTGTTTTTTTTTTATTTAAATCGTGCACGAGTTAGGCCGTTATCCCGAAGTGTGTTGGTTCGAGCTTCGTCACACCTGCGACTCTAGCACACTGCGTGCAGAGTATAGATTTGTGTTGGGAATCGCGGCGTCTATAAGAGTAAACTCGAGATCGTGGAACGTGTAGAAACCGGGGAAAAGTCACTTTATTAATTGTTTTTTTTTTAATTAAATCGTGCGCGAGTTAGGCCGTTATCCCGAAGTGTGTTGATTTAGGTGGGATTGGAACGGGATGGACCGCGTCACGGATTTTAACGAATTATGGGTTTTAGATTTACATGATTTTGTTTGAGTTTTCTTTCGTTTCGATTTAGAAGGTCGTGCGCGCGTTAGTACGTCGTCCCGTTGTGAATTTGATGTAAAAGGGACTTGCACATTATAGACCGCGTCGCGTATCATTCACATTAATCGGCGTTTCTCTGTCTGATTTATTTACTTGTTTATTGATTTATTTATTTATTTATTATTTATTATTTTTGGACTTTGTGTTAACGCTATCTTAGAATCGCGCAGAGCGTAATCGGCCGTCGTCCCGTATTTTCGACGTGGATTCGAGGAATTTGTACTGTCCGAGGCGTATCTCACGTAGTTTGATTGTCTATTACGTCTTATGATATTTTATTCAACAAACTAATTATCGATTAAAATTATTATTCGGACGTTAATTATTTTATTGTTATTATTATTACTATATATTTTTGTTATTATTTAATTATTAGTCGTTATTTATTCGTTTATTTATATTTTATGATCTGCTGAAGATTCCTGGGTTTCTGTCGTTTAGATGGTATATGAATTTCAAGATTGAAATATCGAGCCGTTGGTAGCTTCGCGTACGTGACCTCCCGACGTCCCGTTGCTTTGGTTTTTTTGGATGTATGTGGGATTAGCTCGGGATAGGCCGTATCGCGGACTGTGAACAGAGACTACCGAGCGTTGAAAATTTATCGATGATTATTGTTCGAAATTTGAAGTGAGCGAGACAGGCTATACAACATCTACCGGGTATGAGAGTGAGAGAGAGAAAACGGGATAACTGCTACCGCCGAATTAAAGATTAAAATTAAGATATCTAACTTGATTTGGAAAATTGTCAAAAAGGAGAGACGAATTTTACGGGACATTTTATTTGAATTCTAAATTGATGTTTATTGGAAATTAATATCTGTTCGCCAGAAATGAAGAAGTTTGTAAGTCCCGTACCTGCTGTTATTGTTTAAATTATTTACTGTTATTATTTTATTGATTTATTCAGCTGACTTCATTCATGGTTCTCGTTTAATGTATTTATTGACCATATTTTATTATTTGATTTCATTCATTAATTGACTCATTTTAATTAATTGATTTTATGCGTATTTTATTTTTGACTAATTAGTGACGTGACAGTCCGAACCACCCACTCTGCCTCAAACAGCTGTAGCTGCCCTGGGTTGAGGCTGGTCATCCAACTCGGTATTTATTCCTTCCGGCGCGAAAGCGCCTGGCCCCTATCTCAAAAGAGAAAATAAAAAGGAAGGAAAAAATAACTTGGACCAGTCATAGGTGACGTGGTGCGTTGAGGCACAAATTTACGTTACAAATTTGAAATTTAAGATAAAAGAAACCTAAGAAAGCTAAGGATGGAAGGCCACGTACTATTTGGTGCGCCGTCGGGAAAGTGTTATATTCCGACCAAGAAAAACATAATATATCGGTCCAAAGTTCCCGAAGTTGTCACATTGCTCTCCTCTCCCTCGTACTCCCTCTCCGTCCCTTGGTCGTATTGAACGCATTATATGTATAAAAAAAATACAACAACAAAAAAATAAAAATAAAGAATAAATAAAACACGAAAATTATCCCCTACAGCCCTGAGCGATCGTACTGGTAGCCGTCGAGCGAGGAGGACGCAGCCCGAATATTCTGCCACGTTACAACACTTATCTTAAATTTTATTATTTAACTGTTACGTCCTGGATTTTAAGGAACGCAGTTTATTCTCCATTTTGAGCCGGAATGTGCCGGCTCGGGATTCGAGGACGGCTGGTGAGGGGCGGGTTTAAATAGATAATTAATAATTAATCACAAGATGCACTATATATTAAAACAGTAAAACAGTAAACAGTCTTTTACACCACTGTATATATTATGTAGATTGTGTTTTAACACACTTTGTGTTATATTGTGTGTTTATTGTAACACGAACTAAGCACTACGAATCAGTTAATAATTCTGTAACTATAAATGTTAAGTACGGGGAAAACTTGATTAAACCGTCAATGAATGGCGCGCGGCGCAACACTATATATATATATGTTAAAATAGTCAATAAATAGCGCGCGGCACGATAACACAATTTTGAATGGTAAATGTCATTGTAAATGTATATATATCCACGTATGCGTCTTTCGATACAAATTCTATCTTCTCTTTATTTTTTTTTTCATCAGTCATTATCGAATATTAGTTTCCACATTTGATTTCCACATGGTCAATTTACTTACGAAGAAGGCTTACCGAATAACTTGAATAATAGCGGGTACTCTTCTAAAAAGATGATAAATTTTTATGAAATGGCTTGACTCGTTAAAATTCAATAAAAAGTAAAAAATCAATTTCTCTGAAATAAATCAATTCTCGAAAATGCGATAAAACGGGAAAAGGTGGATTTTGTGAATTAAATCGTTTTACAAAAACTCAGAAGTAAAGAATGATAATTTTTCATGAAATGAATTGAATCGTTGAAGTTCAATAAAAAGTAAAAAATCAATTTTCGAGGATTAAACCGGCTTACAAAACCACGGTAAAAGGGGCAAGAATAAATATTTTCTCTTTAGTTGATTTTTTACAAAATTAGTTTGAACAAAACTGACATTCTAATATCCCGAACGAGCCCCTGGAATTTGTTGCGTCAAAATCGCGGCCTATCTTACGAAACCCACGAATTTAACATAAATGAACGTTTCGGTGTACATTTTCCGTGCTCTCGTCAAGAAGAATAAATCCTCCCTTTACCACACCCGACGAGAAAATACTGAAGACGCAAGCCCGTTTTTGAGTCTAACCTCGCGGAAAATTACTCGAGATAGGGCTGGAGTGCGTTTTGTCCTTGGTTAGGGATAATCACTTCACGAATAATGGGGTCGGACTTGAATGACAATTTCACGCAGAGCAAGATTTAACTTTAATTGGTAAAAAAAAATTGTACTTACGGTTGTTTGTTGTTGTGGTTCTTGCTGTTTAACGTTGGTTGGACGTAGACTGGTGTAGTCGAACAAACTCAAAATCGAACGTAGACGTTGGTGCGTATTAATAATTATTTATTGAAATAAAACTACATGAGTAGTCGAATGTATTAATAATTATTTATTCAAATAAAACTGCATGATTAGTCGAATGTTGCACGTTCATTATTCCCGATTTTGCACGCGTTAATAATTATGAGTACTGTACTCGTACTCTGTACTACTTGAAACTATACTTTGTGAAATTGAGCCGCGGTGAAAAACTATCGAACTGTACTACTTTACTTCCCGTGAAAAAGTCCTTCTTTATTCCCTGACAAACAGTACTACTTGCTGCCTGGGAAACTGTGGCTCCTTGCCCTCCCCCTCCCGTGAAACTATGTCTCCGGCCGATTTTCGTGGCCTTTTATAGGGCTCCTGAGCGTCGAAAAATCTTGTCGTCAAGCGCGTTAAAAGAAAAGAAGCGATAAAACCCTATCCTGATTATAAGAATTTCCCCGTGGTCTATCTCAACCATACACGTATTCATTCCCCTTACGCCGCAGAGTAGCTTCTCGACATACAGAGCCATAGATCTATGCAAGTGCATCGGTATGGCGCGCTCTGATTTGTTCGCGCGATGTGATACACAGAGGACCACGCGATTAGGTGAGGGAACGCGCTCGAGGCGTTTTTCCCTTGAAAATGAGTCGATTTTTACCACCCCGCTTCTTGGCCTACTCTCGATAGAGTTTCTTAGTCTAGGTATCCTTATGCTCGCTTCTATGTAGATGTGTCTATGGTAGTGACTCAGAATTTCAGCATTTGTACGGAACTTAATTAAATCCTTTACATGAAACCGCTAGTAATGATTTTGTTACGGATTCTGTAGTTAACTTGTCGTATGCAAGCTGATTTTTGCGTTAATCTCTTATTAGTAAAAATATTTTTGTTGAATTATGGCTTGTTCTAATCATTGTTGGTTATTCGTTTAATTAGTAATTACTCTACTTATAGTTAATAAGTTTTCTTAAATAACTTGTTAGTCAGACAATTATTCTCGTGTTATAGAAACGAGAGAGAGAAGGTATTTTACTTGAGAGCGACTCATCTAACTCGGTTACTCGTACATTTCGTTCGTACGAAAGTCGGCTAGATCGCCGTTCAGCCCTCGCGATAAGGCGTTTATCGTGGCGCAGAGAGTCGGCCAGCCTCGCTTTCCTGCAGAGGAAGCTTTATTGAAACGCGTTACAGTTTTCTCTCTTTCTCGTTTCGTCTTACTTTTGGTATTTAGCTGTAAAATAATCTTAACATTTCATTTTATCCTTTCTATACATGTGTAACATATTCCATATATAACTTGCTGGTAAAACAAGTTTCTTTATGCATGGAAACGAGAAAGAGCGAGAGAGTACTTTTTCTTGAGAGCGACTCGCCCGACTTGGTTACTCGTATATTTCGTTCGCACGCAAGTCAGCTAGATCGCTGTTCAGACTTCGCGCAAGGCGTTTATCGTTGCGTGGAGAGTCGGCCAGCCTCGCTTTCCTGCAGGGAAGCTGCATTGCAATTCAATTTTAGTCTAATCTCTTTCTCGTTTTGTCTTTTTTTCGCTATTTTACCGTAAATTAATCCTAATATTGCTTTTATCCTTTCTATATATGCATAACATATTTTATATATATATATATGATGGTATTTTTACTATAAGTTCCAATATTTTACGAGAGACTTATTAATATAATCTCAAGAGGAAAAGGAAATTAATCGTGGTATACTAATCTTTTTTCTATTACCCGATTACAACTGGTAAGCTCATTAATTCAATGTGGGTTGTACTCGTTTTCGAGTGACAGCCATGGGTAGTTTCCATATGGAAGCATAATTGTTCTTTTTGCTGCTGATATTTTACCTACAGTATTCGTGTGAACACTTTAACCCTTTGCGGACGAGTGTCGGCAAATAGCCGCCCAAGCCTCTTTACCGTTGCGGACGCGTGTCGGCATATAGCCGCCCAATTCTCGCGCTGCGTCTGGCGTACGTCTGTCGTTCTAAACAATAAGATACGCATGGGTATACCAGTCTAAGAAGTCAAGTTGCCTCTCAATGAAATTAGAGACTTTGTAGTGATGAAGTCTTATCTTTCATATAGTGTTGCCTCTGAATAAAATTAGAGACTTTGTAGTGATGAAGTCTTATCTTTCGTATATTGTTTGTCTTTCAATGAAATTAGAGACTTTGTAGTGATGAAGTCCTTACGATGCGAGACCATGGTAGGATCAGAACGAATTTCAGTTTTCGAGTCAGTCTTTCACTGTCAGTACCAGAGAAACCATCAAAGTTTTCCAGATATTTTATATCTTGTAACATATATCCTACCGATGGCTAAAAGATCCAGAGATGATACGTTCAATAGTGACAGTACTGATGAGTTCCAGTTTGAATCTGACAACACAGAAAATTACGACATTGCTTCATCCAGTGGAAGTGAAATCCTTGCAACAAGGAACGCACTCAGGCGTTTCAATGTGGGCAGTGATAGTAGCAGTAATGAAGAAACGAATATTCAGGAAAGTGATAGCAGTAGTGATAATGAATGGAGGAATGTTACAAACCTCGATACCATACCACGAAAAATACAATTTAGATCTGGATCACGAATGTCTGGTTCACAACTAAATTCAACTCAAACAGAACCATTAGATTTCTTCAACTCCTTCTTTACCGATGAGTTGATCAGGAAAATAGTTAAAGAAACTAATCGGTACGCAAATCATACGATACAAGGGAAACATCTAAAAAAGCGGTCCGTATGGTATACATGGACTAATGTTACACCAAAGGAAATGCGAGCATTTCTCGGCATAATATTGCTTATGGGGACAATACCACTTCCGAGCCTGAAGGATTATTGGATCACAGACAAGAAAAGTAGGATCCCATACTTTGCTGAAATATTCAGAAGAGATCGATTCCTACAAATATTTTGGATGCTCCATACAAACGAAAATATTGAAGGTACGCAAAACATGACAACAAGAACGAAAAAAATTACCAATTTTTTAGACTACATTGACGGTAAATGTCGTGAAAATTTTGTGCCCGCAGCGGAGTTTTCCGTAGATGAATCAATCATCAAATTCAAAGGGCGAATAAGTTTTCTTACGTACAACCCACAGAAACCGACCAAGTGGGGTATCCGTGTTTATGTCCTTGCAGACGCCAATATTGATTATATACAGACGTTTTTACCGTATTATGGCAGTTTTAGTACAGAGAAATTACTCAGACCAGAACTTCTAATAAGCACAAGAATAGTTCTACAACTATATCACAATTTATTGCAATCCAATCCTGGCGCTGTAGGATACCACATCTTCAACGACCGATACTTCACAAGCATTCCCTTGGCAGATGCACTACTGAAAATCAAATGTTATCTAACTGGAACTATCCAGACAAATAGGAAATTTATTCCACCTCAAATAAAAAATCCAAAGTTCGCTAAAAATTAAATCATTGCCTACAGACGGAAAGATTTAGTATTATTGGCTTGGAGAGACAAGCGTATTGTAACCATGCTCAGCACCTGTGCTACCTCGTTTTCAAAAACCGTCACTAAAAGGTCACGCAAAGAAGGAAGAACTGATATTGTAAAGCCAGATGTGATTATAAACTATAATAAATATATGGGCGGGGTAGATAAAGCAGACCAGTATACAGGCACGTACTGTTTCATGCGAAAGTCTCAAAAATGGTGGCGAAAATTTTTTTTTTGGGGATTGGAAGTTTCAGTCATAAATTCCTATATATTATATCAGGAACATCAGAAGAAATACAATATAAAAAAGCTAAAACATATAGAATTCGTGCGTCTTTTGGTAAATCAATTGATTGGAGATTTTCGAAACGCTAATCCCAATCCTCCTACGACATCTGGAACAGCAGAAAGACTCAACGGCCTTCTACATATAATTCGGCGGGACGAGACAGGAAGAAGTAAAGACTGCGTCGTATGTTCCAATCGAAAAGTAAAACATGGAAGGAGAGAATTCAGATACTATTGTGCTACTTGTTCGGCTAAGCCGGCCTTGCATATAGGTGATTGCTTCGAATTATACCATACAAAGGTCGAATATAAAACGTCTCATATGTAACCAGGACTAAATTTGTTTGTTTCTGATTTTGTTGGACTTTATGAAAAAGTTATTTATATAAAGCTTTAGTTTTTATAACGCAAACGTGTGACGTGAACATTTTCCTTACTGCGCGCTCCAACACCTGTCGTCCACAGCGACGCTCGCCCGTCGGGTGGCTCCGTCCGCAAAGGGTTAATGGTCATAAATCTTTTGTTTAAATCAACAGTTCCTCCACTTTTGTTAATTGTTTCGCTCAGTTAATAATTGTTCGCGATTTTATCATCTTTGTAAAGAGAGAGAGAGAGAGAGAAAGAGAGAGAGAGAGAGAGAGAGAGAGAGAGAGAGAGAGAGAGAGGGAGAGAGAGAGGGAAGATTTTAGGCGAGAGTGAGAAGGAAGGATGTGGTCGCCTGGTCACGTGATAGCGTTCCCTCCAACCGCTCCCCTATAACCAACAACGCCCCGACTGCGACTAGCCGAGCCCCTGGTCTAGGATTAAGGGTAAGGCTGCGCTGAATCATAGATCTATAAATGGCAGTCGATAACCGGGTCTATGCAGTAGATCCCATGTTTTGAAAGTTTACCTTTTGACCGGGAGCGCTGAAAAATTCCATCTTTACAAGATTAGTTTTCCCGGGAGACGGTCGGGTGAGCCGCGTCTTCACCCTGTTCCGATCTCTGTCGCTAAAATCGCTCTCCTCTCCTCTTAAGAAGTTCGAAAATAAAAGAAAAATGTAGAAAGTTACCTTTACTGTAGCGAAACTAAAACAGAAGAACTTTAACGTAATCGAAAATTAAAAAAAAAAGATAACTGCGACATTACGTCAGGATGTAACAAAGTTCACTGCATAGAGTACTACATTCATTTGCATTTATTATGTGTTACTCAGGCTGACTAGGCGCTCATTCTGCGCACTTGTCAATTTCCCTTATAGTACTCTGTCGCATCAGATAGTTTTCATTCTAGAGTTCTCAATAATTTTATGTGAACCATTACCAAATATTTCAAACTCACTCTCAATCATTTGCATACATTGTTTGGTTTTTGAGATAATTCTAACTCACTTTCACTCATTATCATACACTTATGTCGCGTCTTATATACTTTCGGTCATGTGCCCCGAGGGGGTGATTTCCGGGAAGTCGCGTGATGTTTATTTCATTTTAATCCGTAGGTGCGAGGGTCCGGATTGGTGGGTCGGTATAACGCTCGCTTTCAAATTTGCGTGACTTGGCTGTTTAGTGAGTTTTTAGGGGTTTGAATCGGGTTTTTGCGAGGTTTTGTTCCTTGGTTGTATGATATTTCCTATTCGGTGGTAGGTTCATTGTTTCTTTTCAGTTTTTTGTGGTGCTTATTCGTTTTTTACATGTTTGTATGATTTTTTTTGTATTCTGTATTTTTTTTGTAGCCACGTAATAATTATGTGTTAGATGACATTTCTACTGAGGCTTTTAACTTTTGGCGAAGGTCGTTTGTGCGAAGTTTCATGTGACCGTGCGTTGCGGCCCGTCGTGTTATCTTATGTGGAACTATATGATTTCCACGATTTTTAGTAATTCTCTCCTGTATTTAAACGGTCCATGGTCCTCGTGGGTTAAGCTGATGCTTCGCGTGTGGTCAATGTGTGGAGGTGGGGCATGCTGGGCTGCGTGATTGTTCTTTCGAACGGTCCTACCTCTCAATTAGTACAGTTCCTCTCAGGGTGTGTATTAATCGCTGCTTCATGGCAGCCTACTTATAGTTCCTGCTTGCCTGAGCGTATGGAGCCTCTCCGCGATACTCATTTGCTAGCTTTTGGCGAATAATTTATTTGTTATTCCTGGCTATTGATTATGTCGATGTCGATGTGAAGTTTGCCATGATTTAAATACATTGTCAATCCGATTTTATGTCATTTTTTGTTTTTTAAATTTATTTGTAGCTTTTTTTTTCGTCCATATCGATGTTTTGATAAATAGGAAGACGTGCTTATCATGTTTTGTTACAAAACAGGGTGGCCAATTTATCTGAAGACATTGAAATATTTCGAAAACTACGCATCGGATCAAAAAAGATTCTCAATAAAATTCGTCCGCCTAGAAAAGGGTCATCCTATGATACCAAAGTCAACCCCTCACCTTACCCCCTGGGATTGGGGCAACTTTGAAATCGTAAATGGGAACCCCCATTTTTTATTGCAGATTCAGAGTCCCTATAAAAAATAAGTAACTTTTATCTGAAACATTTTATTTCGATTCGTGATAGATGGCGCTGTAATCGCAAGAATCGCAGTTTCATAAAAATGTCACTTTTAAATTATGTCCAATTAAATTTTTCGTTATCTTCTTTTTAAACTCGTATTCTAACGATTATCTCCGCAATTTGTTACACTATTTCCGATGCACGAGTTCTTAGTATTCCTCGGAAGTCTGTTTTGGTCCGGTAGCACGCTATCACTATATATTAGATGCGCAAGTATATCGCACCACTGGCTATTCTTCCTCGCACTCACTCCTTCGATATAGCGGATCAACTCTATTTACTATTTTCTCTCCTTCGCTCTTATTGTACTTATTCTCGCTCCTCATCAGGCGGTACCACTGTATACCTGTCACATGAGCATCTTGCTTCCCTCGCTATCTCGCTGCACATTCGCTCTTTTTATAGACTGTAGCAACTCTACTTACAATTCTTTTGCTCTCACACCGCTTTCGCTCATACACACTTTATCATTTATATCCTCAGATGCGAGATCCGTTTACTCGTACTTATTCATCCTATGTGTTTAATGCTACTTATTCTTATTTAATTACAGTTATCCTATCTACTATATTTCTTAATTCTATCTTCTCGGTTTCGAAAATTAGGGAATTCCCTCGATTATATTTATTATATTTCTACTTATTTGACCCGAAATTCTTGGTATTGCTCGTCGCTTACACCCATACCATCGTACGCACCAGGCTCTCTTTGGACAGAGTGTAGCAACTTTGTTTACAATGCTTTTCTCTCTCACACTTCTCACACTCTTCGCTCTTTCTTGCTTTCTCTCGAAGGAAAAGCGATTCCGATGCTTCCTACGGGTTTAAAGTCCGCACTCTTTAATTTATTTTATCATACACTATTTTCTTATTCTTATGCACTAAACTCTCGGCGTATATCTACTCAGTTCATCCTATGTGATGATTTTTAACTATTTCTAGTCCTGCTTCGCAGTCAAACAACAGACTAATTAATTTTCTGAATATCCTTCCTTTTACTTTTGAGATGATCGTTTTTAAGACCTATGCACTCCGAATTACTTTTAGTTTAGTTTGTGTCACCGAGTAAGAGAGAGACTTCTTTCTGGTGCAAGCGCTTTTATAGGCGTCTCCCCACCCTGGTTCCTCCTACGTCATTTTGGGCTTCGGTTTTCAAATTTGCCCCGTTTCGCTCGATTATGCGATACCGTTGTTCCGCCCCCCCTGGCTCCCCCTCGTCGTCGAGCAAAGCCAGCCGGTTGCTGACCTGCCGTTTCCACCGACGAGCGAATTCCAGAGGCGTGACTTCACCAGTTTTTATGCTAGGTCCGGGTTCATCGGCCTAGTGTTCGCTGTACTTGACGCTTCAAAGATATAATATTGGCTCTCATAGCCGTTCGATAATATAATATCGTGCCGCGCATGTAACTATGTTACATTATCCCCCTGAGACTCTTTCTGGGCAGAGTTGCGCTCGCAACTCTCTCAGAAAGATCTCCTGTATGCTCAACCCGACCCCTTCGAAAGCTCTATTCCTTTAAATCTTTTTCTTTATATATCTATTTTTTTTCTTTTTTTTTTCTTTTTTTTTCTTTTTTTTTTCGTCCATCCCGTTTTCTGGCTCCTTCTGGGTCCTCATGCTTATAATCAACTTATTCTACCTTGCTCATCTTATATACTAAATCTTATGTCTACCTTAGCCTATAGAAAATGTACTCAAATGACTCAACCCAACGCCAGAATGTATATATATATATTTTTTATTTTTTTTTTATTTAATAACCGTCGCTTTCATTTTCTTTGTCCGCGTCATCGTCCGTCTCGTCGTAGTCAGTGGTTATCATTACATTTTCATTTGTGTATTGGCCAGATGCCGCACTGCTGATTTCCCACTCTTCCGGCTCCTCTCCGCTCTCCTCACTTTTTTCTGCCATGGCCGCGAGTTCTTGCAGAAGCTCCTCCATTCTTCCTACCGGTGCAGCCGTATTAGTTCTCGGTGCTCTGGTGTTGCTGGCCCTTGCGTCTTGTCCTTGTCTCCTCCTCTCAGTCCGGAAATGTTTGCCGTGTCTTCCGCCGTCCCGTCCGAAATGGTATGACGGATTCTCCTCGACCCATTTAGCCTCCTTGCTACCGATCAGCTCCTGGCCGACGTCATAACCCCGATGACCTCTGGATCCATGCAGCTCCGTCCAAACGACTTCCACCACTGGATCTATCTCTACGATGTATACGTCCACCACCTGTTGCGTTGTCAGTTGTATAAACAACTCTCAGGCTCGTTCTGTCCAATGACCCCTAGTCGGTGCGAGAGCGTTCATCCCTGCTGCCACCGCAAAATACGGTTCGCCGAGGTACATCCTGGGAACCGTGTACAGCTCCTCAAGTATCACCTCGATTCTCCTCGCCAAGTCCCCTAGCCATATTCGGTACTTGCCGTCCTCTTTCCCGGTCACCGTGCCTCTGAAGAATAAGTTCTCCTCTGTTCCGTCCTCGTCCTCCAAAAGATAGAGAACGGCACGTCCTTCATACGCCTCCTCCTCTAGCAACTTGTGCACCTCCGGGTGTTGTTTGCTGGTTCTGTTGATTAGCTCCAGCCACTCCCGTCGCCGCTCTTCGTCCTTCTTAAGCCACATATAAAATCGCGTGGGATGTTTCACATCGATGATTTCGGCTGAATACGGCTCCTCCGGCACCAGATACTCCACGGCGTATTCAATAAAACGACTCATTTTTTACCTTTCTTCGCACAGTTTTCTCTTTTCTTCTTCGCAAGTTATTAACCCGTTCCCCTGCTTGCGTCCTCTTTTATATTCCTCCCGATGCCCTCGTTATGATTATGAGTTTTGGTGTCTCTCCGGTGGCCTATTTCTCCTTCGACCGTTCGGCCCGGCCAATTAGATGGCCTACCCATCACCTCTCCTCTTTCCACATGCCCTGCTTCGCTAGAATTTGAAGCATTCTTCCTAGAACGGTCGTTCGGCGTGACGTCAGGATTCCCATCGCGCGATTTACTGTAGCAGGTTTGATAGCCTCGTATTACCGTGTTGGTGTAGCTTCTGTGTGGCTCCGCTGTACCTCGTTGTTTTCATTTCGAGTACTCGACCTTCCTGTTGTCTCACTTCTTTCCTCGCTCGTCGTAGCCGTCGTACTCTCTTCTTCTTTCTCTGTCCTGTCTGTCTCTGTCTGATACTTCTTAAACATACTGGCGTGGAATTTGCCTCTCTCTATCTTATTCCCTAAATCTACAAGTAAATAAGTTGCTAAACCTACGCATTTCTTAATTCTATATGGCCCCTCGTACAGAGGCATACATTTCGACGTTACTTGTTTCAGCGGGTCTGAGACGTTTAACGCTTTTACTAAAACTAAATCGCCTATCTCAAAATTCTTTAATCAATGGGTCGCATTAAATCTCTCCGCCCGACGCCGGCCTTTCGTCGCTATCCTTTCTTTTACAATCTCAATTTTCATCTTGCAGGTTATTTTATCCTCTCCCTCTCGTACTATGCCCATCTGTTTATTCCAGACCCGTTGAGGCTTCTTCCCGCACTGCAGTTCCATTGGTGTATACTCGGTTGTCTCGTGGTAATTCTCGTTAATGCATTCTTCTATGACTCTCACCCATTTAAACTAGCCTGCATGGTTATTCGTGAGGAAAACTCGGAAAAACCTCCCAAGTTCCCGGTTTACACGCTTGACGATATTTCCTTGGGGATGACGTATCGATGAAAATACAGCCGTGATACCCTCGTCCTTGAGCTTCTGTAACCAGTTTTTCGCAATAACCTGAGTCCCGTGATCAAATTGTATCCTCCGCGGCTTTCCATACTTCGGAATATAATCCTCAAATATTCGTTTAATTACTGTTGCGGTGTTCGCTTTTTTCATGGGGTAAAGAATGACAAACTTGCTGAAAGCGTTCAAGGTCACCAAAATGTGCTTCACTCCTCCTACTGATGTGGGCAACGGTCCATAGAAATCTATGGAGACCAAATCCCCCGGTCTCTCCGGTACCATGGTTTGCATTGCGGCGAAGCTCGCCTGGACGGCAATCTTATTCCTCTGACATACGTCACACGTCGCTAGAATCCTCCTAGCAGCTTTCGCGAGATGCGGATACGTAAAATCTTCCTCCAGCATCCGTACACATTTTCCGACCCCGAGATGGCCATACATGGCGTGGCACGCCTTAATTATATCTCCAATCATGCTCTTTGGTATTATAACCCGCCAAAGTCCGGTTTTCGATTTCTTTTGTAGAATTCCTTTTTCTAGACGAAATTTTTGCTCCTCTTCCTCTTGCTTCTTTTCGCCCAGAAAAGCCATAATGATTTTTAAGTCTTCTTGCTACCTCTGGATCTCTTTTATGTTCTTCAGTTTTTTAGCTAGCTCACGTGAAATCCTCTCAGCCAACAACCCTGCCACCACTACAACTCCTTCGCTATCGGTTGAACGCAGATTCTCATCCTCTCTCACACGGCTTAACGCATCCGCCACCACATTAGTTTTTCCCGAGACATGCTCTACTTGTACATCGTAGTCCTGAATGGCCAAAGCCCATCTCATCAGCCTTCCTTCTGTGAATCGACACGTTTTCAGGAAGAGCAAAGCCTTATGGTCTGTTTTGACAAATATCTGTGCACCCTTTAAATATGTTCGGAATTTTTGTAATGCCCATACAATAGCGAGTAATTCTTTCTCCGTAGACATGTACCCTATTTCAGCCCCTTTTAGTGTCCTACTCGCAAACGTCACCACTCTTGTTTCTCCATTCACATCCTCTTGAGCGAGGATTGCTCCGAGCGCGTATCCACTCGCATCCGTGGTGAGCGTGTATGGCTTCCGCGTATCTGGAAATTTCAGTACGACCTCTTCGCAGAATAAATTTTTAACGTTTTTAAATGCTTCCTCCATGGTCTCGTCCCATCTCCAACGAACCCCATTTTTCAGAAGATTTACTAACGGCGTAGTCTCGTGCGCATGTCGATTCGTGAATTTTGTATAGAAATTGATTAATCCCAAGAAACCTCTTAATTGTTTAATGGTGTGAGGTCGAGGATATTCGTGAATTGCCCTTTTTTCTCTGGGTCAGGTTTCAAACCCTCCGTCGTGAGGATATGTCCGAGAAAGGTTACTTCCTTCCGGAAAAAATGTGACTTACTGAATTCTAATGTCATCCTGTGCTGTTGAAATCTCTCAAATAGTTCTTTTAGGTGATCCAGATGCTCTTCATGCGACGTCGACATCACTAATAAATCATCGACGAAATTAATGACGAAATCCAGACCCTGCAGGACCACGTCAAGAGCCCTTATTAAGCTAGCTGTACTGGTCTTTAAACCGAATGGCGTAACTGTAAATTCGTAACATTTCCCGTTATGTTGAAACGCTGTGTATTTCCGCGATTCCGGGTGGAGAGGAATTTGCCAAAAACTGCTAGTTAAATCTAGCGTGGACATCACAGATTTTCCCCCACACCATTGGAAAATCTCCTCGATTGGTGGAGCGTTATTATAATCATTAATTAAATAATTATTCAATTCCCGTGCATCCAGACAGAGGCGGACGGAATTATCGCTTTTCGTGACCGGCATAAGGGGATTTATATGGACACTTTCCGATTTTTGTATAATCCCCATCTCGAGCATTCTCTCAATCTCCCTCTGTACCCTCTCTCGTTGTAGCAATGAGATAGGATATGAACGGTGGAAGTACGGCTTTGGATCCTTCAGTAATAGCCGGTGCTCATATGCAATCATTTTTCCTGGTACCTTGTCGAAAATCTCTCTTCTTTCTCCCACAATCCTTTTAAATCCTTCTCTTATCTTTAATCCTAGATCCTGGCATTCCTCCATCTTATCCTCGAACTCCTCTTCTGTCAAGCTAATATTCTCTCCGTCCTCAGGATTATTCTTCATGTCGACCGTGGTACCGATCTTATTTATCTCAAACGAATGCACATTTTTCGGATTTATATGTCGCCAAATTCCATCCTTTAATTCCGCAACTACCTTATCGTCAACTGCTAAAATTTTATTTTGAGAGTCTATTGATATCTTCAACACCAGCATCCCGTCTATACCAATTAATACAGGCCTAACTAATTTTGGCACCACGAGCATTTGTAAAATTCCAGTCGATCCGTATGCCTTTGCCTCGACCATAATCTGCTTCTTGATGCGTTCGGTTTCCCCACCAAATGCTCCGACCACCTGCGTTGATGTTACTGGCAGAACAGGGCAATTTTTAAAAATTTCTTCATTTTTTCGAAAAAATTCCCCTGAGACACACGATACCTCACTTCCACTATCGATGAGACTCAGCTCTGAGATTCCAGCAATCCCCACTAGTATCTCCGGATACCTCGGATGAGTCTCGTCATACCACTTCTTCGGGCTACTCTCCACCTCTTCGTATAAATACTCGCGTGGATTTTCCATAAGCGTTGAACACGTCGCCTGCTTTTCCTCTTCCTCGTCGACCACCCTCGGTGCTGGCCCTCTGATATCTGGTACTATCTGAATTCTGGCAACGTTTTCAGGCCACATATTTTCTTTATCATCACATGAGCCTTTACCGTCTTCCTGAACTCGGCTTTCTACGGACTCAGCCTGCCCTCGCCATTCGGTGTCCTCCTGTACCACCTTCTGCACCGCCTGTTCGTTACTCCTGCATCGTTCTTCTTTTCTTTGTAGGTTCTTCACTTTTTTCTTCTCTCTTTTCCTTGCGTTCATCTTCTGTCTAATGCTGTTTCTTTCATCTTTCAGCGTTGCGCTCCGTCCCTCTAAGTTGTTGTTTATCTTTCTGTTTTCCTCGGGCGCTACGCTTATGCGTTTCCCGAATTGCTGTTTCCCGCTCTCGAGCATTCCGGTACCGGTTCTCTCGGGATCGTGTGTGCTACAAACGGACCCTGTGCACCACGATTTATGCTATTTACCTGTTCGTTCGGCTGCTGCTCCTGTCTCTGCATCTCAGGTCCAGTTGGTCTGTTATTTTCCGGCCTCGGAAAACCTTCTGAGCGGTTTTCTTGCCAAGCCGGTCTCGACGGTTGCCATGACCCGTTATTCTGCCATGGTGGTCTATCCCCCGACCACTTTGACGTCCTGGCGACCATGGACCACCATTGCCGCCATTGTTTGGTGCATTTTCCCGATTTTCCTGTCGAAAATACGGGCGCGCTGTCTGCTCGCGTGCTGCTCCTCTATTGAAATTTCTCTGCAGATCCTGTGCCGCGTATCCCCCTGTACGACCTGTTACTCT
This sequence comes from Cylloceria caligata, assembly GCA_963942595.1. Lineage (NCBI taxonomy): Eukaryota > Metazoa > Arthropoda > Insecta > Hymenoptera > Ichneumonidae > Cylloceria > Cylloceria caligata. Next base: position 46,699,448 of record OZ012706.1, read on the forward strand.
TCTGTAATTCAGTGGGCCTGCCACGTCCGTGCTTTCCAGAAGTTCCAAGAACTCATCAATATCACAGATCTGGCGGACTCTGACAGCACTCCGCACCTCTTCGTCAAAATGTTTCGCGAGTCGACGTATGATATCTTCGTCACTCAATTTTTCGCTTAAATCCCGCGCGTTACCGATAACACGAGTTGCATATTCGGTGCGTGTCAACGCCTGACCTTCAGTATAAAAAGATCCGAATTCCAAATTTTTCTTAACTTTGTCCTGCATGTCACGAGCCCAATATCTTGCACGAAATTTCTCTTCGAAAGTTTGGAGGTCGTGCACCGCTCCCTCCACCACGAGCCACCAGTCGTTCGCCACTCCTTTCAATGCCGTTCCGATAGCATGCCGAATTTCAGTGTCTTCGATTCCCCCTGCGATACAAAACTCTCGAAATTCTTTTAAGAATCGCATCGGTCTCTCTTTTCCGTCTCCATTATATGTAGGTGGTTTCTGAGCTGTCGTATATAATCGTGTGACATTCAAACCTCTTCCAACAGTTTGCCCGAAGCTCATAGACGTGTTGTTTCTCCGTGTTGTCTCTTCTAGTTTTTCAATTTTTTTAGTGTGGTCCTCGGTGACTTCTTGTGTCGCCCTGATTTCGGCCATTATTTCTAAAGTTCTCCTCTCCAGCTTTTCCGCTGTCACCCTCTGACAAGCGACCTGTCGTTGTATATATTTATTCGTCGTATTCTGCTCCTCTTGTGGCCTTTCCTGTGCTTGCTTTATCTTCCGGTCCGTCCGGCTCTCAACTGCAGCAATCTCTCCGATCAATTCCTCCTTCGCGGATTCCTTCAGGCTTATTATTCTACCTATACATTCGTCTCTTATCTCCTGCTGCGTTTTCACTATCTCATCGTGCTTCTTATCGATCTTCTCTTCCATCCTCTGGAGAAGTTGGACAATCTGGCCCACCTCCACAGGATTTGGTAATACAGTCGTAGTTCTGTCAGCAGGCATTGGGATAGTGCCGTCCTCACTATCTATCCGGTTATTTTCTATCCCTTCTGCAGTATCTTCGTTCTCTTCAAATGGTGTAATTTCCGACAAACGCTGTATATCTCTTCGATCGACTTGCCGACGATCATTCCACAGGTGCTCAGCTGTTGTTGATTCCCATATATAAGCTGCGCCACCCTCAGCATCCCCATCCATCCTTTAATTTCACCAGGTTTATTTTTCCAATACGCGTCCTACCTCACCACCGCAGTCTTTCTTAGCTGTGTCGAGCCCCACGTTGGGCGCCAAATGGAACGATAATTTTTCTTCCGTTCACATATATTTTATTTTCCGTGGAGATTTAGGGCTTGACACATAACTAATTAATGGAGACTTCAGGGTGGTTGATAGTAATGCTTTATTGAAGAAGAACAGTTTCATAAAAATGTCACTTTTAAATTATGTCCACTTAAATTTTTCGTCATCTTCTTTTTAAACTCGTATTCTAACGATTATCTCCGCAATTTGTTACACTATTTCCGATGCACGAGTTCTTAGTATTCCTCGGAAGTCTGTTTTGGTCCGGTAGCATGCTATCCCTATATATTAGATGCGCAAGTATATCGCACCACTGGCTATTCTTCCTCGCACTCACTCCTACGATATAGCGGATCAACTCTATTTACTATTTTCTCTCCTTCGCTCTTATTGTACTTATTCTCGCTCCTCATCAGGTGGTACCACTGTATACCTGTCACATGAGCATCTTGCTTCCCTCGCTATCTCGCTGCACATTCGCTCTTTTTATAGACTGTAGCAACTCCACTTACAATTCTTTTGCTCTCACACCGCTTTCGCTCATACACACTTCATCATTTATATCCTCAGATGCGAGATCCGTTTACTCGTACTTATTCATCCTATGTGTTTAATGCTACTTATTCTTATTTAATTACAGTTATCCTATCTTCTATATTTCTTAATTCTATCTTCTCGGTTTCGAAAATTAGGGAATTCCCTTGATTATATTTATTATTATTTCTACTTATTTGACCCGAAATTCTTGGTATTGCTCGTCGCTTACACCCATACCATCGTACGCACCAGGCTCTCTTTGGACAGAGTGTAGCAACTCTGTTTACAATGCTTTTCTCTCTCACACTTCTCACACTCTTCGCTCTTTCTTGCTTTCTCTCGCAGGAAAAGCGATTCCGATGCTTCCTACGGGTTTAAAGTCCGCACTCTTTAATTTATTTTATCATACACTATTTTCTTATTCCTATGCACTAAACTCTCGGCGTATATCTACTCAGTTCATCCTATGTGATGATTTTTAACTATTTCTAGTCCTGCTTCTCTGTCAAACAACAGACTAATTAATTTTCTGAATATCCTTCCTTTTACTTTTGAGATGATCGTTTTTAAGACCTATGCTGTAACAGAGTTACACTCTATAGCCTATTTTCTTATGTCGAACGGTCGTAAGAGCCGAGAGGATGTGAAAACACCTACAAAATTAGACTCGGTACAAGAGTACCGAGGTTTTGCGGGCAATAGGCCATTACCCTGACATAAAAACAGGAGCCGTTGCCGCTCCGAAATTCCCTCGCTGACCAAAACAGCAGGTCAGCGACCCACCGGCCTTGCCGGGAGGCGAGGGGAAGGCGGTAAGCGCGGCAACGGCGAACCGCGGAAATAAGGAAATGCGTTGAAATTCGAATGAAGACCGATATGATGACGTAGGGCTAGGCGAAGCGAGGGGAAGGCTATAAAAGGCCGGTGCGGGGACAGAGAAGCTCTCTTGTCTCTTAGGCAGAATAGCGAAAACTAACAAGGTATGGAAATTGTGAGAGGAATTAGTCAAGTGAAAGCTCATGAGAGCATAAAAATATCTGCGAAACGGTGAAGATCATTACATGATTACTCATTAGGAAGTTAATAGGGATAATCGAGTGGATTTATACGTGAATTAATACATGGAATTCAGTAGTCGATAAGTATTATTAATTTAGAATGGTGCATAGGAATAAGAAAACCGGATACATAAGAATAAATTAAACAGTGCGGTTTTTAAACGAGCGGTAATCAAGGGACCGAATTCCTTGTGTGAGTGGAAGTGAGAAAGAGCGAGAGCTGAATAAGAGCGAAAAAGAAAGAATTGTAAACAGAGTTCATACACTCTGTACACTGAGAATCTGAGGTGTGTGTGTGTGAGAAGGGAAACACCGAAGCGTAGCGACGCAACCATAGCCCGAGTACCGAAATTCCGCGAATTTATGTGCAAATAAGTGGAAATCATAATAACTAAAATCGAGGGAACTCTCTGATTTTTGAAATTAAGAAAATAGAATTAGGAATGTAGAAGATAGGATAGTTGTAATCGAATGATAATCGGTAGCATTAAATGGATAGGATAAATAAGTAATAATAAAGTGTGTATGAGCGAAAGTAAAATAAGTGTGAAAGGTAAAGAATTGTAAGTAGAGTTAATACACTCTATCTAAAGAGCGAATGCGAAGCGTAATAGCAACAAGTGTGAAATATCTGTGCACCGAGGGTACAACAACACAACGGTGCAAGAACAATAATAAGCCTACGGGAGTACCGAGAGAGGTAAACATAAAATAAATTATAATCGTCGAAATAATTGCGGAAATTACGGAATTAGATGGACATTATGTAAAATTCGAGTGACCGTAATTAAAAAGTGCCGTTTTTACGAAATTGTTTTTCTTGGAATAAAGCCCTACTGTCAACCACTAAGAAGTCTAAATTAATTAGTCCTGTGATCGAGCCCGAATTCCCACGAAAAATAAAAATATATGATAACGTTAAAAATTACCGTTACAATGCACTCCGAATTACTTTTAGTTTAGTTCGTGTCACCGAGTAAGAGAGAGACTTCTTTCTGGTGCAAGTGCTTTTATAGGCGTCTCCCCACCCTGGTTCCTCCTACGTCATTTTAGGCTTCGGTTTTCAAATTTGCCCCGTTTCGCTCGATTATGCGATACCGTTGTTCCGCCCCCCCCTGGCTCCCCCTCGTCGTCGAGCAAAGCCAGCCGGTTGCTGACCTGCTGTTTTTACCGATGAGCGAATTCCAGAGGCGTGACTTCACCAGTTTTTATGCTAGGTCCGGGTTCATCGCCCTAGTGTTCGCTGTACTTGACGCTTCAAAGATATAATATTGGCTCTCATAGCCGTTCGATAATATAATATCGTGCCGCGCATGTAACTATGTTACAGGAGTAACGATGGGGAGAGGGTGGGATATGAGATATACTTCTTGAGATATTCGCAAAAATCAGGTTTCTTGCGATTACAGCGCCATCTATCACGAATCGAAAAAAAATGTTTCAGATAAAAGTTACTAATCTTTTATGGGGAATCCGAATCTGCAATAAAAAATGGGGGTTCCCATTTAAGATTTCAAAGTTGCCTCCACTCCCACCCCAGGGAGTAGGGGTGAGGAGTCGACTTTCACTGGATGACTCTCTTCCAGGCGAACAAATTTTATTGAGAACTTTTTTTGATCCGATGCGTAGTTTTCGAAATATTTCAATGTCTTCAATATTTCAATGGCGAATATGGAGGCTAAGGCATCCTTATAGTATTGTTTTTGGTCAGGAAATCACGAACAAGCAATGAAGCGTGAGCAGGTGCTGTGACGTAGTCACAACTTTACAGGTAGAGTAAGGAACAAAGATTAAGGATTAAATAAAAAGAGAAACATGGTACTAAAAAAAAATTTATTTACGTAAAATGATTCATGGCAAGATAGAAAACGATAATTCTTGGAAGCGAGATAAGAGGATTTAGTCGGAGTCATAGAATTTACACAGTAAATTCTATGACACGGCGAAACAGGCTGAATCCTGTTGAATTCCCTCACTGCCGAAAAACAGCGGGTCAGCGACCGGCTGGCCTCGCTCGAGCAGTGAGGGGAACGAAGGGGCACGGCGGCGGGGCAATCTGAAACAATAGAAATCACATGAGATATTAGTATAAGGGCAGCTAAAACAAGAGAGTGGGAAAGGATGGCAAAAGTATATAAGCCGGCTTCAAACTGAGAGACTCTCTTATTGATTTTGAACGGTCTACAGAGTTAGAGCTCGCTGGGGCAGTAGTATAAAAATCTTTTGGAATATCGAAAAATCTATTAAAAATCTAAGGATTTTAACGGGAAAGGGTGTGAGTCGCCCCTACAAATTGATTAAAATATTGACAAATAGAAAAACACAGTACAAGTGAGTGGAAGAACTAATATAAAGATTAAGAGCGGACAGTATCAGACCGTGTGAATAAAACAGGAAATATTCTTAAAAAAAAACAGACTAAGCAAAGAAAGTTAGTGGCGTTAAAATAAACAATTAGGGTTTAGTTAAGGAGAATTAAGAAAATAGTATAAGAAAGTTTAGGTAGAATAATTAGCAATAAGTCCGGATAGTTATAAGAAGTATTGTGAACGCAGCGCATCGAGACGTTTAAAAGACTCAGTTGTGGCACCAAGAGGTCTCAAAATCAGAACCTTGAGAAAGGAAAAAGTGAAATAACACAGAAAAAGAAAGGAGAATAACAAACAACATTTGGAAAAATTACAACATAAGGACAGGGTACGGTAGGTTTGAAATTCGTGATAAATCACCGCTTCAAGAAAGGAGAGACTCTTGGAGTGAGATTTTGAAACAAAGCTAGGAAAATTAATTAATAAACAGAATAGGGAGGGCACTAGTAAGCCTGACCCAGGGAAATTTGATTTAGAATTTTAAGATAACTAGAAAAATAATTAGGAGGGAAACAATTTTGTCAGCATTGTCAAGCGCGTCGCATTAGAACGGCACCACTCAACAAACATAAAGGAGAAGAGAAAGATAAATTTAAAAAAACCAAACTCACTAAGAAAGAAGAACAACTGGAACGCCCATGTCCAACGCCGAAGATTGTTGAAGAGATCTGTCAATTATTTGCCAAATAATTAAAAATCACCGGAAAACTTCGGTACTGACACTGACATCATTCAGCTCACAAAAAACATTACTCACGAACCAAGAGCGCTATTACCACCGTAAAACACGCAGGAATTTCACGAGAACCGCACAAACATAACAACCAAGGAGCCCGAACGTGAGACAGCACGAAAAACGAATTATTTGAATTAATTAACCATACAACGTGGACTCGGATATAGACCCGGCGTCCATACCAGCTGACCGACGCGCCAGCAACAGCAAATCAAGTCCAGCAGACCGCGCGTCAGCAGCCAGGCGGGAGAAAGATCAAGACGGCTGAGCTCGATACTGCCTAATTGGGATATCCACCGCTGAGCGCAGAAGTCGGAATCCGATAACACCACGGGTAAAGAAGAGCGTGGAACCTTCAGAGTGATTAAACGCCACAAATAAATTGTACGGCGAACGGCGCCAAAAAGCCGAATACTGCAGAATTCTGTACAAATCGTTAAATAAATCCGACTCATACCTCCTATAGAAGACTCTAATTAATTATCTTAGAATTGAATTGTTTCGCCATAAATCCGGGTGTTTTTTTCGGATTGTTTCACGCAAACGGCATTAAGCTTGTGAGAAGTACTCTTCATTGACCGTTTAATATTAGGGCAAGAACTCATGGTGCACTGTATCGTATAAATCGAAGAACATAGTGAGCATAACCTTCAGATTCGACCGTACTTGTCGAGCTTTTTTTGGTCTTGGCGATTCAGAATTTAATTCCGACGTCATATCCGCAAACCCATATTTCATCACCTGTGATGACACGTTTCAGCAGTGCTGCATCATTGTTGACTTCATTTAGTGAATCCTGAGCAGCTTCACCGCTGTTTTTGTTCGAAGTTCAACAATTTTGGAACAAATTTTATTGCGACATGTTTCATGCCCAAAACCTCCTAAAAATGTCATGGCATGAGCCAATTGCTGTAGGCCAACATCACCAGCTACTTCTCTGATTGTGATTCGGCGATCATTCATAATAATTTCTTCCTCTTTTTTCACGTGTTGATCGGTTTGTGATGTGCTGGGGCGTCCAGGACGCTCATCATCTCCAACGTCTCTACGGCCATCTTGGAAACGCTTGTATTACTCGTAAACGCTTGTTTTACTCGTAACAGACTCACCATAAGCAATATTTAATATTTCTAACACTTTGGAATGAAGCGCAGCATTCCATTCTTATAGCAAAATTTAATACAAATTCTCTGATCCATTTTAAAAAACACAGTACAGAAAATGTTCACACAAGTTTACCAACACAACAACGAAAAAATCGCTGGAATTGGACTAATATAACACATGACATTACGAAATTCCCTTTTTTTAAACACACCTCGTATATATTGAAACGTATCACGAGCATTCCGATACATATAAAATAATAGAATTAGGAACGCCTGTAACAATACAAAACGTAAGACCAATCTATCCCACGTATTCCACTTCTCATACGCCGCAGAAACGATAGTAATTACTAAAAATAATCAAAAACATAAAATAAAACCAACAAAACAAAAATAAAGACATGCAGCGGCGTCCGAAGAACCGGGATAACGAGAGAGACAAGTAGGCTGACACGTCGCATCAGCTAAAATCACACCCTCCAAACGACAGTACTCACAGTCACTCGTTGGCAGGATCGCTGGACCACGGGAATACCTAATGAAAGCAACTAGCTTACGCGACGAAGCCCCACTTCCGCGTGCAGACCCCACGCGAGGCAACGGCACGGCTCTCTGGGCCCACCACCGGGCAGCTATAAAACGGACAAGGGAATATCCACAGTTCCACAAATTGAACGAATTGCGAAAACACAGGGTGTTGTCATATGTAGCAACCCGACAGCAGCCCTACACGAGTCACGACTATTAAACAACGCAAAAATACTGTAAAAATGCACTTTTGGCAATAGATGGAAACACGAACACGTTCACCAAGCTAAAATCACCACGAGGAAACTAACTAAATACGGAAAAGACATGAAAATCAACCTGGAAATAATAAAAAAAACGCTAAAAACTCGAATGTTAGACAAAAAACAACATCAGGCTAACAAAAAACTATTAAAACAACTAGTTCGAATGAAAATAAAGAAATAAAATATTCGAAACACAAAAAAGAACCCTAAAAATGAAGAAAGAAAGAATAAACCTACAACAAGTAGGGAAATAGCACTGAAGCGATAAACAAAACCTCGTAGATACCCGGTTTAAACCTCCTAGACCACCGAATATAGAAAGAACCTTAAACCTTAAGTACGATTAAAAAGGCAATTTAGCAATAAAACATCAGATATAATACTCAGGTCTGATAGTAGGCTTTGACTGTCACACATAGCCCCTCGGCCATCAAGCGCCTCGTTAAAATAACGAACAGATAGGGTCACCACCTACCTTACCTACCTATACAATTTCCTCACAGATTAATGAAAACTCTTAGGAAAACCAGAAGACCCATGATGAATCGGTGAAAAAAAACATTCGTCTATCACAGACACATGCGCAATCAAAGCAAACCAAAATGAGGTCTCTTCCCAAAACAAAATGAAAAACAAAAAGAATAAAAATCATCCAGTACAATTAATCCGTAGCTCCAGCCCAGAGTACGAATCTGTCGGAATAAATCCTTATGTCTCTGCCCTTCATTGGGAAAAAAGTTAGGAATTATCTTATAAATAAAAAACAAACATGAATTTGGCAAACATTTATGAATCTAGAGGCGAAACAACATGTAGGTCAGCGAAATAATTAGGAAATAAAAATAAACCCAATGAGAGCGAAATCGCGAAACGTTTCAATATATATATATAAAGGACGTTAAATATATTGTAATGGAACGCTACTAAAGCGATCCGCTACAATACAGAAAGAAGAGCCAACTCTCCCACTAAAAACACACATAACATACCAAAGCTAGACAACGGAAGAAAATCATCAATAATTAGTAAACAAGTAGTTATCCGTAGACAAAACATTCCTTAACGTCTCAAAGAAGTACCCATCGGACAAGGAGAACAGAAGAGATAAGTAGGTACACACATAAAATCGTAAGTACTCACCTTAAAAACAATGGCGCCAATAGAAGGCTTCACATAGTATGAAGACCACCATGTAAACAGAGGAGGGGCGCACCACGTCAGGGATAGCACCAACTACGACCTGCCACTCACGGATACCTCGGCTACTCACAATCACTACGAGTACAGTCATAAGAGACCGAATCGTAAGCCTCTTAATGGCACGATACGGTAGCTTAATCCAACGTGAATAAAGGCCTCAGTATCCGGGGTACAGGAAGAGTTAGTTGGTCATAGCTGCGAACCCGGTGTGTTGTGCGAACAGTGAACTATAGCTAGGGACCCAAACAATAACAAAGACGAATAAGATTGGTAGGTAAATTCACACACCCTATCTTACAGTACGACACTCGCGATCCCACTCTAAGCTCACCGCGTAAACATCAGCAGGGCAGAGCCTCGGAAGGCGAACCACACGAACGGTTACTCCTAACAATAAAATATCAACATAGCAAGTCACCAGCTAAACGTCCTATGATTAAACAAGGCCGACCGGTACGTCTAACGACTGTACCACGGAACGCCCCATATGAGGACAAGCACAGGCAGTAAGAACCTAACAGGCCCCACCCCCTGTAAAATCAAATACAGACGCGAAGAAACCAATACCCCAATGGAAATAGAGCTCTGCACAGACGATATCCTGAAAGCACACGGATAATCAATTAAAGCCTAAATAACTCCGCATATGTAATTTAAGAATCGCGTACAAATCGAACGCAATAACCCTAAACAGAAAAATTAAGTGTTAAGCTCCGTATAGGCCATATCTCATCGCGATACGAATAATCGAGTCACTACGGGAAATAACCGGAAATAACTCCGCATACGTAGGTTAAGAAGAATCGCGTAAGAACCAAGCGCGATAACCCCAGATAGAAAAATTAAGTGTTAAGCTCCGTATCGGCGATATCTCATCGCCATACGAATAACCGAGTCACAATTCGAAAATAACCGGAAATAAAACCGCATATGTAATTATAAGAATCGCGTATAAGTCGAACGCAAGAACCCTAATAGAAAAGTTGAGTGTTAAGCTCCGTATGACCGATATCTCATCTTCATACGAATTATAACGTCAAAAACCTAGACAACCGGAAACAATTCCGCATATGTAATTTTTAGAAAACGTATAGCATAAACAATCGAACGCAATCGAAGGTTAGAATCCGTACGAATGAAAAGATCGTCATACACGACCACGAACTTTCTTCCATCCTCTTCACAAACTTAACCAACAATCAGTGCCTTCAGCACAATAAAAATAGTAGAAATGCCCTACAAACACTAGACCAATGATGAAAGGGTAACAAACCGCATGTCCACCATGGACATATGCGAATCCCTAAACCCAGATTGAGGTCTAACAACAAAAATAATAAAAAGAAAATATGACAATAAAATTAATCACAAACAATAGACACAACTCATCCCATCCAGCCCAGAGCACGAACCTGTTTCGAGCTACCAATCCTCTCCCGATGATCTAAGAAAATCCGCGCTCGAAACGAAAATTAAAAACCTACGCGATTTCACCGCGACCGCCTAGCAGACGCGCATAAAAGGCATGAAATAAAGTTCATCTGTAACATCAAGAATCGGGAAACGTTTCAATATATATATATATATTGTAATGGAACGCGACTAGCATGATCCGCTATGAATTAAAAGAGATCAACCTCGTCCATGAAAGCATAGAATATGCAAATTATCAAGATACATAAAACAACGCAACTAATATTAAACTAAGAAATTACATTAAAACATATCCGTTAAGATCGATCTCCATCAATAAAAATCATGGAAAGAATGAATTGTTGCCGCTAGTAAATAAAGTTGCGAATAGGCGCCCGCAATACCAGGCAAGCGAGAAGCGCAAGTAGGCTTACCGCGAGCAGCCGCGAGTACCCACCCGAAAACGGAGAGTACGTAGCAGTAGGCAAGACCGCTCGAGGAAACCACAAACCTCGTCCAGCGAACACCCAACGCAGCACGCCCTGCCTCCTCGCTAAGACCATACGCAAGGTACAAGCACGTCGCGCCAAGACTGCTACCCAACCGACCGAGGCAGAAACACAAGAAACTTGTGGAATCCTCAAGGCTCCATAAACTCGACCGATCAAAGCACTACAGGATGTCGTTACTGTAACGGTAATTTTTACTGTCAACAATTATTTTTATTCTTCGCGGGAAATTCGGGCTCGAACACAGGAATAATTAATGTTAGACTTCGAGGTGAGTGAGAGTAGGGTTTATTAACAAAAGAAATAAGTTCATAAAAGTGTCAATATTCGGTTTCTGGCCACTGATACCCCGTACAATGCATTTCGGTAATTTCGATGATTATCTTACAATTCTTATTTTATTTCACGTTTACACGGATTCCTGGTATTCCAGGCTTGAATATTTGTTGTGATTTTCTTTGTTGGTATTGACCCAGTGACTCTTACACTCACATACAGCTTAACGCGCTGAACTCGCTCGTCGAAACGATATCTCACTTATTCTTATAGCACTCTCTCTGTCTCTCACACGCATTACACCTCCTCGCTGTCTCTTTTCCACTCGCACGCTTGTACAATTCTTATTGATATGCCAGTTTCAAAACCACACGACCTAATTTTAATTTTCTTAAACACTACTTGCTTAATTATTTTTGATCAATTTCCTACACATTATTCTATCCACGTATCCTATTCGTCTTAAACCTATCTACTCCTAAATCGATCTCACTTTAAACCTATCCACTAATTATTCTTCTTTAGTCTATTTAGATGACTCGCCTGTCTAATTCTCCTTTTCCAGTCTTTGTTAACACCGACTCAATTTCTTTTCCTAGTTCCGGAACCACGGATTTTAATGAAATGTATTAATAATTTTACTTGATTTCCGAACTTTTCACTTTCAAGGATAACTACTTCGTTGTTAACTGCAGAGACTTGTGAAAAAAGTATCAGTTCGGAGAAGACTTGCACTAAGACACTTGGGCTATCAGCGCATAGAAAGCTCCTCCTTCCGCGCAGGCTCTTTTATAACCTTCCCCGCGGTCGGATACCCCTCTCCCTCATAATTGTTGCAGTTTTTAAATTTACTGAGATCTCCTAATTTTGTAGCTTGCCGTCGCCACGCTACCCGTTTTCCCCTCGCCCCCCAGCGAGGCTAGCTGGTCGCTGACCTGCTGTTTATGTCAGCGAGGGAATTCCGGAGGTGTGACGTAGCTAGTTTTTCATGCTCGGGTGCGATGGCCTAGTGCCCGCAAACCTCGTGCTTTCGTACCGATTCCATTTCTCAGGTGTTTCCGCATATACGAGTACCTTTGGCTCTTATAGCTGTTTGAAAATAATAAACGAAACCGCTCGATTGTAACTATGTAACATTACATGTAATTAGTTAAGTAGCGACCCTCACTCAACGAAAAATATATTACAAAAAAAAAACATGGAAAAATAAACGCAAGACAAACAAACTACATCGGAAGTATAATTTTTTATACAAAATCAATAAAAAAATTACCAAAAACCAAATTAGTTAAGCGGATTAGAATACCGGGATCAAACAAAATACTACAAAATACGAACAATTACCACAAAACTCTGAAAAGAAATAATATACCTACAAATAGTAGGAGAACACCATAGAAGTGAGAAATAAAACCTCGCAAGAACCTCGGTTAAGACTCCGAAAAGACGAAAATCCGGCCAAAGGAACAAAATTCAGAGATCTAACGGGGCATCAACTCACCACCCCGTACTGCTCTTACCTAGATATAAAAATGTGACGAATATCACATGACCTACCAAAAACATCCCCTCGGTGCGTACCCGCGAAAGTATCTAAGCAGCGATAGAACCGGCCTCGTAGCTCTTGTCGAATTCTATTCCTAGTTCGGGCAGATGAAGTGCTGCCCAACGGTTTACCCACATCTAATTAAAAAAAAAGTTTTGATTAAATATAGTGTATAACTTTGATTCCGACGTCTTCCTATATATGGTTTTAGCGGTAAGTAGTGGTTGAAATAAATAGATCATATATGTCATGCAATAAAATTCACCATAAAGTTATTCTCGAATGAAAATGTCGCTTTACGAGCCAAATTGTCGTCATTTGCGGGAGATTTCAATTTTTTGCTTCAATATAGAGAAATCTGCGGTTAAGGCCCATCAAATGCTGTCAAATATTTATGGTGAGGCCGCTATTAGTGAAAGAACGTATCGTGAGTGGTTTCAACGTATCAGGAATGGTGATTTTGACGTCGAAGTCCGGTATAGCGGTGGAGGAGAGAAGATTTTCGAAGATGCAGAATAGGAGGCATTACTTGATCACGACTTGTGTTAAAGTCAAGAAGCATTGGCACGATCATTGGGAGTGACTGAACAAGCAATTTTAAAACGCCTCAAAGCCATGATAATGATTCAGAAGGAAGGAAATTGGGGGCCGTACAAGGTGAAACAAGCGCAGAAAATTATGGGAATTTCCCGTCCATGCAAAACCGAATATTCACGGCTCCAAGGTCATGCTCTGCATTTGTTGCGACGAGCTCGGCGCAGTGTATTATGAGCTGTTAAAACCGACTGAAACAATCACAGGCGATCGTTACGAACGCAATTAATACGTTTGAGCCGAGCATTTAAAGACAAACGGCTGCAATACAACAAGAGACGCAATAAAGTGATTTTAGAGCATGACAATGCTCGACCCCGAAAGCTGCGAAAGTAGTCAAGACATACTTGGAAATGTTGAAATGGGAAGTCCTACCCGATGGGATCCCTATAAACGGGCTCTCCCAGAATGAATGGACCGACAAATGTCACTACAATCGGACACTCACAATACGCACACTCAACAAAGAGTGTGACCACTCCGTTGCGGGTAGTCTGGGCGTGGGGCATTAGAGAGTACCTCAAGCAAACCATGCTCGATGATCCTGGGCCGCTGGACAATACAGGGGCCCGGGTCCGCTTGGCCAGGTGGACCTAGCAGCCCTAACAGCCAGTGTATAATCCCCATGCTGTTGTAGTGCCGGGTGGCGCCCGGATATGGCCATGCAGCAGCAGCGGGGGGGCTTCGGTGAGGGCACTGGTGGTCGTCGTGGGAGCGTCCGCGGTGGAGACAGGGCGGCGGAAGGGGAGATGGCAGTCTGTCCTCAAACTACACATGTACATATACACATACAAAGGGAAGAACGAGAGGTAAAAAACAAAATGATTGTACAAAATATAGGAAAAAATGGTTCAATCGCATAAAAAAATCCGGGGCCCCCAGCCTCACAGCAAAACGATGAGACGACAGACAGACGTACGGGACAAAAGGCGGGACATGCCTCGTCCGTAGCGTAACGGGCTGAGACCAAGATTCGGGAACAACTCCAGCTGATCCGCGAATGTCTTGTGAAAATGTAGGAGAAGACACGCGTGCAGAGGAACATCAGCACCGTGATCACAACGAACATGGCAAATATTAGGGAAGCCGTGGACGAGGCATGGCATGAGTGCGATCGAATGCACGTGCTCGTTATGGCTATACGTAGCGATGTGGACGGTAAGACTGAGACTGTATAGACGAAATGGAAACGAGAGACTATGGGTTTGAGCCCGGAACTAAAGCCAGCAAAAAGGCCGGAGGAGGGGACCGGACTCACCTCGTGGAAAACGGTCGTTCGGAAACAAAAGCGGACGACGACGAACGTTGGGCAACAGACGACAAAAACGCCCACGGCATCGACGTCGACAGCCACGGCAACGACGTCCACAGGCACGACAAAGACAGGCAAGAAAGGCCGCACAACCCGGAGACTCGGTGTTGAAGTATTCCTGATCAAGCCAAAAGACGGACAATCATACGCGGTCACACGGCGACGAATGAAAGCCGTCGACCCAACCGCCGACAAGGTGCAGGTCAACGGCTATCGAATGACCAAGGATGGGGGTATCCTGCTCCGTGTTAAATGCGGAACAGGGGACAGACAGTCATTCGAGGATAAGCTCCGGCAAGCTCTCGGAGAAGACGCACAAGTTAGGGACATGACAACGAACGTACGACTGAACATACTTGATCTGGACTGCGTTCCGGACAGAGACGAAGTGACGACGGCACTCCAACAGGAGACTAAAGACTTTTGGGTCCCTCGCGTCCGCGGGACCCAAAAGTGCACATTTTCGGGCCCAACAGACACGGACAGTGTATGGCTGTCTGCGAACGTGAGAAAGGCGCCGCAAACGCCTTGCTCAAGAAAGGACGGATCTGAATAGGGTAGGTGAACTGCCGCGTCAGACCAAGGACAACCGTGATCAAGTGCTACAAGTGCCTTAGTTATGGCCATACAAGAACTGACTTTAAAGGACTAGACAGACGATCGATGCGTACACGGCCAGCGATCACAAGGGAGACTCTGACGCGCCGTTTTCCTACAGACTACTGAGTCTGTTGAACACGACAGGAAAACTGTACGAACTGTTACTGCAACCGCGACTAATGGACGCGATAAGAGCGGCCGGAGTTTTGTGCGGTAACTTGCACAGTTTCCGCAAAGGGCGATCGACCATAGGGGCAATCCGAGAGGTCATTGAGACCTTTCGGAAGACGGACAAGGCTTGCCATGCAGCAAGACCCATCACGGTACTAGTGACTCTGGACGTGAAGAACGCCTTCAACTCGGCAAGGTGTGGGGACATCCTGGGAGCATTGCAAGACACTCTCCAGATTCGTCCTTATCTTCTCCGGGTAATGAGGGACTACCCCAGCGACAGTTACATAAGGTACGAGACGCAGGAAAGACAGGTGACAAGAAGGATCACCGCGGGGGTCGCTCAGGGTGCTATAACAGAGTCTGACCTATGGAACGTGACGTGCGACAGCCTGCTGAGGCTGGAGATGCCGCGTAACGCATGATTAGTCGCCTACGCCGATGACGTGGCGGTAGTGATCGTGGAACGCATTGCAGATCTGGCCCAGCTTACGCTAAATCAGGTGATGAGACGTGTGGACAGATGTATGACGGAACACGGACTAAGCCTAGCACTACACAAGATGGAAATTGTCCTGCTGATTAGACGAAGAATTCCAACGATCACACCGTTGACAGTCGGGGCGGAACAGATTGAGACTAGGGGAGAGGTGAAGTATCTTGGGATGACCCTCGATACCAAGCTTACCTTCTGGTCTCATATCAAAGGGATGGCCGAGAAGGCGGCGGCGAACGTTACTTTGCTCAGCCGCCTGAAGGCAAACACACACGGACCGAGACCATCGTGACGCAGACTGCGAATGACGACAGCTCACTCTATCCTCCTGTACGGGGCGGAGTATATGGGCTGATGCGCTCGCAGTGGAAGATCACCGAAAAGCGATGACGAACGTACAAAGACGAGGAGCAGTGAGGATAGCGTGCGCCTGTAGCACTGTCTCAGTGGAGGCGGTACTCGTGGTAGCGGGCGTGATTCCTAGACCTACAGGCAACTGAACAGAAACGGATTTACAAACGCGACAAAGAGACCGAAAGGCATGTCGCGGCAAAGCGAGAGAGAGAAACGACTCTGACGGACTGGCACACACGCTGGACGACGGAAACGACCGGACGATGGACGAGACGCCTGATACTTGACCTGAAACTGTGGACTGAACGGGAGTTTGGGGAGGTGAATTTTTACCCTACTCAATTTCTCGCAGGCCACTGTATTTCCGGCAGTATTTACGGGACATCGGGAAGGTACGGACAGTGGACTGCGAATACTGCGGACATGCCCGAGACGACGCTGAACACACGTTCTTCGTATGTGACAGATTGACGATACAGAGACGATACTTGGAACGAACGACCGGGGACATTACACCCGACAACATTATCGGACTGATGTTACGAAACGAGAAACAGTGGACACATGTCGCCGTATTCGTCGAGATCGTTCTGAGAGGCAAGAAAGAGGATGGATGCTTGGAGTATTAGCGCGAGTCCGCACCGCAAGCGAGTGAGCGAGGAAATGGTACGCAACGCGGCCACACGACGGCGTACCGAACAAAACATGGTGTAAAATTTAGTTCATGAAGAAAGATGGGATCGAAGCGACAATAGCAGACTTGCGAGTTCGTCGAAGAACATGTTAAATCAATCCCATTATCGACTAAAATAAAGTTATTTGGATATTAAAGTGTTGTGAAATACAGTGTTCATCATTTCATACCTTGATACGTAAAATTCTTGCCTACAGTAAAGAGGTAGTGAACATCGAGTATGAATGAGCATGGAATGAGCGAAAGATGGGAATATACTGAGAATTTGGACTGAGACGTAAATCGAACGAGACGATGGAGAGGTACCGCGCAGGGGAAGTTATACTAACGTGTTTCCACCTAGCGGAGATGGAATTTTGAGGAGGTTTTTAGTTGGTAGGCCCACAAGGAGCGTCCGACACGAGGGAGCAGAACACGCGAGTCTCTCCTATAGTATCTAATGCATTTTCCTTCTCCTCCTCCGAATAATAATAATAATAATTTTTTACCGAGGGGTGGTGGAAAATCTTCAAAAAGATAGAGAAGAGGGACCACACACCTCAAAGTGTGGGATTTGTACGCACTAAAAATCACCAACCCTTTTTCCAGATGTTGTCTAACGTTCCCGGAACCGCTTCCGCATTTCGTCAGGGTTGTTCTGTTTCTTCGCCTTTTAGGCCTCTTGACTCTTTCCTGCTTGCTTATGGCCGCGGTCCGGCGCAAGCTGTGATTCTCTGCCCAATTCCCTTCGCTGATACGCTAATGCCCTAACTATTTTCACTGTGGTTCACTACACTCTGCACTATTTTCTCGCACTGTACTGTTCACTCTGCTCACGATGTCCGACTAGTTGATGTCTGCTCCGGCTATTGCTCTGTTGTTTTCTTCTTCTTTCTTTTGGCGTAGAACTGTTTACGCAAAATTTTTCACCGCATCCCAGTTTTTCCGCACTGATCAGCATCGATGCCACTATGTTCTCTGGGGTGATAAGCCCCAATGACTCCTCCATTCGTTCCCCCTCATCCCTCCAGCGTTTACACTCGGAGAAGGTGTAATGAGCGTCGTCGCGTTCAGAATCCTCGTGGACACATCGCGGATTTTCCACTTTTCCTATCTTGTAGAGGTATGCGCTGAAGTAGCCGTGCCCGCTCAATAGTTGGGTCAGGTAGAAAGTCACTTCCTCATGTTTCCGTTCGGTCCATGGGGCCAGACGTTTGATGAGTCTAGCTGTTCATCTACCTCTTGCGTCACTGTCCCACATGCCCTGCCAAAGCTCTATAGTGGGATTCCTCTCCTGTTTCTTCATCTGTTGCCGATCGTGTTCAGCTCGTCTTAGGTAGAGTCGTTTCTTCTCTCTCGCGAGCAGCTCGATGGGTACGACTCCTGCAATGACTAGGGTCGCCGGTCCTGATACCGTTCGGTATGACTAGGCCACTCTCAGGGATCCTCTTCTTTGTACCGCGGCTATACGTTTCCGTCGGCTGTCCGCTTCCAGTGGGTCCGCCCAGATCTCTGGTCCGTATAGGAGAATCGAGTGCGTCACCGACATTAGCAGCCGGCGTTTGCTGGTTATTAGTCCTCTCACGTTCGCTATGAGACGGCTCAGCGCTGCTACCATGGTCGCTGCTTTGTCTGTCGCTTTTCTGATGCGTTCCCAGAAAGTTAGTTTGGTGTCCAGGATGATGCCGATAAACCTCACTGGGTCCTTCGTTTCCACTTCTTCGTTTCCGACACGCATGCGCAGTATTTTCGGGATCCACTTCCGAGTGAGAACTTCTATCTCCGTCTTCTGCGTGGCTAGGCTGAGGCCGTGGTCCCCTATCCACTGGTGCGTCTGCCTCATGAGCTGGTTGAGACGCCTTTGTGCCGCTTCGGGGTCTCTTGCTCTGATGACCGCGGCGACGTCGTCGGCATAACCTATCAGGTAGGTGTCGTCTGGCATTTCCATCCGTAGAATTCCATCGTACGAGATGTTTCAGAGATCTGGCCCGAGGATCGATCCCTGGGCTGCGCCTGAGGTGATGACCTTTCTTGTTGGCCTTCTCGTCTGTCGTAGAGCAGTACTCGGTCCTTCAAGTAGTCGTCCACCATCGCGAGGAGGTATGCTGGTACCTGGAAATGTACCTTTAGCGCCCGCATCATGTCGCACCATCCTGCTGAATTAAAGGCTTTCTTGACGTCGAGCGTAGCCAATACCACGATCTCTCGGGAGTAGTCGTTGATCTCTCGCGTTGCCTCAACTGTTCTCATGACCTCTTGAACTGCGTCTACCGTGGATCGTCTTTGCCTGAAACCGAACTATCTATCCGACAAGTCAGCTGCTTCCCGTATTGCTGTCTGTTGTCGCGGCTTGATTATCCTTACCAGTAATTTCCCGGCCGTGTCCAGCATGCAAAATGGCCTGTAGTCTGATGGGGAGTTAGGGTCTCCTTTGCCTTTGCTGATTAACACCTGACGCTGCGTCTTCCAGCGTTTGGGAAAAACTCCGCTTTTCAGGCAGTAGTTGTACCAGGTCTATAAATATGAAACCGGAATTTACCCATAGATGGCCCCAGCTGTCAATGTAGTTACCGTCAAACCGCGTCATTGGCGCTATTTCCTTGTTGACATCTCTGACAAAGATTTTCAACTCATAACAATACAAGTTTCATCCAACAGCATAGTTTGTAATAGCGTTGAATATGTCGAATTTTGTGCCTGGAAACTACGATTTGCGGACAGCATTGATTTTCTGTTACCGGTTGAAGAAAACTGCTGCAGAATCGCATCGAATGCTTGTCGAAGCTTACAGTGAGCGTGCTTTTGGTAAATCACAGTGCTATGAGTGGTTTAAAAAATTCAAAAGTGGCGATTTTGACGTGAGAAACGAAGAACGTGGAAGACCACCGAAAAAGTTTGAAGACAGCGAATTGCAAGCATTGTTGGATGAGGATGATGCTCGAACGCAACAACAATTCGTGGATCAATTAAATGTGACACAAGAAGCCGTCTCCAGGCGTTTGAAAGCCATGGGAAAGATCCAGAAGATGGGAAAATGGGTTCCACATGAACTGAATGAAAGACAGCAGGAAAACCGAAAAACCACTTGCGAAATGCTGCTCGCCAGGAAGAAAAGAAAGTCATTTCTCCATCGAATTGTGACTGGCGATGAAAAGTGGATAATATTTTAAGAATCCTAAGCGTAAAAGATCATGGGTAACTCCAGGCGAACCATCGACATCGACTACAAGGATAAATCGCTATGGATGAAAGACAATGCTCTGTGTTTGGTGGGATCAGAATAGTGTGATCTATTATGAGCTGCTAAAAACCGACGAAATCGTTAATACTGAAGGCTACCGACAACAAATGATCGATTTGAATCAAGCTTTGCGTAAAAAATGACCAGAATATCAAAAAAGGCAACACAAAGTGATGTTGCTTCATGATAATGCACCATCACACACAGCAAACCGGTCAAGGAAACAATTGAGGTGTTTAGTTGGGAAATACTTTTGCATGCGGCTTATTCACCAGACTTGGCTCTGTCTGGTTACTACTTATTTGCATCGATGAGACACGCACGTGCTGAGCAGCGCTTTACGTTTTACGAAAATGTACGAAAATGGCTCGATGAGTGGTTTCCCTAAAAAAAGCAACAGTTTTTTTGGCGTGGCATCCACAAATTGTCAGACAGGTGGGAAAAATGTATAGCTAGCGATGGGCAATACTTCGAATTAAATATTTTTTATCATTTTCATACAATAAACGTGTATTTTCTACACAAAAATTCTGGTTTCATATTTATCGACCTGGTACATGTCGAGAAGCAGTTTCGGGCGGGTGTCTGCCACCGCCTTCAGCACTTCCGCCGGAACGCCACAGTGGGACAGATCTGATGGCCAAAAATCGAAAAAATGATAGTCACCGAATGAGTTTAGTACTATAGAATCTTGTAGAGGGGGCTTTGATGCTTGTTATTCCAAAAGGGAAGTGAGATATCTTTTATACCTGAGACGCTACGTTAGTTCAAAGTTACCCATTCTCGGCACAGCGTAAACCACGTGTAGCGGCGTCGAAATTCACTGCTACTTCAAGTGCGTTTAACTTTTTACTCCAGTGTCCTTTTTCAATTCTGTTTGATAGAGTGTGTTATGAAAGGTATGTAGAATATTTACGTATATAACGTTTTCATTAATTGATACTCGCGTGTGTTTGAAATCATGTCAAAGATGTGTCTACATAATGGTTTTTCTTGTAAACATTTTTACCGTAAATTAGCAAAAAAGTTATTTATTCAGCGGGAATCAAGAAGTTGAGTTATAGAGCATATAGCTTACGATCTTTTGTATTAGAATCTGGAAGAAAATTCTTCACGTCTCTGCCTCTGTACTTTTGAGGTTAGAAATACGCGACGCCGAGCAGCTGCTTTGTTAGATAAGGGTCGACGCAGAGGCACCCAGCAGGGGTCCGAGACTACCTGCTACTGAAATATGTAGAAAAGTATACCGTTGCTTTTTTTGATAGTTTTCATATAAAGGGTGGTTAAATTTTAAGGGCCGATGTTGATTTTGAATAAAACACTAATTATTTAGGAAATTATTGTCAATTGTTTTATTATGATAGAATGGTATGGTTCAATTATGTA
Source organism: Cylloceria caligata (assembly GCA_963942595.1). NCBI lineage: Eukaryota > Metazoa > Arthropoda > Insecta > Hymenoptera > Ichneumonidae > Cylloceria > Cylloceria caligata. The sequence goes on from OZ012706.1 coordinate 46,721,118, forward strand.
TGGAACAAAATATCGGCCAAATGGCGGCCGCGACCTCGGCGGCACACCTCCATCCGATGGTCCAAATTTTCGATGACGCTTAGGCATAATTGAGGTTCTATGCCGTTAATGTGCCGAATTATCTAATCCTTTAGCTCTTGAATTGTTGCTGGCTTATCGACGTACAACTTTGCACCAATTGCACCTTATAAGCGTGTAAATGCAAGTCTTTATGCATAATGTTCATCAACGACGAGCGTGAGAGGTGCAATTGTTGGGCACGACGACGAGTTGAGGTGGACGGCTCTTCAGCCGCACTATCGCGAACAGCAGCAATATTTTCTGCAGTACGAGCTGTACGAGCATGCACTGGTGTTTTAATATCTCCTACAGACCCGGTTCGCTCAAATTTTTGCACGATTTTTCCGATTGTACGCACATTTGGACGAATAAATTGACGGAAAAAATCACGAAGTGCACGATATGCATTTTGATTTGAACGCCCATTTTCATAATAAGCCTGAATAACTTTAACGCGTTGTTCGATTGTGTATCTTTCCATGGTTCAAATTGAGTTAGTCTGAAATTGAGAAATGTCAAATGAAATGCAGAAAAAAACTTGACGTTTAGGTGTGGTTCACATTCAACATCGGCCCTTACAATTTAACCACCCTTTAGTATCCGTAGCCAAAACAATCCACGACGCCTCAAAGAAGCACCATCGGACGCGGAGAACAGAAGAGATAAATAGGTACACACATAGAGTCGTAAGTACCCACCTTAAAAACAATGGCATCAATAGAAGCATTAAGACCATCACGTAAGCAAAGCAGAGCACGCGAAGGGAACCTCTCCCAAACGAAGCCAACTAGACAGGAGGCGGGAGGGCAAACACACTCTGGATCTACCAGACCAGCGCAATAGCCCCCGCCCTACACGAAGACCGGGCGGATCCACTCGGAAAGCCAAACACCACCGGGCAAAGACGAACGCAGTCGGCCCTACCCCCAATAGGCCATATTACTCAAAAGGCGAAAACACCAAGAACGCCACAGTACGGAGAAAAGAGAAAAGAATTTGTGGAACTGTCGAGATTCCACGAAGCCTCGAGACAAATCAACAGGGTACCTTCACATGAAGCTTCGCCACGTATCCCCACTCACAGATAAAACATTAACATTAAGAAAAACACATAAAACAAACCTATCTCTTACAAAATTTAATAAGCAAATAGCGAACAAGACAGTCCTTACACAGGAGAATGCATGGAAACGAGAATAACATAAAAATCAGTCAGAAATCGGTAAAAAACTCACAAAGAAAAACATAATTAACAATAATTAATTACACTCGGCAAATAGTTATCAATAAAACGAACAGACAACTACACACGAGGCAGGAAAGATCACGTATGGGCCCAAATCATAGAAAACCATGATTAAACCACAAAAAACACCGGTAAAGAGTTTGACCCTACAACAGGTAGGAATATAACGTTATCTGACGAAATTCAACCTCACTGGAACCTCGGTTCAAACCCTGAAAAGATAAAGCACGGCTAAATATAGAAATTTAAGACATAAACGGAATACCTATCAGGTGGGCTGAAAAGTTCGTAGGCTGACAGATAGATGGCGCTACTAGTATTAAATCCATATGATTTTTAGTTAGCCCTAACCTTCAAAAGACACGTGTATAAATTTAACAGCTGTCGCACTATTAGTTTGTGAAATATAGCATTTTGAGCGAAGCAACTTTTGTTAATTTGAAAAAATGGATAAAAAGAAATTTCGTGTGTTAATAAAGCATTGCTTTTTGGCAAAGAAAAATACTGTTGAAGCCAAGGCTTGGCTTGATAAACATTATTTGGACTCTGCACCAGGAAAATCAACCGTTGAGAAGTGGTTTGCTAAATTTGAAAGAGGCGAAATGAGCACCGAGGACGATGCACGCAGTGGATGCCCCAAAGAGGCTGTTACCGATGAAAACATAAAAAAAGTCCACAAAATAATTTTGGATAACCGTAAAGTGAAGTTATTCGAGATAGCTGAGACCCTAAAGATATCAAAGGAACGTATTGGACATATCGTAAAAGAATATTTGGGTATGCGAAAGCTCTCTTCAAAGTGGGTGCCGCGCGAGCTCACAATCACCCAAAAGAACAACGAATTGATGATTCTGAGCAGTGTTTGGAGCTGTTCTATCGTAATAAACCCGAATTTTTGCGTCTATATGTGACAATGGATGAAACATGGCTCCAACATTTCACACCGGAGTCCAATCGACAGTCAGCCGAGTGGACTGCATGCGATGAACCGAAACCACAGCGTGGAAAGACGCAACAGTCGGCTGGCAAGGTTATGGCATCAGTATTTTGGGATGCGCATGGTATAATATTCATCGACTATCTTAAAAAGGGAAAAACCATCAACAGCGACTATTACGTAACGTTATTGGAGCGTTTAAAGGACAAAATCGCGGGAAAACGGCCCCATTTGAAGAAGAAGAAAGTGCTGTTTCATCAAGACAATGCACCGTGTCACGAATCAATGAAAACGATGGCAAAATTGCATGAATTTGGCTTCGAATTGCTTCTGCATCTACCGTATTCTCCAGATGTGGCCCCCAGCGACTTTTCCCTATTCTCAGACCTCAAGAGAATGCTCGCTGGAATGAAATTTAGCGCCGATGAAGAGGTAATGGCCGAAACTGAAGCCTATTTTGAGGCTAAAGACAAATCGTACTATAAAAATGGTATCGAAAAATTGTATGACTGATATTATCGTTGTATCACCCTCGAAGGCAACTATATTGAATAATAAAATGAAATTTTATCAAAAAAAAGAATTTTTCCATGTTAGCTTACGAACTGTTCAGCCCACCTGTTACAAGCCACCCCGCAACTCCCTCACCTAGTGATTGAAGTGCAACAAACATCACGTGACCTACCACAAAAATAAGCTCACCGCGTAAACATCAGTAGGGCGTAGCCTCGAAAGGCAAACCACACGGTTACTCCTATCCATGAAATGTCAAAATAGTAAATCACCAGCTAAACGTCCGATGATTCAAAATAAAGGCCGACCGGTACGTCTTACGACGTTATCACGGAATGCTCCATATGAGGACAAGCACAGGCAGTAATAACTAGCAGGCCCCACCCCCTGTAAAATCGAATAGACGTAGGAGGATACAAATACACCAATGAAAGGAAAGCTCCGCATAGAATATATCCTGAACGCCCACGGTTAGTCGATCAAATCCACATATGTAATTATAAGCATCGCGTACAAACAAACGCGACAACCCAAAATTAGATAAATTGAGTGTTAAGCTCCGTATAGGCGATATCTCATCATCATACGAATGATAGAGTCACGACCCGAAATAACCGGAAATAAATCCACATATATAATTAAAAGCATCGCGTAAAAGCAAACGCGACCACCCAAAAATGGATAAATTGAGTGTTAAGCTCCGCATAGGCGATATCTCATCGCCATACGAATAATAGAGTCACGACCAAAAATAACCGAAAATGAATGCGCATATGTAAGTTAAGAAATCGCGTAACGCAAACACGAAATCCCAAAGTAGAAAAATTGAGTGTTAAGCTCCGTATAAGCGATATCTCATCGCCATACGAATAATCGAGTCAAAACCCCAAATACCGGAAACAATTCCGCATATGTAATTTTAAGATCGATCGCAAACACGAAAGAACTCATCAGATAAATTGAGTGTCAAGCTCCGTATGCACGAGATCTCATCGTCATACGAATATTAGAGTCAAAACCTTAACATACTGGAATTTATTCTACATCTGGAATTACAATTGAGAGTGGTGTAACGGTAGGACGCGATTTTAGGTTAGAATCTGTACAAGCAATACGAGATCGTCCTCCTAAACCATCAATCTCCATTCCAGTCTCCTCACAAAATATTGCAAATAATCAATGCCTTAAGCAAAACAAAAATAGAAAATTACCCTACAAATACAAAAAGACCGATGATGAAAGGGTAACGAACCGCATGTCCACCACGGACTGATGCAACTCAACAAATTCAAACTGAGGTCTCTTAACAAACAATAAAAAGGAAAAACAACAATAGAATCGATCACACACACTTATTAATCAATAAACACAACTCATCCTATCCAGCCCAGAGCACGAACCTATCTCGAACTACCAATCCTCACCCGATGGTTTAGGATAACCCACGCTCGGAATAAAAACAAAAACGACGCGATTTAACCAAAACCGCTTAGCAGACGCGCATCGTAGCGATAAAATTAAGTGCTGAAAATCGCGAAACGTTTCAATATATATGTTTTTGTATACAAACATTGACACGTTTAGCGATTTTTTGTCCTTGGGATTTTATTAATCCTCTGTACTTGTATATAAAGGGTGGTTAAATTTTAAGGGCCGATGTTGATTTTGTATAAGACACAAATTATTTAGGAAATTATTGTCAATTCTTTTTATTATGATAATATGGTATGGTTCAATTATGTATGGAACAAAATATCGGCCAAATGGCCGCCGCGACCTCGGCGGCACACCTCCATCCGATGGTCCAAATTTTCGATGACGCTTAGGCATAATTGAGGTTCTATGCCGTTAATGTGCCGTATTATCTCATCCTTTAGCTCTTGAATTGTTGCTGGCTTATCGACGTACACCTTTTCTTTCAAATAACCCCAAAGAAAGAAGTCCAACGGTGTCAAATCACATGATCTTGGCGGCCAATTGACATCGCCACCACGTGAGATAACACGGCCATTGAATTTGTCGCGAAAAAGAGCCATTGTTTCGTTAGCTGTGTGGCAAGTGGCACCGTCCTGTTGAAACGACATATCGCCCACATCCATATCTTCCAATTCGGGTCATAAAAAGTTCGTTATCATCTCACGATAGCGAACACCATTCACAGTAACTGCCTGACCGGCCTCATTTTGAAAAAAATACGGCCCGATGATGCCGCCAGCCCATAAACCGCACCAAACAGTCACTCTTTGTGGGTGCATTGGTTTTTCGACAATCACTCTTGGATTATGATTCGCCCAAATGCGGCAATTCTGCTTATTGACGAATCCACTGAGGTGAAAATGTGCCTCATCACTGAAGATGATTTTCTTCGAAAATTGATCATCCACTGTTGCCATTTCTTGCCACCATTCTGACCATTGACGACGTTTGGAATGGTCAAGAGGCTTTAGTTCTTGAGTCAATTGCACCTTATAAGCGTGTAAATGCAAGTCTTTATGTATAATGTTCATCAACGACAAGCGTGAGAGGTGCAATTGTTGGGCACGATGACGAGTTGAGGTGGACGGCTCTTCAGCCACACTATCGCGAACAGCAGCAATATTTTCTGCAGTACGATCTGTACGAGCATGCACTGGTGTTTTGATATCTCCTACAGACCCGGTTTGCTCAAATTTTTGCACGATTTTTCCGATTGTACGCACATTTGGACGATTAAATTGACCGAAAAAATCACGAAGTGCACGATATGCATTTTGATTTGAACGCCCATTTTCATAATAAGCCTGAATAACTTTAACGCGTTGCTCGATTGTGTATCTTTCCATGGTTCAAATTGAGTTAGTCTGAAATTGAGAAATGTCAAATGAAATGCAGAAAAAAACTTGACGTTTAGGTGTGGTTCACATTCAACATCGTCCCTTACAATTTAACCACCCTTTACTTGTTTATTAAATATCGATGATTTTCTTCCTTTGTCTGCTTTTGGCATGTTATGTGTTTTTGTCTTAGTTGGCTTTGGTTGGTCTTTTCTAGTTTTTAGTGGGAGGGTTCGCTCTTCTTTCGGTATTGTAGCGGATCGCATTAGTAGCGGTCCGTTACAATATATAATTTTTTTTTTGCTAATATTGGGTCTGGGATAAAGTTCGTAGCGTTTTTTAGTAAAATTCAACTGATTTTCTTATAGTGTGAAAATGAATTTATTAAAACCAAATATGCTCCATTATTATCGACAATGTTTCGTTATACTTCGGGTAGAGCCATGATGCCATCGGTGAAGAACTTCTGTGGTTTCTGGTTGAAAAACTGAATCAAGTGGATTCCACAGGCTTTTTTTGAAAGCAGCTTAATTCCATTGAGAGAGTTCTGCAGAGATCGGAATAAGTGATTGTCAGAAGGTGCTATGTATGGACTATACGGTAGATGCATAAAAATTTCCAAACCAAGCTCTCTCAATTTTTGACGGGTCATCAAGGAAGTGTGTGTTCGGGCGTTGTCATGATTGAAGACAACACTTTTCCTATTAATCAATTCGGGCCGTTTTCTTACAATTGCTTGGCGTAATATCTCTAGTTGTCCACAGTAAAGTTGAGAATCAATCGTTTGACCAACTGGAAATAGCTCATGGTGGACGATTCCCTTCCAGTCTCACCACACACACAGCATTATCTTTTTCGCCGTCAATCCTGGCTTCGTGAACCCTTGTGAGTGCTCACCATCTCTTGTCCACAATCTTTGACGCTGCCGATTCTCGTACGTGATCCATTTTTCTTCACCAGTTATGACACATTTCAGAAATGGCTCGATTTCATTGCGTTTCAGCAGCGCATCGCAGATGTTAATTCCGTCAATCATGTTTTTCGCGCTCAACTCATGAGGAACCTATACATCGAGTTTCTTGTTGTAGCCAGCTTTGTGTAAATGGTTTAAAAGAGCTTTGTGGTCAATGCCTAGTTCCATACCAATATCGACACTACTAATATGCTTATCTTGCTGGACTTTTTCAAGAATTTCATCAGCTTTGGACAGTGATTGGACGAGCAGAGCGTGTCTGAACTTTCACATCAAAATTAACAGAATGAAAGCGATCGAACCATCTCCGCGCAGCAAATTTTGATAAACTACCTTCACTGTACACAGCACAATTTTTTTCACAAGCCTGCGCAGCGTCCTTCCTTTGTTGCAATAATATTGCGAAATATAGCGCAATTTTTCATTACTTTTCTCCAATTTCAAACACAAACAACTTTCCAACCACTCCACCAATTTCGATGTGTATACACTTGACCCTTAGCGGCCACACGGGGTAACTAGTTACCTCAGGCTCAGGAAAAGTGAAATTAGAGGTCTAAACCCTCTGAAATTGATACAAGTAACGTCATCTGCTGTTAGGAGACAAGTGTGAGATGTGACTTCATTTCATAATAAATCGAAAAAACGCGTGGCGGCGCTTTGAGCGTTCGTTTTCTCGGCGCGGGGCAACTAGTTACCCCAGTGTGGCCGCAACCGTTACTCAGCACGGATCTTTTTTTTTCAAATCGACTTGTTTGTGGTGTCAATAGACAAAATAAAGGTAGGTTTTTGATATTCTAGTAAAAAAAAAACTCAATCCTCGTCGTTATGGAATATTGTCTGTTCCTGTGAAATAATTCAGTTTCATTTTTATATGATATTGTTTCTTGAATAAATCTAGTGTACGTTCATTGAAGGATAACACATGAGTTCTAGGTTATGAAAATACGATGTATAAACTTACACGGAAAAATCGCATTTTTTATAAACTTGTTTTTATGAATTTTTTAATTTCTTCAGATATACAATTTTCGGATGAGAGGTCAGCGGAGACAATTACTGGAAGAAGTTGTTGACGATCATTCTGATTATGAAGAACAATCAAACACTGAGTCAGAACAAGATGTATTGTTGTGCCGCAGAATATTCCACTTCGTATTTCGTATATTCGGGAATATTCCATAGCAAAGAAACATTGGAATTCGTTCAAGACAGTAAACGAAGTCCAATGCCCGATCGTACGATCGACACCGAGAACGCCGACGCAGCATGAGGCGACTCGCTTGGCGTTCGACGATAGGCTAACGCTAAAATCGTGAATTAAGGGATTTTCGTGAACACAGTTAACAACTGCATTACGAAAACCAGTATTAAATTAGATTGAAAAGAGAACGGGTTGGTTCCTCGTTAAATACTCGAAACAACATATTATTGTACATTGTTACTTTGACTTTTACATAGACAACGGAAAGTTACCGTTGCCTATAATAAACACTTCCTTTTATATAGATTCGCGCTTTCATCGATAACTCGAGATTCATCTCCTTATCGGCAAACGATCCCAAAAATAATAATATTTTAATATTATACGGAATATCGAATAATCCAATTACGCGGTACCGGCATAACATTTAGTGGCAGCGGTGGGATCTACCGAAGTTAAGTGATTCGCGATTTATTAGGACAAAAGTGTTTTGGACAAAGTTAAGAGTGACTCTGAAATGACGACTACGACGCGTGCAAGGACATCAGTGTAGTTCGTGAAAACCCGACTAATCTAATGCGAAGACGCGAAGTGAACATTGGTGGGGTGTGACATCGGTCAACCGTTTAAAATCCCGATTGACGGTGTTACGTCAAGTCGTGGAAAAACGCACAAGTGTGCAAGCGAGTCCGCGATGCGGCTACTCGAGAAGGAGCCCTCGTGCAACCATTTGCGACGTGCTAAGGAACCAACGAAGATACGGGTCAACGGAACCAGGGAGGATAACTGGACCAGTTTTCGAGGGAAGATACGAGATCACAGGTCTACAGCACCGGAGGAACTGCACCCGAGAACAACGCCATGGAAAGGACCGTCTACCAGATCATCTTTCTGTGAGTGGCGGTTACATTACTATTACATATTGCCGTGATAAAAAAAAAATTAAAATTGGCCAAAGCCAGAGTAGAACCGATATTTGGAAAAATATTCCACTAGATATATATTTCTCTTGAGATTTTGTGGGAATATTTTAAAGTAGAGTTCGCCGCGGAATTAGCATACATATCAGAGTCTAGAGGAGCCCGATCAAGATATAGGGGCAACTCACTAGAGACGACGTTGCCCGGCGCAGAAGTAGACCCTACAGCTGGATTAGCTGCGGCCGCAGGGGACATCGTTTACGAAACGCGCAGGGCGCTATTCGAGCTCTCGCCGTCGGGGCGAATCCCTTCGACCAGACAAAGGGCCCTTGCAGACCGACTGACGGCCCAGTTTGGCGTAAACCCACGTAGGGGTGCGTCATTCGGGGATTTCGACAGCAACGCTAGCGACGACGTGTTTAATATGGCCACTGGCGAGCGAACGCGCGAGCACATGACCGAGGACATGGGTGAACGGGAAATAGCAAATATGCGAACCATAGATCGTGTAGGTTTTCCAGCAGCTACCGTTACGACAGCCCGGTCGGTACCAGCAAGAGTACGCGATCGGTTGGAGGCGGTCGACCGAAGCCAACGTGAGTTGGAAAGAGCTCGACGCCAGTGCGAGAGGCTGCAGCGTGAGCACGATCGAGGCCAACGCGAACTCGATCGCGAGCTCAGGGAGACCGAAACACCGTCAGTAAGACGGAATTTGGCAGATACGCTAAACGAGGTTGGTGCGGACGCGTACGAACTCATCCACACCTTACGAGAGCAAATTGCCGAGCTCCAGCGACGGTTAGGAGGAGCAGGGATGGAGGACATTCCGCCACCCGCACTGCCGCCGAAACGCACGCGGTTCGAGGAGACGTAGAGGCCTTCAAATATGCTCAGCCTCAGTCTCGGTATAAAAATGGTAAAAACGTTCGACGGCAAGGATTCGAAGGCATTGCCGCTCTTCTTAAAGTCCTGCGAAACGATATTCCGCAGGGCAGCAGAGGAGGAGCATGACACTCTCCTGGAGTTTATAGTCATGAGTAAGCTAGAGGGTGCGGCAGCAAGGCAACTGCAGCACAAAACCATCAGTACCATGGCGCAACTCAGGAGCGAGTTGGAAGCGTTGTACGGACAACGGAAGTCTCTGGCCGCGCTGCAAATGGAGTTCAGCTCCCTCCGGCAGGGACAGAACGAGGACATCGCCGCCTACGCAGCAAGGACGGAGAGGATCACGGTAGACATCGCCGAAATACTCTGTGAACCATTGCAAACAGAGGATCAAAATATCACCGTCGAGAGCGTCACACGACGAAGCGCACAGGCCAACTTCGAAAACGGCCTGCACGGCCAGGTGCAAGTGCTGGTGCGTGTTAGAAATTACCAATCGCTGCATGACTCTGTGGCAGGGGCCATAGAGATAACCAACATGGTACAGCCAAAGAGAGGGGTAGGTTGAGTATTAAGCTACCCCAGAAGGTCCCAAGGCACATCACCCCGGCAGGGAGAAAATTGTTTCACCTGCGGAAAAACTGGACATATGGCTCGAGACTGCACCCAGAATACGGGACGAGTAAGCCTACCAGTACCCAGTGAAAACAAGTCAATCCACAATGTGGAAATAACCTGCAATTACTGCCGGAAGAAAGGCCACATGTGGAAGGACTGCCGGAAGAGACTGTCGCAGAATAAAAGCAAGCCAACGCAGCCGCCCCGACAGCCAAGAAACGCAGGCTACAAAGATGCAAAAAATACGGTAACTGCGGGCCAGATCCAGCCACTGCAGGCGTGAACACGCTAGGCACACTGCGACTGAATACGCACATGTCCAGCAGAGACCTGCGTGCAAGCAGAAAAAAAACAACGCTGCAGCTTCTACAAGTAACGCTGCCGGCGTCGAGTGCCACCGCCAACGACTTCGATATCGATGCACCGTTGGCCACGACCAGGGTACTCACCCTCAAAGCGGACACCGGAGCGCAGTGCAGCATAATCAAGGAAGGCTGTCTCAAACCAGAGACCATGATGAGCGACTGCACCGTAGAACTGCAGGGGGTGGCGGGCGAGAAATTCACCTCCCTTGGGATAGCTAAAATTTTACTCGAGACACCGGCTTTGAATGTAGAGCATTGGTTCTACATCGTTCCGAACAATGTGCCGTTGAAGGTCAACGGATTACTTGGCATGGACTATATCAAGCAGCATAAAGCGGACATCCTGCATGGCGAGATGCTCAAGTTGTATGGGCACTGCATTCCGCTACGGGACGGCGCGACGAGGATATATTCGTCACTACGCAGTAGAACTGCCGCCACGTGCAAATACATGGGCCTGCTTACAAAGATAAATCTTCCTTTCGGAAACGGGTCTAACATGGATGCCGCCAACGAAAATACATTTGTCAGACTACCTACAAGGAGCGGGATCGGCCGAGGCATCATAGACAGACCCCGTGTCACACCGTCAAGAATCAAAAGAGTGAGTTTAGAAGTTTCCAAATGCGGCGGGGAAGTGCAACAGCCGACGGTGACATGCGAGCCGTCGGAGATGGCGAAGACCGTACGTAGTCGCTAGGTCAAGGCACTGCGCGTTAGCTCAGAGAGCACGGGGAAGGAGGCCAAACGGTTTGCGCAGCGCTAACGGAAGCCCGACTTGGTACCCCCCAGCAGTGAAAAGCAAGCAGTTCGCGCAGGAATAGTGTGCGAATACAACGGTGTATTCCAACTACGAGGGAACAAGCGACAGCGCACGCACGAGGTGCAGTATCGCGCACCCTTTAAGGGCGGATCGAAGGACCTAGGATCGCAATCCTTATCTGGGAAGACCGTAAAATCGGGGCATGGGTCCGGTAAAATGCATGAAGCCGGAAAAATAAATACTGATGCAGACGCTTTGAGTCGCAAATATGCGACCACACGAGCCCAAGTGGGACAGAAAAGAAAGTCCCACAAAAAAGAGAATGATAGCGCAATCGCGTATATGAACAGCCGCACAACGCGGAGAGTCGAAGATACCCAAGGCAACCACTATAACTTGTCGGAGCGAGAGGCTAAACTCGCCCACGAGAAAGAGAAGTGGACATGCCGACAGACAAAATGCTAGCGGAAGGAATAACCCAGTCCAGCAGGAGTCAATGTAACGCGCCGCTGATGGTCGTGGCTAAGAAACCAGATGCCGCCGGAGTGAAGAAAATGCGCGTAGTGGTGGACTTTCTGAAGTTGAACGAAGCCACCATCGGAGACTCGTACCCACTGCCCAATATCACCGAAATATTGGACCAATTGGGACGGGCCCGATATTATACGACTTTGGATCTCGCCTCTGGATTTCACCAAATCCCGATGGCGCAGGAAAACATAGAAAAACGGCATTTTATACTCCGCGGGATCATTTTGAATCCATTCAGATTGAAGAACGCACCACCGACTTTCCAGCGGCTAATGAACTCCGCGTTAGCAGGACTACAGGGCGTCAAATGCTATGTGTACCTCGACGACATAGTAACACACGGAGTAAGAGCTACTCGCGATAATATAAGCCCTAGCTCAATTCCGGCCATATATTTATGGTACTTGTTTCACAGTAGTGACGGACCACCAACCGCTTACCTGGCTGTTCGGAGTAACGGATCCAGGTTCGAGATTGATGCGTTGGAAAATTAAATTGGCGGAACATGAGTTCAACGTAGAGTACAAGGCAGGAAAGCGCAACACGAATGCAGATGCGCTAACTCGAATATTCCTTACTACGAGGGCCCAAACGAGAGCAAAGAACGAAGTCCGTGAGTCGAAAGAGGACAGCACGACGAGGCAAGTAGGCATGACGAAAGACCGCACACAGCAGACAGCCGAAGATACCCTATATAGCCATGGTAGCTCGCTGGAGCGAGAGGTCGAGCTCGCCCGCGAGAGAGACGAGGACAGCGAGCGCTTGGGTACGGACAGCCGCACAAAGCGAAGAGCCGAGAATACCCCGGACGAGCCCAGCAACGCGGCAGAGAGAAAGGCCGCGCTGGCCATTGCGCCAGAAGAAGATAGAGAGATCCGCAGCGTGCATGCAGATCGCTCTACTGAACCCCACAGCCCCGCCGAAAAGCTGTGCGGTCGGGGAAGGGGCAGACCACGCAAGCAAGCAATGCAAGCCACTGGTAAAACTGCGAGCACCGCTGACAAGGACAGAGCGGGCCCAGCACAGCATGGCGGACCCGCAAAGCGCGCAAGGCCACGAAAAGCAAACGTAGCAAGGCCGCTCGAGACAGAGAGCGACCCAACGGCGGAGCTTACAGTGGGGACACCGAGCGACGAAACTGCGGACAGAGCACTGCAAAGGCCTGCTGAGAAAGCAAGGCACGGAGGGGCCCGTAGCCCACGAGCTTCCAGCAGCGCGGACGAAGACAGAGTTATAAAAAAGTATAGCGACTGCCGCAGTAGCGTAGCCGCTCCTTCTGTCGATGACCGCCAGAAAATAATTAGAGAATACCACGACACCCAATAGGAGGGCATAAGGGTATACGGCGTACGTTACATCGGATTCGGACCAAATACGACTGGCCCGGCCTGAGAAGAGATTTAGAAAATTATATATCGTCATGTGAATCCTGTCAAAAGAATAAAATCAGGAAAAAGAAACGAGTGCCAGTGGTGGTATGTTACGTCCTGAGAGTTTGTATCAATAAAAAAAAAATAGAGAATAACTAATATGCAAACTCACACTGAGGACGATCGACAGATCAACAAAGGGTGGTCTCTCATTCAAGCAGGAATGCGCCCACTAAGGATAGAGACCGCGTCTGATTCAGATAATTTTTATATGCGAATGTAGAATATTAAATGAAATAGAATAAAAATCTTACCTTTTTTTCTTCTTCTTCTTCAAATGGGGATCGAGAATACCAACAGCAAAACGAGCGGATGAGCGTAGCGGGTTGATTTATTCGAGGTTGATCAAAGGAATCCCACAGGGCTGAAGGATTTCCGCAGGCTGCGATGACAGTGCTGACGGCTGCCTGAATATCCAACGACCGGGAGATTTTACGATATCGAGATTTAATCGAACGACGCGAATGACTTGCGGTTTACTCGCGACACGCGTTTGTTGTGGCTTTAAAATACAGTCTTTAACGAACTCTTGGATTGCGTTAACTAATTTGTTTGAACCGTTCGAATTATTATGTCCTTTGCGACGAGCTGGACAACAACAAGCCTTCGCGATAGCACGGCGAGTCTCGAATTTCCAACCACCTCTTCGTCTTCCCATCGAATTTAATCTCTACTGGGGTGTGAACTAGGACTCGAGATGAGTTTTTATCGTGCAGGTTGGATGCACAGATGTAGATAGGTTTGGAAAGGAAAATGATCTAAGTAAATGACGGAAAACTCAGCGTGCAGAAGGTATGCACAGAAGAGGCCAAGGATAAGGATTTTTAGGAATGAAACAGTAGAAATGAATTTCGACTCCAATCAAAAGGATTCAATTGAAATAAATAACACTGAATTGAATATAGAAATATAAAATGAGAGTCTGTGTATTGAAATCCTCAAACTTGATACAATCAAATGAATTATTCCAATTATTACGAATTACACGACTACTTAGGACGCAGAGCCCCAATACCTACAACGATAGTATTCTTGTCAGCCCGCTCTCGGCCGCCTGTTTGACTTTGCAAATACAGGATACTTCTGTGGTATACTTTAAACACGTAACGATTTACAAACTTCCCTAACACTAAACCGATTCGCAGGGTACGGCGCGCTTTTGACGAGAAGGTGTTCGTCGTTCAGAGGTGTCGATGAGACTAATTGTTAGACGCGTCGCTCTGGACCTCTGTGGGTCGGACTTGATGGGGAACGCCGAAAATGTTCCCTCTCTTCACGGCGCACGTGTGCTATGGCACCACGTAATACTTCCATTGTTCCAGTGGTATGCTGTTTACGTGCAGTTCAGTGATAAGATAACGCCGACTGGCTACGCGCAGCACACAATAGAACCTTCAAGCATTATTAGAATATACCATTGAGAAAGGCATAAGACAAAGAATATTATATTGCTAATATATTGAATATCGTGTAATGTTTATGACAAATGAATAATTAATTATTAGAGTAAAAAATATTTATAACAATCTGATAAATTAATGATGGGGTAAACAATATTTATAACAAATGAATAAACGAATGTTAAACAAATTATTAATATTTAGTGCAAATAATATTTATGGCCATTGAGTAAATAAATATTGTTATAAGTATTGTTTATTACATTCATATTTCTGTATTATACGTAGTTAGACCGACCACGTCACAGTAACGGACACCCCATCAAGGTCATTTGAAAAAGTCGCGGTCGACATCGTCGGACCGCTACCGGAAAGCGCTTCCGGGAAAAAAAACGTGAAGCGAGTGAAGCAGGAAATCAATCGTCTTCTTCAAAATCTCGTCCACGTGGTCGCCCATCGGCTAAATTATATGGTAAAAATAATTTTTCCTGGATAACGCAATCGGCTGAACGAAGATCAGATTGTGTAAGTGGAGGTGAAGTTCCGTATGAAACAAGCTTGGCAGATAATGCTGTAAATCTGGATTCGCTAGAGGACTTTTGGGATCTCTTGTTTAATCAAGAAATCATCGAAGCAATCGTCGACAACACGAATGAGAAAATCGAGGAGGTGTGTGCTGCCTGGTTGTTGAAGATAGAGCACAGACCTACCACCGTCACACTGACCCTCTTGAAATCAGAGCTTACATCGGTGTTTTATATCATGCTGGCTTATGGAAGTCTTCCAAGGTGAATAATAACGAACTCTGGGACAAAAAAAACGGAATAAACTTCTACAGGGGTGTCTTTCCTCGAATGAGGTTTGAGTTTCTTCAGTCTTGTCTGCGTTTCGATGTAAGAGAAAATAGAGATCCACATGACAGACTTTCGCCCATCAGAAAAATTTGGTCCATTTTCATCAACAACTGCACCAAGTATTATAATTCAAGTAATAAATGTACCGTCGACGAACAGCTGCTTGGATTCGGGGGCCGGTGTGCATTTCGGATGTACATTAAGTCAAAACCGCACAAGTACGGACTAAAGCTGTTAACACTCAACGACGCTTCGACCGCCTACCTGATTCACGCTATCCCGTACCTGGGAAAGACGCCACTTTTTTTAAGCTGTAACGGCACCAATACACGGCACCAATCGCACGGTGACGTTCGACAATTGGTTTGCCACCGTCCATCTGCTGACCAGAATGTTGGATCAACCTTTCAACATGTCTATGACTGGAACTATCAGAAAAAATAAACGGGACATTCCCATGGAGATAAAGTTACGATCGAAGAATCCTCCTCAAACTAAGTTTTATAACACCAAAGACATAACTTTACATTCCCATGCACCGAAGAAGAACAAAATCGTCTTCGTGGCTTCGACTTATCTCCATATCTAAGATATAACAGACGGGAAACCGAATATCATTCTCCACTATAGTGATACGAAAGGAGGGACGGATGCTTTCGATCAATTGTGCCACGCCTACTCAGTCGCTCGGAGAACGAACAAGTGGCCGATGCGGGATTCCTTCGGGATGCTCGATCAAGCAGCCGTCAATTCTCGAATTATGTGGAAACTCAAAGTCGGCGACGCAGGGGAATCTACTTCTGCGATTATCGTTCTAAAGAAACTGATTGCTCATCTCACCTTCTCGAAGGTAGACCAGAGATTGGCAGAGCTAAGTCTTCGGAAAGAGCTACACATGGTCATCAAGAGCATCCTAAAAATTGGCAATAACCAAGAAATGGGCGACCTGGAAAAAGTTACCTTCGACCAAGCGCGGAGGTGCATACTGTGCGACCGAAAGATGGACAAAGAAACGCGTGTTGAATGACCGGCCTATAGAAGACCGGTTTGCGAGGAACATCGGTTCCCTTTGTGCATGACGTGTGCTGGTAAATAAAATCGGATTCAAAATAATTTTTTTTTGTTCAAATATCATGAAATTTTTTTTTTTCACTTTTCTGTACGTGATTATGTATTTAGAAGCTATTAAAACACAAAAAAGGCAAATTTTATAATTTATAATTTTTTTCATTTTTCCCTCCAGTAATTTTGCAAAATAAATATACTTTTTGAACGATCGGCTGATACTGTTATTTTTTTATGGTAGTCGTATATGTTGTGCGTACAATCCTAAAATATTAGCCCTTAATATTGGAAAATGGCGGAGTAATGAATTTTTGTCTGAAAAAAGCCATCTTGCTGAATTTTCACATATATGACCAGTTTTTAGAACGCCATCTATAAATTGACGGATAAAAATCATTTGAAATGTTAAAAACAATTCTTCAACTAACATGAAACAATCGGTTAGAAGTCATAAAACACCCATATATCTTGTACAACTAAGTTCTTCAGCGTGGGGTAATGAGTTACCCCATGTGGCCGCTATGTGGCCTGGCTGAGGTGTGGCCGCTAAGGGTTAAAGTAACGTTCGAACTGTCATCTTTCCAACGAGCGTTTAGTTGTGTCGCTGCGATCTGTATTTCCTGACTTATTATTATTATTATTATTATTATTATTATTATTATTATTATTATTATTATTATTATTATTGTGTCAAATTCATAGTTTTTTTGAGCTCTCAATATGTCGAGTTTCGTGCCAACAAAACAGCATTTGCGGGAAGTTTTAATTTACTTCTTTAATTTGAAGAAAAGTGCTGCTGAAGCACATCGATTGGTCTCCGAGGCTTATCCGAGTCATGTTCCATCGGTTTCAACGTGCGAGAGATGGTTTGTGCGGTTTAGAAGTGGTGATTTTGACGTTGAGGACAAAGAGCGGCCGGGCCAAGTGAAAAAGTTTGAGAATGCTGAATTGGAGGCAATACTCAATGAAGACTCGTGTCAAACTCAACAAGAGCTCGCAGATTCATTGGGAGTGACACAACAAGCCATTTCCCATCGTATAAAAGCCCTCGGAATGATCCAAAAGCAAGGACATTGGGTGCCGTATGAGCTGAAGCCGAGAGACGTCGAGCGCCGTTTTTTTGCATGCGAACTGCTGCTCGAACGGCAAAAACGGAAGGGTTTTTTGCATCGCATTGTCACTGGTGATGAAAAGTGGATCCATTACGATAACCCGAAGCGCAAAAAATCATATGGTTACCCCGGCCATGCATCATCATCGACGGCCAAACCAAATATTCACGGCGCCAAGCTCATGCTCTGTATTTGGTGGGACCAGCTGGGTGTGGTGTATTATGAGCTATTGAAATCGAACGAAACCATCACAGGAGCACTATACCGAACTCAATTGATGCGTTTGAGCCGCGCACTCAAAGAAAAACGGCCACAATACGAGCAAAGACACGACAAAGTAATTTTGCAACATGACAACGCTCGGCCACATGTTGCAGCGCCGGTCAAAACATACCTACAAACGCTGAAATGGGAAGTCTTACCCCACCCGCCGTATAGCCCAGATATTGCTCCTTCCGATTACCACCTTTTCCGATCGATGACACATGGCCTAGCTGACCAGCGCTTCCATTCTTACGAAGAAGCCCAAAAATGGGTCGATGACTGGATAGCAGCCAAGCCGGCCGAATTATTTCGCGACGGTATCCGTAAATTGCCAGAAAGATGGGAAAAAGTTGTGGCTAGCGATGGACAATACTTTGAATAATTCATTTGTTACCATTTTTTCAGAATAAACGTTCAAAAATAGAAAAAAATCCCGCATTTTCAATTTGTACTCCTGATATTATTATTATTATTATTATTATTATTATTATTATTATTATTATTATTATTATTATTATTATTATTATTATTATTATTATTATTATTATTATTATTATTATTATTATTATTATTATTATTATTATTATTATTATTATTATTATTATTATTACAACAAGGAGTTGCGGAATCCTTTTTATGGATATCCCCCAGCCTTTCGAACTGGGGGGGGTATGTAGGACGCCCAAAAAAGTAGGCCTACCCACTAAACCGCCCTCTCCTTGTTGTTGTCCTCCCCCAGACCAGGAACTATTTTGATATTACTTCTGGCTGGGGGTTCTGTCTGTGTTCGTACGTTCGTCTTGCTGTCTGTAACCTGTCGCGTCACGTCAGTCCGTCTGCTCGGTTAGGCGAGGCAGCCGTCTACGTTTTTTCGTCGCAGTATCGTCTCTGTATAGGTGGCAACTAGTTGCCACCATTCTGTTGAGTGGAGCATCACCCGGATAATGTTGTCCGGAGTGATGCTACCAACAATCGTCTCGAGTTCCAATCGGCTGTCCTGTCCAGCGGTCACACACAAAAAATGTGTGCTCCGCGTCATCTCGTTCGTGTCCGCAGTATTTACAGTCTGGCATCCGTACTCTGTACATGTTGTAAAGGTACCTTCGGAAGTAGCCGTGTCCGGTCAGGAGCTGGGTAACGTAAAAGTTCACGTCCCCAAACTTCCTTCCGATCCACGATCTCAGGTCCTTTACCAGTCGTCTCGTCCAGTTGCCTGTACGTTCTTCTTCCCATCGGTATTGCCAAGTCTATATCGTCCTGTTGCGCTCCGCAGTTGCCGCATCCTCCCGTCTTATGTCCGCGCTTTTCCCGTGGATCCTTTTTCGCTCGAAAGCTAGAAGGTCCACGGGGATTACGCCGGCCACCACTAAAACTGCTTGTGCAGAGACAATCCGATAGGAGCAGGCGATCCTCAGCCCACCTGGTCTTTGTACCGTCGCACAGTAGACGCAGAGCCCGAAATCGTGGCAGAAAAGTCAGAAAAAAATGTTTACAATCGGGATATTTGAGCAGGCAGTCAGATAGAGGACTAATGGCTGCGTTAAATTGTAAAAGCGGAACCTTTTTCACCGTATACCTTCGTCGCTGCGTCAGTTGGAAGTTAGTCTTCGAGACGAGTGTTCGCATCGCGCGCTGAACGAGCGAAAACTACCGTGACTTATAAAATCGATAACTTTAAAGTGAAGTGTTTTAAATCAATCCGGAGACATGGATACGACTTCTGGAGATATGTAGAAGATATTTTTACATTGGTTGAGTTTAAAATAAATATGTAAATTATTGAAGTGTAGTATAAACTACTGCATAAATAAAGTGAAAGAATTTTGTAAACTTATATTTTCAACTATCCGAAAAGTTATACTTTCTGCCATATTCTGCGACAGCCAATGTCTAGGCCTTTAGTTTATTATATAAGCTTGCGAAATTAACAGGAATTAGCTGCCTAGAGCTGCCTAACTTTATCTGTTATGGTTTTTGGCAACGTAAAACAGGCGGTTGCCGATCGTGCACGCGCGCGTGGCGCCATACGCCATGCCATGGGGCCATTGAACAGCTGCTACTTGAGCAATAGGACTATATCCATACATATACCATATATAATATATATATATATATACATATACAAAATACAAATTCAAGTAAATCATTTATATATCTATTTTTGTAGACATACAACAATACATATATATGTAAGTATATACTAAAGTAATTAATTTGAATCGTCACATTTTATTTATATTTGATACATTTTTATTATATATGTAGGTATATATGGGGCATTCCACGCCAAATCGGACAGTTCAATTTTTTTTCCCTTGATTTTGTCATATTTTCATGTACTCATCAAAAATCGGCTTCTGGTACATTTTGAGATGTTTTTGGTCACCCGTTCAAAAAATATTTGTTTATGTTTTTTTGCTCATAACTTCTTTCATAATAGTCTAAATTCAATTTTTTTTTTCATAACTGTTGTTTTTTATGTACTTTTCAAAAAAAAATACGAATAATTATTGCGGCTACTTATTTGTTACAATAATTAAAATTCATTAAAATTTTGATCTGATCCTTCAACACAAATTCTATACAATTTTATGTCTTTATTACAGGGTCCCATTACGAAGGAGTACATTTGACGAGGAAAGAATTATATCTTATTATAAAGGATAATTTGAACGATAATTTCGCTACGTTATTGAATTTCGTGGAAACTAAAATTTCCGAGAAAAGTGGACGTAAAGTTGTAGTGCCTGAGGACTCGAGAACCGCCTTTTCAATGCTGTTTAATAAAATAAGAACCAGGTGGCAAGAAGCTAATAGAACATCGGACATTTTCTTCAAGAAAAACAGTAAATGGCTTAGCGGGCAGGTATATTTTGCTGTACCTACAGACACTGTTGAGAAAGACCCAGGTAGTAAAAGAGGCCGCCCGTCCCTTGAGTTTACATCGGCAAGTGAAAGGTCAAAACGAAAGAAGACCGAAGATATTCGTAAATCCTCAACCCCGGAAGAATTAGCATACGCTACTCAAATGAGCCTTCGCGCTTCGGGACAATTAGACGCTTCGAAAGTTGTTAAGGACGTAACAATGACGAGTCCTTTAAGAGCTTTTAAGTATCGAAAAGCTTATGCAGTAACGGGTGAAACCTCTTTATCGGAAGAGGCTGCACTTTCCGCTTTGATCGAATGTAAATTGTCAAAGGGAGCTTACCTAACGACGAGAAAAATATCGTTGGCACATAACTGTCGTCTATATCCGTCTTACGAAAAAGTGGTGGAAGCAAAAAAGCGTTGTTATCCTCGGTCTGACGCGATTACCATTACAGAGACGAGTGCAGAAGTCGAATTGCAGGCATTATTAGATCATACAGTTAAACGTATTTTACTAGTCCAAACAGAAGTCGTTGAAACCTTGACTAACGGTAATGCTCGTAATATGGATTTAATTTGCAAATGGGGTTGCGATGGAAGCTCTGGGCAAAGTGAATATAAGCAGACTTTTACTGATGATAGCAAATCAGATGCGCATGTGTTTTTTACTTCGGTTGTGCCATTACAACTCATCTGCATTGATCAACAAACAAAAGCAGAAATCATGGTTTGGAAGAACCCTAGGCCCTCGTCTCCACGATTTTGTAGGCCGCTTAGACTACAGTTTCTGCACGAAGATACAGAGTCCACACTAAATGAAGTTGGAATTGTCGAAGCACAAATAAAGTCGCTTAGTCCACTCCAAACTGTAGTAAGTGGAAAAGATATCTCCATAACGTACAAGTTGGCGTTCACCATGATAGATGGTAAAGTTTGCAATGCTGTGTCATCGACGAAATCTGCTCAACGGTGCTATTTGTGTGGAGCAACCAGCAAAGATTTTAATGCCATCGACGTTATGTTGCAAAAGGAGGTCGTTGAAACGAATTTGAAGATCGGGTTGTCGACACTGCATGTGTGGATACGGTGCTTCGAGTATTGCATACATTTGTCGTACAAACTCGGCATTAAAAAATAGCAAGCACGAAGTTCCGAAGAAAAAAAAATTACCGAAGAAACCAAGAAGAGGATTCAACGCGAATTCAAGAGCGAATTGGGTCTAAGCATTGATCGTCCGAAGCCTGGATACGGCAGCAGCAATGATGGCAACACAGCTCGGCGATTTTTTGAGAATTGGAAGGTTTCTGCTTTGATAACCGGGGTCAACGAAAAAGTAATTAACCGTTTCTACGTTATCCTACAAGTTATCTCGTGTGGCCACAAGATAAATTGTGAACTATTTGAGCAGTATACTATTGAAACGGCAAGAACTATCGTTGCATTATACCCTTGGTACCACATGCCTACTTCGGTACACAAGCTATTAATTCACGGTTCACTGATAATAGCTCATGCGCTTTTACCAATCGGCGAATTATCCGAAGACGCTCAGGAAGCTCGAAATAAAGATATTAAACGATACCGAGAAAACTTCTCGCGAAAAACTTCCAGGATAAAAACAATGCAAGATATTTTCCACCGGCTGCTAATTTCTTCAGACCCGTACATATCTAGCATCCGGCAACTACCGAAGAAACCACTAAAAAGTTTGTCGCCGGAAGCTGTCGCGATGCTGCTCGCTCCAACTATCAATGCTGCAGCACATCAAGGTTTCGTTACAAATAACATCGAATCGGGTCTTGTGGACGATACAAGCTCGGTAGATGGTTCCGACATCGACGACGGCGACGGCGACTCCGAATCCGATGTTCCATTCGACTAAAAATTAAATTCGATTACACGATTTCGAGAATAATGTATTTTAGAACAAAAATATTAATTCCGTAGAAGGCACGGCTCACGTTTATTTTATTATGATTATTATATTTTATATTATATCTCATCCATTTAACAGGATACGTTTTGTGTACCATAATTTGTCTGTCGGATTCGTGATCAGGGACCCTAAAAACCCGCGTATACCAATTTTTGTCAAGATCTGACACCTTTTTCCATCTATGTCCGCCATATTGGATCGGCCATTTTGTTCAAAATTGTTTGGCTTTCTGATTCGTAATCAGTCACTTTCACAACCCGCGTATATCAATTTTCTTCAAGATCTGACACCTTTTTACCATTTATGTCCGCCATATTGGATCGGCCATTTTGTTCGAAATTGTTTGGCCTTCTGATTCGCAATCAGTCACTTTCACAACCCGCGTATATCAATTTTGTTCAATTCAATTATAATAATTAAAATTTAAATAACTAATGCAAGTTATATATCATTGTATACGAAAACGTCATACTAAATAAGTAAATTATTTCATCCTTTTTTGAGTGGTACGGCAGGAGGGAGTTTTTTTTTTAATTTTAAATTTTTTTTAACATACTTGTCTGCCATATTGGATCAGCCATTTTGTTTACAATAATTTGGCTTTCGGATTCGTAATGAGCGACCCTCAAAACCCACATATAGCAGTTTTTGTCAAGATCGGACACCTTTTTAACATTCATGTCCGCCATATTGGATCGGCCATTTTGTTTACAATAATTTGGGTTTCGGATTCGTAATAAGCGACCCTAAAAACCCGCATATACCAATTTTTGTCAAGATCGGACACCTTTTTAACATCCATGTCCGCCATATTGGATCGGCCATTTCGTTTACAATAATTTAGCTTTCAGATTCGTAATCAGCGACCTTAAAAACCCCTGCATACCAATTTTCATTCCGATCGGAGGTTATTTGTATTTACTGCCACGATTTCGGGCTCTGCGTCTACTGTGCGTCGTCCTCGCGTGGCAGTACTTCTTTGTCTTCAGGGCATTTGCCCAGATCTCTGCGCCGTAAAGGAGGATCGAATGGGCCGTCGCCATTAGCAGTCGTCTTTTCCCCGGTCTCGGTCCAGTCGTGTTTGCCATCAGGCGGCTTAAGGATGCTATCCTCTCGGCCGCCTTCTGGGCTGTTTTTTGTATATGAGGCCAGAAGGTTATCTTCGTATCTGGAGTTACCCCTAGATACTTGACTTCCCCCCCGGCCATGATTTTGTCCATCCCGACCCACATGGGGAGTCTCGTCTGTATACGTCTTCTACTAAGGAACGTCAGTTCTGTCTTTTCTGTCGCGAGTTGTAGTCCGTTATCCGTCATCCATCTTCCCACTCGTCGCATCGTCTGGTTCAGTTTTAGCTGTGCCAGATCCGGAGACCGCTCGGTGATCACCGCCGCCACGTCGTCAGCGTAAGCGACGAGGAGTACACCGAGCGGCATTTCCAGCCTGAGCAAGCTGTCATACAGTCCGTTCCAAAAATCTGGTCCCAGTATGGACCCCTGTGCGACCCCGGTGGTGATTTGCCTCGTCACCGGTCCTTCAGTTGTCTCGTACGTAATCTGTCTGTCGGAAATATCCGTGGCCTGTGAGAAACTGAGTTATGTAAAAATTTACTTCTCCAAACTCTCGTTCAGTCCACAGTTTCAGGTCAAGTATCAGGCGTCTTGTCCATCGTCTGGTCGTTTCCGTCGTCCAGCGTGTGTGCCAGTCCGTCAGAGTTTTTTTTCTCTCTCGCTCTGCCGCGATATCCCTTTCGGTCCCTTCGTTGTGTTCGTAAATCCGTTTCCGTTCAGTCGCCAGTAAGTCTATAGGAATCATGCCCGCTACCACGAGTAACGCCTCCGCTGAGACGATCCTATAGGCGCATGCTATCCTCAGTGCTCCTCGTCTTTGTACGTTCGTCATCGTTTTTCTGTATTTTCTGATTGCGAGCGCATCTGCCCATATTTCTGCCCCGTACAGGAGGATAGAGTGGGCTGTCGTCATGAGCAGTCTGCGTGTCGACGGTCTTGGCCCGTGTGTGTTTGCCATCAGGCGGCCGAGCAAAGCTATCTTTCTCGCTGCCCTTTCGGTTGTCCCTTTGATATGAGACCAGAAAGTGAGTTTCGTATCGAGGGTCACCCCAAGATACTTCACCTCTCCTCTAGTCTCAATCTGTTCCGTCCCGATTGTCATTGGTATGATCGTCGGAATCCGTCGTCTGGTCAGCATGACAATTTCCGTCTTGTGTAGTGCTAGGCTCAGTCCGTGTTCTTTTATCCATCTGTCCACTCGTCTCATTACTTGGTTCAGTGTCAGCTGGACCAGATCTGCAGTGCGTTCCACGATCACGACCGCCACATCAACGGCGTATGCGGTTAGTGATGCGTTACGTGACATCTCCAGCCTCAGCAGGTTATCGTACGTCACGTTGCATAGGTCAGGTCCGAGTATAGAACCCGGAGCAACCCCCGCGGTGATCCTTCTTGTCACCTGTCCTTCCTGCATCTCGTACGTTGTGTTTCTGTCGCTGAGGTAGTTCTTCATTACTCGGAGAAGATAAGAAGGAATCCGGAGAGTGTCCTGCAACGCTCCCAGGATATCACCCCGCCTCGCCGAGTTGGAGGCGTTCCTCACGTCCAGAGTCACCAGTATCGTGATGGGTCTGGCTGCGTGGCAAGTTTCGTCCGTCTTCCGAACTGTCTCAATGACCTCTCGGATTGCCCCTATGGTCGATCGCCCTTTGCGGAAACCGTGTTGGTTATCGCTCAAACCTCCGGCCGCTCTTATTGCGTTCGTTAGTCGCGGTCGCAGTAACAGTTCGTACAGTTTTCCCGTCGTGTCTAACAGACTCAGTGGTCTGTAGGAAGACGGCGCGCGAGGGTCTCCCTTGCCTATGCTCAGAAGAACTAATCTCGCCGTCTTCCAGCGCATGCTGAATGTCCCAGTCCTAAGGCATTGGTTGTACATCCCGAGGAGTATTCCTGGTTCGTGGCAAGCTATCAGTCGTAGGACCTCTCTGGGTATGCCATCTGGTCCCGGTGCTTTTCCCATCTTCATAGAGGACGTAGCTTTAATTAGCTCCTCTTCAGTGAAGACAGGAACAACGAGTTTCTCGTCTACGTCCGTCACTTCTCCCCTTCTCGGATGGGTCGGGAAGAGTCCGTCGACGATCTGTCCCATTGTCGTCACGTCCTTGAGTTCCGGCGGACTGCGGGTCCCGAGTCCCTGGGTCACGATTTTGTATCAAAAGCCCCACGGGTCCCGGTCTACTTCCTTGCATAACTGTTTCCAGCAGCGCTTCTTACTGTTCTTAATAGCGTAAGTCAACGTCTTCCGTGCCGTTTTGTACTGTATGGTAAGAGCGGCTGTGGATGACTGGTGTCTTTCCCGTGCTCGATACATCCTTCGCTTTGCCGCAATGCAAAGTCGCCGCAGTTGGGCGATTTCGTCCGTCCACCAGTACGTCATTCGTCTGAGGTATCGAGTGGTCTTGCACGGCATTGATGTCTTGCAGAGCCGTCCGATCAGTCTCATCGTCTCATCGGTGAGTCGTTAGGTCTTTCTTTTCCCCGTCAGTTCGTGAGGTATGGTTTCTGCGAGGGAGGCTGCTTCCAGCAGCTCCCTTGAAAATTTGTCTTCATCCAGTTTGTGTATGTTCAACCACGGTGTTCGCTCAGGTCCGTCGCGTCGTGTCTGTGTAATTTTTGTCACTTCGAAGACGATGTATTGGTGATCACTAGCCGTATAGTCATCGATCACTTGACATGGCCTTATCCGCGACAAGATGCTGTCCGAGATCATAGTTACGTCCGGTATTGAGGAATCGGATGTACGTCGGTCTCCGTCCCGTGTTTGCTACCGTCAGGTCTGTTTGCGCTGTCATCTCCAGTAATAGCCGTCCGCGTTTGTCAGTCCCTGTCATGCCCCATTCAATTGCCCTAGAGTTGAGGACGCCCGCGACCACCAGATCCCCTGGTAGGTCTCGCAGGGCGTCCTCGAGTCTATTCACTCCGTCCTCGAAAGTTCTAGCGGAGCAGTTCGGGGTCAGGTAAACGCTGACGTAGGTCAACCAAAACCGAGTCTCCGGGTTGTGCGGTCCTTCTTGCCTGTCTTTGTCGTGTCTGTGGATGTCGTTGCCGTGGTTGTCGACGTCGATGCTTTGGGCGTTTCTGTCGTCTGCTGTCGTACGTCCGTCGTCGTTCGTTTTTATTTCCGAACGATCGTTGTCCACGAGATGGATTCGGTCCCCTTCACCGGAATTTTCGCCGGCGTTAGTTCCGGACTCATACGCGTAGTTTCTCGTTTCTGTTTCGTCTGTGGTATCACGGTCTCATTATCCACACCGCTCCATCCAGCTATACCGAGTATATGCATTCGATCGCACTCATACCATGTCTCGTCCACAGCTTCTCTGATCTTTGCCATGTTCGTTGTGATCACGGTGCTGATGTTCCTCTGCACTCGAGTCTTTTCTTCCATTTTTACAAGACATTCGTGGATCAGCTGTAGCTGAGCTCGAATCTTGGATTTTGCCGCCTTATTCACCTTATTGTTTTCGTCGAATAAAAAGGCTTCAAGTCCCTCCCGATGTTTTCTTATATCTTCGATGACAAGTGGAACCGTTCTACTCTCTTCCACGGGGAGCGGTGTCTTTTTTCTCTTCCTGTATCTTAATTTCTTTGTCCTCTGAGATCAGATCTAAGGATCGGTCTTCAGTGCCTGTCGACGAACATGACTGTAGCCTACTTCTCTTCCTTAGGTTGATATTTTTGGTCACGTCTATCAAACTCTCATCGTCGGTCACTCCCCTGATATATCCCTTCGCGGATTCTCTGGCTATCCTAAGTTACTCCCCAGTCGATGTTTTTGTCAGCTCCGTCTTCTGCTTATGTTTTGTTTGTTTTAAAGTTTTTTCCATTTTATTCCCACGAATAGGTCGGAATTAAGGTCCGCCCGGGCAGAGCCGCCTTGTCCACGTAAGGTGTAAATACTGCAGGGTTCCACCAGGTGCCCTGTAGGAATCGTTCGCGACCGCAGTAGTTTTCATTGCGGCCATGCAGCCATAGGCACGATACCTCCTACCGTAGCTTTTGATGTTGTGTGCGTTTTTAGTCTGCCTGCTCCCCTTGGACCTGTCCGGCAAGGTCAGACCTGCCAGGACCTGCCGGAGCCCCCGCCGGCTTAGTTCCAGGGTTCATCGCAGAAATGCAAGCCCCCCCCCCACTTGCTCGACGGAACAAGTGAAGAAGAAGATGTGCTCGACGCTTTGGCACGCGAATACCCGGGACAAGTAGACAATGTTAAAGTCCGAGTGCCAAACACGATTTACAGGAGCCAGAAAATCGCTCTTATCGAGATGGATGAAATAAGGGCCACAGAACTCATCTACAAGGGCAAGATCAAAGTTGGCTGGGTCAACTGTAGAATTCGGAAACGGATATGTGTAATGCGGTGATTCAGGTGCTTAGGGTATGGGCATCAAGCCAAAAACTGTAGTAGACGGATAGAAGTAAGCTGTGTTTTACGTGTGGTGAAACCGGTCATAAATGCGCTAAGCGCGATAGGGAAGCGCGGTGTGTTTTGTGCGCTGACAAAGCGCAATCGTCCCACGTGCCGGGAACAGGGAAATGTGCCGCTTTTCGGAAAGCGTTGGAAAGTGCTAAAAACAGGACCCCGAGATGACAAGGGTACTTCAAGGAAATCTGAACAGGAGCAGGATGGCCGACGACCTCCTGACACAAGTAGTGCGCGAAAAAAAATGTGATGTGATTATTATCAGTGAACAATATCGTGATAAAGTGAATACGAGCTGGTACGCGGACAACCTGGGCACTGCAGCCATTTGGGTCCCAAATCCCGGAAAAGGCCGAGTAGAAGATCACCGAAAGGGAAACGGCTTTGTCTGGATTAAACAGAGGGACGTTTACCACGTCGGCTGCTACTTCACGCCCAATGAAGGCATCGGGCAATTTGAAAAGAAGCTCAACAGCCTGGAAGACCAACTGCGGGACATGGAAGGAAAAAGCATCGTGGCTGGAGACTTCAATGCGCGAGCATTCGAATGGGGCATGCCGCATCCGGACGGCAGGGGCAGGCGAATAATGGAAATGGTTTCAAGACAGCTTCACAGTGCTCAACACCGTCTCGACTGCGACTTTCCGACGACCAGGTTACAGGGGAACGATACCGGACATCTCGTTTGCATCGGAACGCGCAGTGCCATGTGGGAGAAAATGGACGGTAATTGAGGACTTCACCAGCAGCGACCACCAATACATTACGTTCGAATTATTTGAGGAAGGAAACGCACCAAGGATCAACAGGGACCTACCACCAAGATGGAACGTAGCCAAAATGGAAAAGCGGAAACTGGGTATAGCGATACTCAACGGACGGAGAATCTCGACGAACGTTGAAAATTCAAGTGCAGAAGAATTGGTGGACGAAACGATGCAGCTCATATTGAAAGCGTGCAGAGCATCGATGCCGAAAATGCAGCAACCAGCGAACAAGCAGGCAGCGTACTGGTGGACCAACAAGATCGCCAGTCAATGAAAACGATGCCTCCGACTGCGGAGGAAAGCAACTCGAGCACGAAGAAGGAATCCAGATGAGGCAGCGATCATCGCGGCACAATACTAAGGCGCCAAGAAGATCCTACAGCGCCAAATTGGCCGCAACAAATCGGAGCGCTGGAATTTCATTATACAGGACGTGAATAACGACCGGTAGGGACTGGGCTACAAGATAGTGATGAAGAAACTGGAAGCTTTTTCGGAAGGAGAGAGCATGGACCGGAATAGGATAAAAAACATTGTAGATACCCTATTCCCGACTCACCCACCGAAGAGCGAAGAGGACCTCGACATCAGGATTGAGGACATCACGTCATTTATTGAGGAGGAGCTGAATGACGCGGTCAAATCCCTGCAGGACAGGAGGGCCCCAGGACCCGACGGCGCACAGTGGGACAGATCTCAGAAAAGTTGGCCAAAAATAGACAGAAGTTTTAAATTTAAACGTACATTGGTATATCAGGGTTTCCGAGGTCGCTGATTACGAATTTCATAGTATAATTTTTTAATTCAAAATGGCGGATCCAATATGGCCGACCAGTTCATTAAAAATTGTTCGGAATCTCATATAAGTTTGTATATAAGGGTTTTTGAGGTCGCTGATTACGAATTGCATAGTATAGTTTCAAAATTCAAAATAGCGGATTCAATGTAGCCGACCACTTCATTAAAAATTGTTCGGAATCTCATATAAATTTGTATATACGGGTTTTCGAGGTCGCTGATCACGAATTTCATAGTATAATTTCAAAATAAAAAATGGCGGATTTAATATGGCCGACCACTTCATTAAAAATTGTTCGGAATTTCATATAAATTGGTATATAAGGGTATTTAAGGCTGCTAATAACGATTATAATATTACAATTGCGAAATAAAAAACAGATTTCGTTTGATTGATTTTTAATTATAAAATTGTTGGATTAGCAGTTATTATGTAATAATGCGTACAGTTAAGAAAATAAGTAAATAAGAAAAAATTGTAAAAATCAGTCGCTATCACTGTCGGGAGAATTATCGTGTTCGAAATCAGAGTCAGTATCATGCTTATCAGAAATTTCTAGAAGATTTTGAGACTCATCATTATCTGGGAAAAATAAAAGCTCTAGGGTCTCCGATGACAAATTTTTACTTTTTTTGGGTTTCTTTTTTCTCATGCTCGAAATAATTGGATCCGAAGATACGAGGAGCCAATGAAACACATCTTCCATTGTATTTGTGCGTCGATTTTTTCTGGAAAACCCTTTACGATATTTTTTGATATCCTTATGTCTGGCTTCCTGAGAATCTTCAGATAATTGACCGATTGGCAATACGGCTGATTCTATGATTTGAGCACTATGTTTTAAAATTGTATGAACTGTCGTAGATATGTAATACCAAGGAAACTTGTCTACGCACATTTCCGCAGTATCATGACAATATTTATGAAATTTATCGACGTTCACTTTATAGCCACATGACATGACCTGTAAGATAACGTGAAATCGATGAATGAAATCTTCGTCCAATCCCAGTATTTGAGCAGACACTGATGAGTTCTCAAAAAAACGACGAGCCGTGTTGTCGTCGTTGGATTTGCCGTATCCTACTTTTGGGCGATCAACAAGAACCCTAGCTGCATCTGAAACCCCTTCTGAATTGTTTTTTTCCGAATCTTGAAACTCTTTTTGTCTTCCGTTGATGGCAATTACCATTTTTTATTCTCGAGTTTATACCATGCGTGTAACGTTGATAATCCCTAATGTAAATTAGAAACGTCAATTACTTTATTTTTTGCTAAATCGATATTATTAAATTGTTTTGACGTCGCTCCGCACAAATAGCAGCGCATAGCTGATGTAGTAGACGTTATAGCATTACAGACCTTGCCATCAATCATGGTGAAAACCATTTCGTAATGCATTATTATTTTTTTTCCATCCTGAACAGTTTCAAAAGGAAGGAGAGATGCAACTTGATCTTCAATATATTTCTTTTCATTTAAAATAGACTCTACATTCTCGTGTAAAAATTGTAGCCTTATAGGTCTATAAAAACGAGGTGACGAAGGCGCAGGATTTCTCCATATCACTACTTCCTTTTGAAATTGATCATCCGTGGATACTAGTTGCAATAGAACTAATGAAGTAATAAAAACATAAGCGTCAGATTCACTTCCATCAGTAAACTTTTGTTTGTACTCGCTGTGCCCTGAAGATCGATCGCACCCCCATTTAAAAATCAACTTGGCAGTTTCTAAAATTGCCGGAGATAATGTTTTTATAGTGTCGTTTTGAACATGTAAAATTCTTTCTGATGTGTGATTTAAGAGTGCTTGTACATTGACTTCCACACGAGTCTCAGTTATCTGTATATTGGATGGGTAACATCGAAGTTTGGCTTGTGTAATTGTTTGATAATAGGGATATATAAGAGCGTTTGTGTTTTTCTCATTGAATTTATAATAAGCATGTACAGATATTTCGATAACTTTCCTTCAACGACATCGGACAATGCCTCATGGGTAGACATTTTAATAATAGGAGGAGTTACTGATAATTTTATCGCTGCATTGTATTTATCAGCTCGCGTTGGTGACTTTGTTATGATTTCTTTGACGATGCTGGCAGCACTAGAGGCCCCAGAAGAACGAAGGCTCATTTGAGTAGCCAACGATAATTCCAATGTTCTTACTGTGTTACGTCAATCAGTGGCTTTCCTTCTTTTGCTTCGATCACTTGCTTTCTCGAACTCCATACTTGGTCGACCACGTTCTTCGATTCCGTGGATTTTGATTTCGCTGTACTCGCTGTCGCCGTACTCGTTGTAGCCGTATTCGAATCCGCAGGTTCTTCATTAGTCGTCCAAACATTCTATGGAGTACATAATGGAATTATTGTGAGAAACTTTAAATCTTACTGTAAGTTTTTTTAATAATTCGAATTAAATTTACATATTTCCGTATTAAATTTCAATACTCACCTTAATAATCGTGGAAGAACAAAGCCACTCTTCATTGTTTTGAAGAAAGCGTTCTGTTGTTCTTTGAGATCGTTTCCATCTCCTTTTAAGATTGGACAACAAGATCTTCAAAGATTGTCGATCCTCGTCATGGATTTGAAAACAACATGCCATCTTTGTAACAAAATGTTGTTCCAAACATTTAAGTTGCGTTGTCAAGTCCGAGTTCAAATCGTTCCGTATGATCTCGAACAGTTCTCGACGAGTACAGATTATTTTATCAATACGCGATTCTAAAATACAGACATAATGCGATGTAATATTAAGTAAGAACACATTTCTCATATAATGAGCTTTATCTATACATATAGAAAGAAAAGTCCTGACTGACTGACTCACTGACTCACTCACTCACTCACTCATCAACGCCGAGCCCAAACCCCTGGGCCTAGAAACTTGAAATTCTAGGGATATATTCCCTTCGTGTCGTAGACGCTCACTAAGAAGGGAATTTTCGAAATTTCAGCCCTAAGGGGGTGTAAAAGGGTGAAATATGTTTTTACGTATTTCTCAATATCTCTTAGGCACGATGAGATATCGCCTTGGTTTCTGCTTGCAAATTTTACTCATACAAATGTTGAGAAACTTATTTCTGGATTTTTAGAAATTCCACCCCTAAGGGGGTGTAAAAAAGTTAAATATGTTTTTACGTATTTCTCCATATCTCTTAGGCACGATGAGATATCGCTTTGGTTTTCGCTTGCAAATATTACTCATACAAATGTTTAAAAACCAATTTCAGGATTTTAAGAAATTCCACCCCTAAGGGGGTGTAAAAGAGTTAAATATGTTTTTACGTATTTCTCTTAGGCACGATGAGATATCGCCTTGGTTTTTGCTTGCAAATGTTACTCATACATATGTTTAGAAACCGATTTTAGGATTTTTAGAAATTCCACCCCTAAGAGGGTGTAAAAGGGATAAATCTGTTTTTACGTGTTTCTCCATATCTCTTAGGCACGATGAGATATCGCCTTGGTTTTCGCTTGCAAATGTAACTCATACAAATGTTTAGAAACCGATTTTAGGATTTTCAGAAATTCCACCCCTAAGGGGGTGTAAAAGGGTTAAATATGTTTTTTTACGTATTTCTCAATATCTCTTAGGCACGATGAGACATCACCTTGGTTTTTGCTTGCAAATGTTACTCATACAAATGTTTAGGAACCGATTTTAGGATTTTTAAAAATTTTACCCCTAAGGGGGTGTAAAAGAGTTAAATATATTTTTACGTATTTCTCTTAGGCACAATGAGATATCGCCTTGGTTTTTGCTTGCAAATGTTACTCATACAAATGTTTAGAAACCGATTTTAGGATTTTTAGAAATTCCACCCCTAAGGGGGTGTAAAAGGGATAAATCTGTTTTTACGTGTTTCTCCATATCTCTTAGGCACGATGAGATATCGCCTTGGTTTTCGCTTGCAAATGTTACTCATACAAATGTCTAAAAACTAATTTCAGGATTTTTAGAAATTCCACCCCTTAGGGGGTGTAAAAGGGTTAAATATGATTTTACGTATTTGCAAACAGAATTCTGCAAAGCATAATTCAGCATTTTGCCCTCATTGGCCGTAAAGGGCTAAATCCATATTTAAAAAAATCAAATAAATATGCATAAGACTGTATAAATATATAAAGAAGAAAAACAAGAGATCTAACAGTCATTATATGACTGTTCATTTCGTAGAAATGGGCTTAAGGCGCACTATTGCCGAAATGCTGTCGTCTTCGATAAATATTTTATTTATTAACAAGTGTGTGACATCTCGATTTCGAGTGTATCGAATCGACAGAAGTCTCTTTTTCACGGTGATATGTTTTTGTCCGTTGTGGCTACATTCGTGTCGACAGCATTAATCTGTCAAACGGCAATTTCTGACCAAACGAGCAACAGAGCGTACGAGCAAAAGAGCGAGCAAGCGAGATCATTATCTAATATCATTATCATTATCATTTTGAAGAAAATAGTGTTTCCAAGGGATATATTTGAAGAGAAGTTATTGTAAGTAAAAAATTAAATAATATTTTTGTGTGCTGACGACGATGATGGAGACGATGACAAAAAAGATGACGCTGGCCATAGACAGCAAACCTAAATGATACAGACGTGTAGTAGTGTCGCAGAAGGAGTTTAATAAAATTCAAAATTTAATACATCGTCGTCGCCGCCATCGACTCCATCATCGTCATCGTATTTATAGTCGTAGTCCTTGTCAGTGTCGTCTTTTTTGTCACTGATCTGAAGATAATTCGAAGTCTGCGGTAGCGACGGCAACCTTCTTTATTTATTTATTTATTTCTTAGCAGTGCTTTTGCATTGAAATAATAATAACAGCAACAATAATTGTTCGAATATACGTTAAGGACGTAGCAAAATAAAAAACTATCTTTTCAACCCTTTTGTAAGCATGAAGGAGCTAACCAGCCACGAGTTACGATGGCTAATTGTTCATTCGTTATATTTTTCTTTCATATGTGCTCTAACACGGTTGCTGTACCGGTTCGAGAGTCAAAGGCACAGTCGAATGGCGACGGTTTAACGCTATAACAGTTTCTCAGAGCTATAAAGCGTACATTTTGATACCAATTATATACGTTTTTGTGCGGATGTAATTCCGCTTAGATGCTCCGACGAATATAATATCACATATCCTTCTATGTAATATAATTTGCATGCATTGATTGACTTGTGATACTCATACATATGCAAAGAAACCATCACTGTTCTCACATTTACTCGAGTATAAACAAATTTGCGCTATAATATTTATTTTTTTAAACATTAGAACCGAAAAGCTTTAAAAATAAATCAATGCCCGAGACTCTTTACCAATATGGAGGCTCGTTACAATAATTAACTCGATGTAAAAAAATGAATGCATAATTCAGCATTTTGCCGTAATCGGCCCTAAAATGTCAAATCCAGATTAAGTTAAAAAATAAAAAAAATCAAATAAATATGCATAAGACTGTATAAATATATGAAAAAGAAAAACAAGAGATCTAACAGTCATTATATGACTGTTTATTTCGTAGAAATGGGCTTAAGGCGCACTATTGCCGAAATGCTGTCGTCTTCGATAAATATTTTATTTATTAACTAATGTCAACGCGTGTAGCTTTGTATAGCCGGACAGACAGACAAACATTCATCTTATATATAAAAAAAATGAATGTTTGTCTGTCTGTCTGTCCGGCCATACAAAGCTAAACGCGTTGACCGATTTCGACCAAACCTTACACAAATATTGTTGAAGACCAAAGGAAGGCGACTGTATATATCGTACCCCTGAAAACCACCCCCTTCATCCCCTAAAAAAAGATTCTTAATAAAATCTACACGCCTTCACTGATTACAACCAAACCAAGCACAAATATTGCTAAGAGCCTAAGGAAGGTCACTGAATATATCTCACCCCTGAAAACCACCCCCTCCATCTCTTAAAGAAAAATTCTTAGAAAAATCCACACGCCTTCACCGATTACAACTGAACCAAGCACAAATATTGTTAAGAGCCTAAGGAAAATCACTGGATATATCTCACCCCTAAACCCCACCCTCTTCACCCCCTAAAAAAAGATTCTTCAAAAATATTCACGCGAATCAACTGATTTCAACCAAACCTTACACAAATATTGTTGAAGACCAAAGGAAGGCGACTGTATATATCACGCCCCTGAAAACCGCCCTCTTCATCCCCTAAAAAAAATTCTTAATAAAATCCACACGCCTTCACCGATTACAACCAAACCAAGCACAAATATTGCTAAGAGCCTAAGGAAGGTCACTGAATATATCTCACCCCTGAAAACCACCCCCTCAATCTCCTAAAGAAAAATTCTTAATAAAATCCACACGCCTTCACCGATTACAACTGAACCAAGCACAAATATTGTTAAGAGCCTAAGGAAAGTCACTGGATATATCTCACCCCTAAACCCCACCCTCTTCACCCCCTAAAAAAAGATTCTTTAAAAATATTCACACGAATCAACTGATTTCAACCAAACCTTACACAAATATTGTTGAAGACCAAAGGAAGGCGACTGTATATATCTCACCCCTGAAAACCACCCCCTCCATCCTCTGAAAAAAATTCGTTTCATATCGTATCATATCATATCATATCGTATCATATCGTATTTCGTTTTGTGTCGTTTTTATGAATGTTAATTGGACTTAAAGTTTTTTCAATAACACTGTTATTTTTACGATTTTTGATAAATGATTGTTGACTTTCCTTAACAAAATGTATTATATGCTATTGAAAATTTTTGCGATATTTGAGAAATAATTTGTGAATTTTTTGCATATTGTATTTCTCTCTGTGCTGTCCCAGATAGCATTTTGACATGCAGTGTATATACATTGCATATATACATCCGCGGATATGACATATCCTATGTACATACAGTGATACACAAACGACGTACATTGCATATCGTAGGGATATGCGAATGCAACGCGCTGTATGTTCAGTGGATATTCATACAATATACATATGTATATTAGCCGAACATTATATGTATATGTTCATATACATATAGATAGTTTCATCGTATACGACACTTCGTCGTTCGCAATATTTCATTGTAAACGCGTAAGTTGCAAGGGCGTATATTCTACGTATATTGAGGCTACTATCCGAAATGCATATGCATACTACATATGTTCACACGATATTCTTAGAATATTCGTAAATGTATCATATATTCATCTACGTGAGTCGTATGTACACGGATTTGATGTATATACATGGCGTATATTTAACGTATATTGAGTTTACTATCCGAAACGCATAACGGTATGGTTCCGGTTCCGATACTATAAGCTTTGTAAAATTCCGGTTATTATTTATTTCAACGTCAGATATGTGAGAGAGAGACGCGCGAGAGAGAGAGAGAGTAACGCGAGAGACACCAAGAACGTGAGAAACGCAAGAGACGCGAGAGGGAGACGGAAGTGACGCGAGAGAAATCTATCTACATAAAACGATAAGTCCTGACTGACTCACTGACTCACTAACTATAAGTTTTGTCCTTTCTCTTCATTGTTTTTTAGTATGTCAATTGAATTTTTAAATATTAATGGGGAGATGGTGCCTCACACTATTATCCCCATCACGGGAGACGGAGATTGCCTGTTCCGGTCCCTCTCATATCTTATATATTATAATCAGTTATTGGCTAGGGAGGTGCGTGAGCTAATCGTCAGGCACGTGGTGGACACCTGGGAGGAGTTCTCCATCATGTCCCACAACAGCGAGGGGGATAACTACACCTGCTCCGCTGAGTACCTCGCTCACATGTCCCGACCCTCTACTTATGGTGGTTTATGCGAACTTGTGGCGGCTGGCCAATTGTTCGAGTTCGTCTTTGAAGTTTACCGCAATGGCGAGCTGTGTGCGAGTGTCGGTGCTGAAGGTCATTCCGTGAGGAGGTTACGTTTTTCGCAGGACCTTTCTAGTGGCCATTTCGATGCGTACCTGCCACGTGAACCTGAAGAAGTGTTTATCTGACTACCTCTTTCCCAGCTCGACTCCTATTTACATTTCTCATAGCCTTTACCTCTTTCCCCGCTTTTCCAGCTCGATTCCCATTCAGACTTCTCACAGCCATCACCTCTTCCTATCCTCAAGAAGGCTCCTGGCAAACGTCGTGCCAGATATTCCGATGTTAAAAGGAGGAAGCAACTTAAGGATGCGGCGAGGAAATATGCTCAGAATAATCCTGCGGTGAACCCCGCTGCGGTGGCCAAGTACCAGCAAGATCATCCTGCGGTGAACCGTGCTGCGGTGGCCAAGTACCAGCAGGATCATCCTGCGGTGAACCGTGCTGCGGTGGCCAAGTACCAGCAAGATCATCCTGCGGTGAACCGTGCTGCGGTGGCCAAGTACCAGCAAGATCATCCTGAAGTGCACCGTGATGCGGTGGCCAAGTACCAGCAAGATCATCCTGCGGTGAACCGTGCTGCGGTGGCCAAGTACCAGCAAGATCATCCTGAAGTGCACCGTGATGCGGTGGCCAAGTACCAGCAAGATCATCCTGAAGTGCACCGTGATGCGGTGGCCAGGTACCAGCAAGATCACCCTGAAGTGCACAGAGTGGCAGAATTTCGATATGAGCAAAGCAATCCTGGAAGACGAGTAGAAAGGCGAGCACTTCCATGGAAAGTCAAGGCTCACTCAGGCATGGCATATGATCCTGACGTGGCTTATGAGGCAGACAGCACTGTAGATCTGGGTTCTATGAGCCACAAATGCATATATTGCAATGCTTTGAAGTGGAAGGAAGAGCCCCGCGGCATGTGCTGCAGCGCTGGCAAGGTGCAGCTTCCGCCCCTCGAACCTCTGCCCGAGCCTCTTTACAGCCTGGTAATGGATATCCACCCTGAGCACGTCCACTTCATGGAACGTATTCGGAAGTATAATGGCTGCTTCAACATGACATCATTTGGGGCTAAGCAGGTTCTACGAGATGGCTTCATACCGACTTTTAAAGTTCAGGGGCAGGTGTAT
Source organism: Cylloceria caligata (assembly GCA_963942595.1). Lineage (NCBI taxonomy): Eukaryota > Metazoa > Arthropoda > Insecta > Hymenoptera > Ichneumonidae > Cylloceria > Cylloceria caligata. Next base: position 46,759,952 of record OZ012706.1, read on the forward strand.
CATTTGATAGGAAGTCTGCTGCCAGCACCTCAACAGGAAGCCCAATTTCTGCAAATGTATTTTGTGGGCGACGACGAAAGGGAAGTACGCTTGAGGTGCAGCAAATTTTCTGACGTCAAACAGGGATTGGTCAAACAACTGCAGAGGATGCTACACGACATCAATAGCTATATAAAGGATCTGAAGACTGCCATGGACAAGGTAGCTCCAACCTGCGAGAAGTTCGAAGTCGTTATCCATGCAGATAAAAAGCCAGCTGACGCTCATGGAGGTCGCTGCAATGCACCAACAGCAAATGAGGTAGCTCTGGTGATTGTTGGTCAGCACTTCAAGCATCGAGACATTGTGCTGCAGAGCCATAACAACACATTGCAGCGCATTAGTGAAATTCATCGATCATACGACGCCTTGCAGTATCCGCTTCTGTTTTGCCGTGGCGAGGATGGGTACTCTATTGCCTTGCCTCAGCGCGATCCTAAGACCAAGTTGCTCCTCAATAAGACAGTCTCCGCAGCGAGGTTTTACTATTATCGTATTATGGTCAGGCAAGGGGAGGTCAACCATATTTTGTACTTCCGCTCCCTTTTCAGTCAATTTCTGGTTGACATGTATGCCAAAACAGAGACTGAGAGGTTGAATTACATCAGGAACAATCAGGCGCAGCTGAGGGCAGACAGCTATATTCACCTAAAGGACGCTGTGAGTGGACAGGATGCTGACGCGGCTCAGCTGGGTCAAATGGTGGTGCTTCCTTCATCATTCACTGGGGGACCTCGCTATATGCATGAGCGGACTCAAGACGCCATGACATATGTTCGCCATTACGGCCGTCCTGATCTGTTCATCACTTTCACCTGTAATCCCAGGTGGAAGGATATCACAAATGTACTGCTGCCTGGGCAAAAGTCTCACGATCGTCATGACATCATAGCCAGGGTATTCCATCTCAAGGTGAAGAAGATGATATCTTTTTTGAACAATGGCAGTCTGTTTGGTAGAGTACGGTGTTTTATGTACTCTGTCGAGTGGCAAAAGCGGGGTCTGCCTCACATTCACATATTGCTGTGGCTAGAGCAGCGCATCTTCTCTGACATGATCGACAAAGTCATCTGTGCTGAAATACCTGATCCTGAGAAAGATCCTCTCCTCCACAACATTGTCAAGGCCAACATGATTCATGGGCCCTGCGGCAGCTTGAATTACAATTCGCCTTGCATGAAAGGAGGTAGTTGCAGCAAGAAGTATCCTCGGCCACTTCTCAAGAACACTCAGACAGGAGACGATACATATCCGCAGTATCGTAGGAGGTCTCCAGCTGACGGTGGCTTCACTGTAGAAATCAATAGGATAAAACTGGACAACCGCTGGGTGGTGACCTACAACCCTGTCTTGTCACGCACTTTCGATGCTCACATCAATGTAGAATTATGTAACTCTGTTAAGTCCATTAAATACATTTGCAAGTACGTGAACAAGGGCAGTGACCAGGCGTCTTTTGCTCTGGAGAATAAGAAGAATGAAGTAAAGATGTATGAGAGTGGGCAGTACATTAGTAGCTCGGAGGCGGTTTGGAGGATATTAGCGTTCCCTATTCATGAGAGGTATCCCACTATTTTTCATCTGGCTGTTCACCTCGAGAATAGTCAGCGTGTGTACTTCAACTCCGACAACTTGGCCGAGAAGCTTAGCAACCCTCCTCAGACAACACTCTTGGCTTTTTCCGAGTTATGCAAAAATGACGAATTTGCAAAAACCCTCCTGTACTCTGAGGTCCCTTCTTACTTTGTATGGGAAAATTACAAGTTTGGGAGAAGGAAGCAAGGGAACGATGTCGATGGCTGGTCAGGAGTGAAGAGAGGCAATGCGCTAGGAAGGGTGTACACTATCCACCCAAGTAACACCGAATGTTATTATCTCCGTCTGTTGCTACATGAGGTTCGAGGTCCAACGTCTTTTTCAGAGTTGAAGATTGTGAATGGTGTCCTTCATCCTACATTCCAGTCTACATGCAAGGCATTAGGTTTGCTGGAGGATGACAATCACTGGGATAGTACTTTGGGGGAACCTGCCCTGTGTGATTCTCCGTTTAAGCTCCGAGAGCTCTTCACAGTGATGTTGGTTTTTTGTCAACTCTCTGATCCTCTTAGTCTTTGGGAGAAGTACAAAGACAGTTTTTTAGAAGATATCACGCGGCAGGTGGAAAGAGAGTTGCAAGATAGTGCGCAGCAGATGAAGGAGCAGGTGTACAATAGATGCCTGGTGCTGATTGAGGACGCAGTGTTAGCTTTGGGAGGACAGGGTTTGCCTCAGTACGGCTTGCCTCAACCAACAAGGTCTGGAAAAGTTTTGGGAAATAAGGACTATCTGAGGGAGACCAGCTACGATACAAACGCACAAGTGGTATCGAATAACGAGGGTTTACTAACGGATGAGCAGCTCGCTGTCTATCGGCAGATCCTTAGCAGCGTTGAGTCAGGTGCTGGGCAGGTTTTTTTCTTGGATGCTCCTGGTGGTACTGGGAAGACTTTCCTCATCAACTTGCTCCTGGCGAAGGTAAGGAGTGATCGTGGCATCGCTTTAGCTGTCGCATCCTCTGGCATCGCTGCTACGCTATTGGAGGGAGGCAAGACGGCCCACGCTGCCTTCAAGCTGCCCCTCAATCTCATTCATGCAGAAACACCTCTGTGCAACATCTCAAAACAAAGCAATATGGCCAAAGTGCTGAGAGATTGTAAGCTCATTGTTTGGGATGAGAGCACCATGGCGCACAAGCGGGGTTTTGAGGCACTGAGCATAACCCTCAAAGACATCAGAGGCAACGATGGAGTGATGGGGGGAGTCACTGTGTTGCTTGCTGGAGACTTTCGGCAGACTTTGCCAGTAGTGCCAAGGGGAACTCGAGCTGACGAGATTAAGGCGTGCATCAAGGCGTCATATTTATGGCCCTTTATCTGCAAACTTTCTCTCAGGAAGAACATGAGGGTCCACTTGAGAGGTGATGTCTCCGCTGGGGAAATTTCCGAACTTCTACTGAAAATAGGGGATGGAGAATATCCTGAGTCCGAGGGAAAGGTGACTATCCCTATAGGCCTGGGCGCAGTAGTGATGACCCTAACAGACCTTTCAACCAGAATATACCCAGATATAGCCGATATCAAGGAAAAGTCTATGGACTGGCTGTGCGAGCGTGCCATTCTGACCCCCAAGAATGATAACGCTGCCATCATTAATGACATTCTACTTAATTCGTTCGAAGAGGCAGAAATGGAATATAGGTATGTGGATTCAGTAATGCAAATGGATGACGCCGTGCATTACCCCGTGGAGTTTCTCAATTCCCTCAACCCTCCTGGATTCCCACCCCACAAACTTCTCCTCAAAGTGGGGGCTCCAGTGATGTTGCTGCGGAATCTCAACCCGCCCAAACTTTGCAACGGCACCAGGCTACGAGTGAAGGCCCTTTATAGAAACGTTATTGGGGCCACAGTGTTCACTGGTTGTGCTCGAGGGGAGTCGGTATTTGTACCACGCATACCACTCATACTATCAGAGTACCCCTTCGAGTTCAAGAGGCTGCAGTTCCCCCTCAAGGTCTGCTTTGCTATGACCATCAACAAGTCCCAGGGGCAGTCGCTGAAGATGGCAGGGATTGACTTAAGGGAGGAGTGTTTCTCACATGGACAGTTTTATGTGGCCTGCTCCAGAGTGAGCTCACCAAGCAGCCTGGTGATTCTACCACTTCAGGGAAGAACTACTAATGTGGTCTACAAAGAAGTTCTTCAGTGTTATGACATGTGTTAAGGACCACCTCGGTTAAGGACGACACCGAGTAGGGAATAGGGAAAGCCATCCCCGGGATAATCCATAACAATCCAGCGTTATTGAAGTGGGATTATCGCAAATAAAGTAGAGGCGTGTGATATCGTGCGAAAAGGAGACGAGCATCGACGCACAACGGGCGCGTGCAACAGGCGGGAAAAAGAATTCGCAACAACGTGAAAGGAGACGAGCATCGACGCACAACGGGTGCGTGCAACAGGCCGGAAAAAAGATTTCGCAACAAAGTGTAAAATAAAGACAAAGTGTAAATTGAAGACAAAGTGTAAAATAAAGACAAAGTGTAAAATAAAAACAAAGTGTAAAATAAAGACAAAGTGTAAAATAAAGACAAAGTGTAAACTGAAGACAAAGTGTAAAATAAAGACAAAGTGTAAAATAAAAACAAAGTGTAAAATAAAGACAAAGTTTAAAATAAAGACAACATGTAAAATGAAGACAAAGTGTGATACTACAAAGTAAGGACAAAGGCAGTAATAGTAGCGCGTGGGGGAAGTCATCTGGTATTTACGAATCGTCAGGACAATCGATCGCCGACGTAAGTATCGATGGAGTACTCGTACCCGATCTACCACTATGCGTAGTGGTAGACGAGACCCAAACGATTACAGAAGAAATTACAGAAAAACGAAGAAAGAAGCGAGAAGCAAGAAGAACGAAATTCAGAAGAAATTATGAAAAAACGAAGAAAGGAGCAGCAAGAGCAAAATTCAAAAGAAATTGCAGAAAAACGAAGAAAGAAGCAGCAAAAGCAAAATTCAGAAGAAATTGCAGAAGAAATCATAGAAGAAAGAAGCGAGAAGCAAGAAGGAACAACGCCAGATGAAACTAGCAGTGAAGGCGAAGCTAAGGAAGACACGACGATGGGGAAAAGCAAAAAGCCCTTCGACGACAACAAGAAATTGTCGACTTTTAACGACAACCCAAGCGGGAGGAACACCATAGCGAAAGGAACCCCAACCCCACAGCTGAGAAGACAATTAGCGCGAGTGCGCGTCAGGTAGCGAAACGATACGATCGGTGATATTAAGCAAAGAAGCCAGGTACGACGCCACGCGGGCGGTCTACTACGCGTTCAAGTGCAACGATGTGCCGAGTCTCATAGGCTACGACGAGCCATCGAACGTGCGCAGCACACGGAAGGACGACACCGAGTAGGGAACAGGGGAAGCCATCCCTGGGATAATCCATAACACATGGTAAAGAAGTTAAAGTGAGGTTTTTTAGCCGGTAGGAGTCCGGCACTACCCCGGGTGTCCTCTTACAAAGGACCCGGGGTGTCCATGAAGGATTTTTCCTCACTAAAGAAAAAAAAAAAAAAAAAACAAAAAAAGTAATAAGATTTAATGTAATGTAATGTATTATACTATAATGACAAATGTAATGTAATGTATTCATTACATTACATTAAATCATATTACTTTTTAAGCCAAGAACGCGTTGTAGAGTCGTTATAGGCAAAAGTAAGCGTTGAGTACAGATGTGCGGCATTGTTTTGACCTATTTAGAAATTACATTTAAAGATACCCGTGGCGAAGCACGGGTAATAAGCTAGTTTAATTATAAATATGAAAAATGATATGTATACACAATAATATTTTCGCGGAGTATTATTCGAATGATTAATTGCAAAAATTATACAAATATAATTATACATTAAAATAAGACACACGGTATATAAATATATTGTAACCGTAATTTCCAACGCCACCAACCCAAGTCCTTGCGGATGGTTACGAAAGCCCGTGTACTTGCGTGCATCATACGCGAGACAATTATATCTATCTCCAAACGTACACATCGACTCACCATACAATATGTGCCTGGTCCGGATAACAAAAAATAGGTAAAAATAACATAGGTCATATAAAAATAAATAACGAACGAAATAAGGTAAATGCAGTTGAATAAATTTTTTAAAACCAAGGAACTAAACTAGGTAATGAAAAATTGAATAACAAACAAAAAAAGTCAAACGCAGTCAAATTAATAAATAAGACGGACGCAATTATATAACTATGAAGAATAACATTAAGTATCCCAGGACATGTTTTCGCTGTTTCCACTTTATTTGAGAATCCGTCCAGATGTAGTTGAGCGAATCTGTGAATGTATTGAAAATTATGAAGCTTCACTCACGACAGGGAAAAAAGAAACAGACTGCAGGATGTTTTGTAGAGAAAGTGGTTCATTTTACCATCCGCTTGGCGGTTACAAAATATGTCAAATTTAGAAGAATATAAATGATATAAGAAGATATACACAAAAAATAGAAAATTAGAAAGTGTATGCAAATAAATAAATTGAATTAATTTTAATTTTGATTTTGATTCGAGTGACCAGCACACAATTGTATTAATTGTGCGCTGTCTGTTAATAAGTGAATTGTACTGTAACGGTAATTTCAACGTTATCATATATTTTATTTTTCGTGGGAATTCGGGCTCGACACTGGACTAATTAATGTAGACTTCTAAGTGGTGAAAAATGATGTTTTATTGGTGAAAAGAAGTTTATCGCCAGACCTCCTTCTTTTTATTTTACAATTATCAGATTTCCGAGGATTCCCGTTGACGCTTGGGATGCACCTATTAATTTCACTATTTATATATTTTATTGGTGATGCGCGGGTTCTCGGTATTACTCGAACGTCTATTATGATTCGTGGCGCAGTTCCACTATAACTATATTTCGTTCGTCGCTATACCTATCCCGCACAGCTTGCTGTCCTCGCTCGCACTCACTCCTTCATTACTCGGTGTACACAGTATTATCCGATATTTTTCGCACTGAGATCTCACTTCTTGTTCACGCCAATTTGCATTTTCTCTTTTTATAGGGTGTAAGAACCCTATTTACAATTCTTTAGCAGTCTTACGCTTCTCTAGCTCATCCACTCGTCTTATTTATTCTATGTATTAGTTCTATTTATTCTATATTTAATTACGATTATCCTATTCCTATATTACTGAATTTTATCTTTAGGTCTCGAAAATCAGGGAATTCCCTCGATTTTAGTTATGATTATTTCCTCTTATTTGAACAGAAATTCTGAGAATCCGTGGGTTCGAGCTTCGGTTCCCCACTCACATACACCGCCACACGCACACGTTCACTACTTGTACAGAGTGTATAAACTCTGTGTACAATTCTTTCTCACTTCTATCCGTTTCACGTTCGCTCTGTCGTTCTTCCACTCATCTGCTCGTATAATTTCCGTCGCTATGGCTGGTTTAAAAACCACCCGATTTAATATGTTGCTCCTTTTCACGAATCTCCTAATTTAATGCATTAATCCTATTCTCTTATAAATTCTACGCCTACACGTATTCATTAATCCTATTCACACCCATGGACCTGCACCCTCCCTTAAGCTATCCCTATTTTACTTTATTGCTAATTTTGTTTTAATTTCACTAATTCGTTATCTCGTTCTCTATGTTAATCCTGATTCAGTTTTTCCACTTTATATTGCTGCTATACTAGCTTCGAGGATAAGAGAGCCTCCTCTCCCCGCGCAGGCTCTTTTATACGCTTCCCCTTGTGCCATTCCCCTCTCGCCACTCTTCATCGTACTTTTCAAATCTATCGCATCTTTTCGGCTTTTGCGATCTACCGTTGCCGCGCTCTCCGCCTTCCCCTCACCTCTTAGCCAAAACTGTTGGTCGCTGTCCTGCTGTTATGTCAACGAGGGCATTCCGATGACGTGACGTCGCACGTTTTTCACGCGAGTTCGACGGCCTATTGCCCGCGAACCTCGGTACACTTGTACCGAGTCTATCGCCCAGGTGTTTTTACTTCCTCGGAATCTATACCAGTTCTCATAACCGTTCGACCTAACCCCGTGGAAGACAGTATAACTTTATTATACTGTACGATCATAATTGCCGCATCTCTTTCTATGTTCACGCGTGTAACTATGTTACATTATCCCCCCCGATCTTTGGAGGAATCGCCCTCGCTACTCGTCCGAAGATCTCCCCCTCAAATTCGTTTTTTTATATCACTATTACTATCATGATCATCTACATTTTGTTTATTTATTTTTCTTTTATATTCTGTACCTTTATACTTACTGCCCCAACGATAGCTGACCGCCGTCCAGTCCTAACTTCTTCTCGATTTTGCTTATCAACTAAATTATAGCTATTTCTTATTTCCAAAGTGTAAACAACAAGATTCTCTTGACATTTCGCCGCACTTATCATCTACCGCTCTCTTACTCCTAAAGTCAGAACACGAATAAATTCCAACACGAGTATGTATGTTTTTTTTTTTTTTTTTATTTATTTTATTATATTATTTTTTTTTTTTTTATTGTCCGTCGCTGTCATTTTCTTGGTCTCCGTCTCCGTCCGTCTCGTCAGTCTCCGTCGGTGCAATTACTCCCCAGTGTATCAACGTCGAGGTCGTCTCTTCATCTGGGTCAGGCGTTGTCAGCCACTGCATCTCCTCCTCATCCTCTTCTTGGATCCCGTCCTCAGATTCGGTCCACTCGTCCTCCGTTTCGTATCCTGATTCACTGAATGTCCTTGTTGGGCCGCCATCAGTCGCCTCCCGTCTCTCTCTTTGACGTTCTTCTCGGAAATGTTTCCCCAGGAACCCTCCGTCGCTGCCAAACTCGTATTTTGGATTTCTCTCGCTCGTCCTCGCTTCGCCCATCTGAATTAGCGCCTCCCCGACGTCGTACCCTTTGTTGTCGTGTGTCGCGTGGATCTCCACCCAGATGGCTTCGACCGTCGGATCCAGCTCATTCACGTATAAATCGATGGTTCCTGATGTGCTTAATTCGATGAATCGATCCGTGGCTTTTTTTGTCCATTCGGCCCCTTTTGGACCCAGTCGATCCATGCCACAGGCGACGGCAAAATAGGGCTCCCCCAAGTACAATGGCGGCGGGGTATGGAGCGTGTCCATCTCCACCGCTATTCTCCGAGCGAGATCGCCCAACCATACCCAATACTTTCCATCGCTCCTTCTCCCCATGACCGTGCCCCGGAAAAACGCGTGCTGCCGTGCGTCTTCCTCGTCCAATAGCAAGAACAGCACTGCCCTTCCGGGATAAGCTTCCTCCTCCAGAATCGCATGGACTTGATGGTGATCCCGGGGCGTCTCCGCCACGCTTCGCAGGAATGCTTCCCGCCGTTTCTCTTCGTCTCCTCTCCAGATATAAAATCTGCTTGGGCTATCCACCCTTATCACCTCTGCGGTGTTCGGCTCACCAGGAATCAGATACTCTACTAGGTTTTCGATGTATCGAGCCATTTCTTTATTATTATTTATTTTATTTTTCTTTTTTTTTTTTTTTTAAAAAAAAACAAAAAAAAAGAAACTGTATTATTCTGCACTTGTTATCACTGTATTCGCTTTCTGCTACTAGTTCGATCGTTTTGTGGAGCGGTAGTCAGGTCCCTCCCTTTTATATCCTCTCCCGTACACTGACTTCTTCTGATGGTTAGATTCCCCTCAAATCGTTCGTCCGAGCCAATTAGGTGTTCTATTTTTCGTTCCTCTCACTCGAGTCACCCTACTTCCTTGGAAACCGTAGCATTCTTCTTGGGAATACCGTTGACCGTGACGTCAGAGCTCTATCCCGAGTCCGAGGCTTCCCGATCGCTGTGTTGGCGTCGACTCGATTTGAACCAGCATTACCTCGTTGTTATTGTTTCGCGTACTTGTCTCTCTTCCTTCCATGCTAGCTGACCCCGTTGTATCCTCCTTTTTCTTCTCTGTCTTTTCTGTCTCTGTCCGATATCTTTTAAACATACTCGCGTGAAATCGACCACGCTCTTTCTTATTATCTAAATCTATAACTAAATAAGTCGCTACACCTACGCATTTCTTAATTCTATATGGTCCTTCATACAAGGGCATGAACTTGGATGTTAACTGTTTTAATGGATCTGATACATTTAGCGCTTTGACAAGCACCAGATCGCCTACTTCATAATTCGTTAACCGATGTGTTGCGTCGAATTTCTCTGCCCGACGCAGGCCTTTCCTTCTCAGTCTCTCTCTCACAATCTCAATTTTCATTTCATAAGTCACTCGATCCTCTTCCTCTCGCAATATGCCCATTTGTTTATTCCAGTCCCGTAGCGGCTTCCTCTTGCATTGTAGTTCCAACGGTGTAAATTCTGTTGTGTCGTGATGGCTCTCGTTGATACAATTTTCGATTACTCTTATCCACTTAAACCAACCTGCATGGTTATTTGTTAAAAAAACTCGGAAAAATCTTCCCAGTTCTCGATTTACTCGTTCGACGATATTTCCTTGGGGGTGTCGTATTGAGGAAAATACAGCCATGATACCCTCGTCCTTGAGTTTTTGTAACCAGTTTTTAGCCGTGAATTGCGTTCCGTGATCGAACTGAATTCTCCGTGGCTTTCCATATTTTGGAATATAATCGTCGAATATTCGTTTAATCACCGTCGACGTGTTCGCTTTCTTCATGGGATATAGAGCGACGAATTTGCTAAATGCATCCAGTGTCACCAGGATATGTCTGACTCCACCCACCGATGCAGGCAAAGGCCCATAAAAATCTATCGACACTAAATCCCCCGGTCCTTCCGGTATTATATTTTGCATCGCCGCGTAACTGGTCTGCACCGCGATCTTATTCCTTTGGCACACATCGCAAGTAGCTAGCAAATTCCGGACCATCTTTGCTAGATGTGGATATGTGAAATCCTCTTCTAGTATTCGTGAACACTTCTTGGCACCCAGATGTCCATACATGGTGTGGCACGTCTTTACCATCTCTTGAATCATACTTTTTGGTATTATCACCCGCCAAATTCCGGTCTTTGATTTTTTTTGTAAAATTCCTTTTTTTAGTCGGTACTTCTGTTCTTCTGTCTCTTCTTTCTCGACGGCCAGTAAATCAATGATGATCCGCAAATCCTCCTGCTCTTTCTGTATGTTTTTTAAGTTCTTCAATTTCCTCGCTAATTCGCGTGGAATTTTTTCGGCCAAAATTCCCGCGATCTGCACAATTCGATTTTTCTCAGTCAGGGATGCGTCCCCGTTGTCTCTCATCCGGCTCAATACATCCGCCACCACATTCGCTTTTCCTGAGACGTGTTCGACTTGTATATCGTAGTCCTGTATAGCTAATGCCCATCGCATTAATCTTTCCGCGGTAAATCGGCATGTCTTCAAAAAAATTAATGCTTTGTGGTCCGTCTTAATGAATATCCGTGCTCCTTTCAAATATGTTCTAAATTTTTGTAGTCCCCACACAATTGCTAGTAATTCTTGTTCCGTGGTCATATATCCAATCTCCGCTCCTTTCAATGTTCGACTGGCAAAAGTCACCACTCTTACTTCTCCGTCCTCGTCTTCCTGTGACAGAATCGCCCCAAGCGCGTAGCCACTCGCGTCCGTAGTAAGAGTATATGGTTTTCTTGTGTCCGGGAATCTGAGTACCACATCTTGACAAAATAAATCCTTCACTTTTTTAAATGTATTTTCCATGGCCTCATTCCACTCCCACCGTATCCCCTTCCGTAGAAGATTCAATAATGGTGCTGTCTCGTGCGCATGGCGATTTGTAAATTTTGTGTAGAAATTTACAAGCCCTAGAAATCCTCTTAATTGCTTTATTGTCCGAGGTGGTGGGTATTCGTGTATCGCTCTAATCTTCTCAGGGTCCGGCTTCAGTCCCTCCGTGGTCAAGATATGCCCGAGAGAAATCACTTCTTTCCTAAAAAAATGTGATTTACTAAATTTTAAAGTCATTCCATGCCGATGAAATCTCTCAAATAATTTCTGTAGATGATCCAGGTGTTCTTCATATGATGTCGACATGACTAATAAATCATCGACAAAATTAATAACAAAATCCAGACCTTCGAGAACGACATCAAGGGCTCTTATTAGACTAGCCGTACTAGTTTTCAAACCGAACGGTGTAACTGTAAACTCATAGCACTTTCCGTTGTTTTGAAACGCTGTATATTTTCGCGATTCCGGATGAAGAGGTATTTGCCAGAAACTACTAGTTAAATCCAGCGTTGACATTATTGTTTTTCCACCACACCGTTGAAAAATTTCCTCAATAGGGGGTGCATTATTATAATCATTTATTAAGTAATTATTCAGCTCTCGTGCATCGAGACAGAGGCGAACCGAATTATCACTCTTCGTGACCGGCATCAATGGATTTATGTATACACTCTCGGACTTTTGTATGATTCCCATTCTTAGCATTCTTTCAATCTCTCTCTGTACCCTCTCTCGTTGCGTTAACGACACGGGATATGAACGGTGGAAATATGGCTTTGGATCTTTTAGCAACAGTCTGTGCTGATATTCCGTCATCCGTCCCGGTATCTTATCAAATATTTCTCTTCTCTCTTCTACCATTCTTTTAAACATCCTTCTGATTTCCGGCCTCACGTCCCGGCATTCCTTCATTTTCTCTTCAAATTCTTCCTCCGTTAAACTAACCTCTGCCTCCTCTCCATCCTCAGCATTTTTCTTCATGTCGAACGTGGTACCTATCATATTTATCTCAGACGACTGCACATTTTCTGGATCGATATATCGCCAAATTCCATCCTTTAATTCTGCCACTACCTTATCGTCGACTGCTACAACTCTATTTTGAGCGTCGACCGATATCTTCAACACCAGCATTGCGTCTATACCAATTAGTACCGGCCTAACTAATCTTGGTACCACCAGCATTTGTAACGTTCCATTCGAGCCATATGCCTCCGCCTCGACCATTATCTGTTTCTTGATGCGTTCGGTCTCCCCCCCAAACGCTCCGACCACCTGCGTTGACGTCACCGGTAGCACAGGGCAATTTTTAAGGACTTCTTCATTCTTTAAAAAAAATTCCCCGGAAACGCACGACACCTCACTTCCACTATCAATGAGACACAGCGCTGAGATTCCAGCAATCCCCACTGGTATCTCCGGACACCTGGGATGAGTCTCGTCGTACCACTTCCTCGGGCCACTCTCCATCTCCTCGTATAAATATTCGCGTGGATTTTCCATGAGCGTTGAACACATCCTCTGCTTGACCTCTTCCTTGTCGTCCACCTTCGGTGCTGGCCCTCTGATATCCAGTACTCTCTGAATTCCGGCAACGTTTTCAGGCCACATATTCTTCTTACTATCACACGCGCCTTTACCGTCTTCCTGAACTCGGCTTTCCACAGACTCAGCCTGCCCTCGCCGTTCGGTGTTCTTCTCTACCTCTCCCTGCACCGGCTGTTCTTCACTCCTGCCCCGTTCTTCTCTTCTTCGTAGGTTCCTCACTCTTCTCTTCTCTCTTTTCCTCTCGTTCATTTTCTGTCTAATGCTTTTTCTTCCATCCTTCAGCGTTGCGCTCCGCTCCTCCACGTCGATGTTCATTTTTCTCTTTTCCTCGGGCGCAACGCTTAAGCGTTTCCCGAATTTCTGTTTACCACTCCCGAGCATGCTGGTTCTGGTTCTCGTGGGATCGTGTGTGCCACGAATGGACCTTGCACCGCACGATTTATGCTATTCATTTGCCCGTTCGGCGGCTGCTCCTGTCTCTGTGGTCCAAATTCCCTCGTTCCGTTATTTTCCGGCCTTTGAAAACCTTCGGCCCGATTTTCTTGCCAAACAGGTCTTGGTGGTTGCCATGGTCCGTTATTTTGCCACGGTGGTCTATCCCCCCGACCACCTGGCCGTCCTGGCGACCATGGACCACCGTTGCCGCCATTGTTTGCAGTATTTTCCCGATTTTCATAACGATTATATGGGCGTGCCGTCTGCTCACGCACCGCTCCTCTATTAAAATTCCTCTGCGGCTCTTGAGACACGTATCCCCCGGTACGACCAGTCACTCTTCGGTAATTTAGTGGACCGGCCACGTCGGTGCTCTCCAGAAGTTCCAAAAATTCGTCGATATCGCCGATTTGTCGAACTCTTACAGCACTGCGTACCTCTTCATCGAAATGTTTAGCAAGACGACGTATAATATCTTCATCGCTCAATTTTTCACTCAAATCTCGAGCATTTCCGATAACACGAGTTGCATATTCGGCCCGTGTTAACGACTGGCCTTCTGTATAAAAAGATCCAAATTCCAAATTCTTCTTTACCTTGTCTTGCATATCACGAGCCCAGTACCTTGCGCGGAATTTTTCTTCAAATGTCTGAAGGTCGTGTACTGCGCCCTCCACCACGAGCCACCAATCGTTCGCCACTCCCTTCAAGGCAGTTCCGATCGCGTGCCGAATTTCCGTATCCTCGATTCCCCCTGCGATGCAAAATTCTCGAAATTCTTTTAAAAATCGCATTGGTCTTTCCTTTCCGTCACCATTATACGTGGGTGGTTTCTGCGCAGTCGTATACAGCCGAGTGACGTTCAAACCCCCTCCAATAGTTTGTCCGAAACTCACTGACGTATTGGTTCTCCGTGTCGACTCTTCTAATTTTTCGATCCTTCTATTTTGGTTCTCGGTAATTTCTTGTGCTGCTCGGATTTCGGCCATCATTTCCTGTGTCCTTTTTTCCAATTTTTCCATAGTCACCTTCTGACCCGCGACCTTTTGTTGGATATAGTTATTAGTGACGTTTTGATTTTCCAGTATGTTTTCCTGCGCTTCTTTGATTTTTCTATCCGTCCGGCACTCTACTGCTGCGATCCCTTCTTTCAAAGCGTCCTTCGTGGACTCTCTCAGAATTGAGATTCTACTCGTACACTCGTCTCTTATTTGTTGCTGTACCCTTATCACCTCAGCGAATTTACCATCCATCTTTTCCTCCATCTTCTGGAACAGCTGTACGATCTGGCCCACCTCCACCGGATTCGGTAACACGGTCATTGTTCTGTCGGTAGGTATCGGTGTACTGCCGTCCTCCCCGTTTGTACGGCCATCCGCGAGCTCTCCCAATATATCCTCGTTTTCCTCAATCGATCTGATCGCAGAAAACCGCTGAATATTTCTTCTATCTATCCGCCGCCTGTCCTCTAATAGATTTTCCGCCGTCGTAGACTCCCACTCATATGTTGGGCCTACTCCAGCCTCCCCCTCAGACCGATGCTGCTCCTCCATGCTCTCCATCATTCTTAATTGTTCGATCTCAGTTGAGACATTTATATTTTCGTTCGGTTCCATGTCCTGAATTTTGCTGAATTTATTTTCTTAACACGCGTCCGATTTAACCACTGCAGTCCTTCTTAGTTGTGTCGAGCCCCACGTTGGGCGCCAAATGTAACGGTAATTTCAACGTTATCATATATTTTATTTTTCGTGGGAATTCGGGCTCGACACTGGACTAATTAATGTAGACTTCTAAGTGGTGAAAAATGATGTTTTATTGGTGAAAAGAAGTTTATCGCCAGACCTCCTTCTTTTTATTTTACAATTATCAGATTTCCGAGGATTCCCGTTGACGCTTGGGATGCACCTATTAATTTCACTATTTATATATTTTATTGGTGATGCGCGGGTTCTCGGTATTACTCGAACGTCTATTATGATTCGTGGCGCAGTTCCACTATAACTATATTTCGTTCGTCGCTATACCTATCCCGCACAGCTTGCTGTCCTCGCTCGCACTCACTCCTTCATTACTCGGTGTACACAGTATTATCCGATATTTTTCGCACTGAGATCTCACTTCTTGTTCACGCCAATTTGCATTTTCTCTTTTTATAGGGTGTAAGAACCCTATTTACAATTCTTTAGCAGTCTTACGCTTCTCTAGCTCATCCACTCGTCTTATTTATTCTATGTATTAGTTCTATTTATTCTATATTTAATTACGATTATCCTATTCCTATATTACTGAATTTTATCTTTAGGTCTCGAAAATCAGGGAATTCCCTCGATTTTAGTTATGATTATTTCCTCTTATTTGAACAGAAATTCTGAGAATCCGTGGGTTCGAGCTTCGGTTCCCCACTCACATACACCGCCACACGCACACGTTCACTACTTGTACAGAGTGTATAAACTCTGTGTACAATTCTTTCTCACTTCTATCCGTTTCACGTTCGCTCTGTCGTTCTTCCACTCATCTGCTCGTATAATTTCCGTCGCTATGGCTGGTTTAAAAACCACCCGATTTAATATGTTGCTCCTTTTCACGAATCTCCTAATTTAATGCATTAATCCTATTCTCTTATAAATTCTACGCCTACACGTATTCATTAATCCTATTCACACCCATGGACCTGCACCCTCCCTTAAGCTATCCCTATTTTACTTTATTGCTAATTTTGTTTTAATTTCACTAATTCGTTATCTCGTTCTCTATGTTAATCCTGATTCAGTTTTTCCACTTTATATTGCTGCTATACTAGCTTCGAGGATAAGAGAGCCTCCTCTCCCCGCGCAGGCTCTTTTATACGCTTCCCCTTGTGCCATTCCCCTCTCGCCACTCTTCATCGTACTTTTCAAATCTATCGCATCTTTTCGGCTTTTGCGATCTACCGTTGCCGCGCTCTCCGCCTTCCCCTCACCTCTTAGCCAAAACTGTTGGTCGCTGTCCTGCTGTTATGTCAACGAGGGCATTCCGATGACGTGACGTCGCACGTTTTTCACGCGAGTTCGACGGCCTATTGCCCGCGAACCTCGGTACACTTGTACCGAGTCTATCGCCCAGGTGTTTTTACTTCCTCGGAATCTATACCAGTTCTCATAACCGTTCGACCTAACCCCGTGGAAGACAGTATAACTTTATTATACTGTACGATCATAATTGCCGCATCTCTTTCTATGTTCACGCGTGTAACTATGTTACAGTACGTGGTGCAGCCAGCGCTGCATCGCACGCCACGGAATGAGAAATGTGAGTGCTTATAAGATGTCACTCATTCCCAGTAAATTCTCTGTAGAATTGCAAAAGAGAATGTACAGAGAAAGAGTGAGAGCACTTGCAAATATAGTGCTTGAGTGCTCGATGTGTGATATGAAAAAACGTGATGCAGTCAGCGCTGCAAAGCATGGCAAAGTGAGATTTTGAGGATGCACAAATCATTAGAAAATATTCACAGTACTTTCCCAGCAATTTTATTGGGGGAAAGTACAGTGAATAATAGGCACGCGTGCAATTATATTAATCCAGCAGGCAAAATGTGATGAGGAAAACGTGGTACAGCCCGTGCTGCAGAGCACGCCACAGAATGAAAACTTTATGTTAATGTTCCGATGAGATTTACTCGCCTCACCGTCATGGAATTTAGAGAAATTGTAACGATGTACTCTTACCGTGTATTTGAGTTCTGGTAAGCGCGAAAATGTTGAGAAGATCCGGTGAGATGGTGAAAAGTCCGAGCGAGTGTACCGAGAATGTGTGCGCTGTCCAAGCGGGTTTCAAAGAAATGTCAGATCTTACAATACGGCTGTGTTTTACAAACGAGTGGTTGTGCGCTGAAGTCAACTGTGTGAGATAACCGGTGAGCGAAGCCGAAGTCAAGCGAGAGAGATAGCCTCTCCCTTAACGCGGCACGCCTGCCAGGCACAGCCTCACCTCTGCAAGGCCCTGCCTCGGCCATCTCCGGCATAGCCGAGCGCAGCATGCTACACAGCAGCAACAGGAAGACGCACGGCGAATATCGATCGCCATGCACCAGATGATTATCCAACACATTGTTGTACCGCGAACTAATTCTATGCACATTATTTCGCCATTGTCCTCCTTTCGTGAGGACCGCTCACCAAAGTAGAACAATGTGCAAACGTAAGCATCGAGCTGCCCGCAATGACTGCAATGAGCTCGAGCTTGGAGTTTGCAAGCTAAGATTATTATGAAATTATTACGAATCCATTCGACACTCGATATCGGTCAATGGAGAAAATTAACTGCTTTGCCGAAATCAGTCTACAGTTGGACATCAACCTGAACGGTTGATCGCGAATGATTAAATTCGAACGGTAGATTCACATGCGAGACGTTGGTTCCTCGTACGGTCTCGTAACCACAGTTTTATTGTATTAAACTCTTTTTACTTTTAAATAGACAACGGGAAGTAGCCGTTGCCTATAATAAACATTCCCATTTTTACATAAATTCACGTCTACACGAATTACTCCAGTTTCTACTCCTAATCGGCAAACGATCCCAAAATAATAACTTTTTAATATTATACCGATTACCGAGTTATCCAATAACGCGGTACCGGCATAACAACATTCACTCTCTCGATAGATAATTCGATTGCGAAAAAACAACACATGACATCCAAAAATTCAAATAAGAATGCGACTCTCCCAACGGTATTCTCAAAGTCATAGACGCCCATTCCTCACACCCGATATCGCTATCGTTTTAAGGCACACTCACACCGCGTACGTGAAACCCAACGCGTTCAAATTTACAATATTGAAATATTAAAAAAAAAAACAAAGTAATGGAACCCCTTCGACGATCGTTACG
The DNA here is from genome assembly GCA_963942595.1 of Cylloceria caligata. Taxonomy (NCBI): domain Eukaryota; kingdom Metazoa; phylum Arthropoda; class Insecta; order Hymenoptera; family Ichneumonidae; genus Cylloceria; species Cylloceria caligata. The sequence continues at coordinate 46,778,162 of OZ012706.1, forward strand.
TTCTCGTGAAGCGAATCACTTGTAATATTTTTATTACCGGACGGTAGCTGTTTGACCGCACAACAAAAGACGTTAAATTCCCGGCACGATAACACGCCATCACGACATTATAGCTCGTGTTTTCTCATAAAAAATACTTAAGCTAACTCCCACACTCAAACCAGAGACGAACGATGGCCTTACCGAAAGTTTGCAGCTACGAGAGCTTCTCGAGAAAAGGTCTCGCAGTGGTCCAGAATCGCGGTGGGCAAGCATCAGTTTTCGTCCTATTTTCGTAAGGACGTCCTGCTGCAATCGCTCCGTTGCCTTTCACGTCGTCTCAATATGCGACAATAAGGTCGCCGCACGGTCGGGAGTAATCATACATAAAAACGAAAAACTCAACAAAATAAATTTTGGTCTGACGGTACGTCTTACAAATTCTCTATTGGAACATCTGAGGGAGGACTATCGGCCGAACGAGGAGTTCACTACATTTGTCAGCCTCGCTCTGTCCGAATTTGTGACAGGTGTCAAAAATATCCTGTCACAATATATTGATCGGTTAGCTATGATAGATTTGTGCAGTTTGTTCGAGATAGTGTAGGACCAACATTTTGTAATATGTGACATCATGTAATATATAAATATATATATATTTACATTAAATAATATTATATTAATATGTTGGATAATCGGCTGCCGCACGGCGATCGATATTCGCCGTGCGTCGAGTTGTTGGTGCTGGGTAGCGTATGCCAGAGATAGCCGAGGCAGTGCTTTGCTGCGGCGAGGTAGTGCCTCGCGAGCATGCTGCTTGAAGCAAGAGGCTCGCGCTCTCTCGTTTGACTTTGGCATAGCTCACTATCTCTCACCCATTTGACTTCAGCGTCGCACAATGACGCTTTTGTAAAGCGCGGCCATATTGCTAATTAGACACTTACGTGAAAACCCGCTAGAACAGCGAACACATTTCTGCTTTGCTCGGACAATTTTCATTGCCTTCACCGGATCGACTCAGCTTTTCGTGCACACAAAGACTCAAAAATCAAGTACGAGTACACCGTTATAATTCATCGTAATTCAATGACAGTGAGGAGTGGAAAGATCGTCGGTGCATCTTCATAAAGGTCTTACACTGTGACGTGCTCTGCAGCGCGAGCTGTACCACGTTTTCACATTACCTGTTTCTCACTCAAATAATACAATTGCGTGTGTTTCTATTGAATCACTGTACTTTCCCCCAACTAAGCTTGCTGGGAAAGTACTGTGAATTTATTCCATTCATTTGTGCATCCTCAAGCTCACTTTGCCGTGCTCTCCAGCGTTGACTGCATTACGGTCTGTCACATCAAATTTCCAGCACTCAAGCAATTACTCTCACTCATTCTCTGTAAATTCTCTTATATAAATCTACTGAGTATTTATTGGAAATAAGTGACATATTCTAAGCTCTCACACTTCTCATTCCGTGGCGTGCTCTGCAGCGCTGGCTGCACCACGTACACTATATTGTGTGCTGCTCAAAATAGTTACCATAATTCACTTTATTTTTTTTGTATTTACTTTTACATGTATGATTTTGTCTTGTAAGACATATTTTGTAACTGTAGAGCGGATGGTACAATGAAACCACTTTCTCTATAAAACATTTTTCAGTCTGGTTTCTTTTTCCGTGTCGTGAGTGAAAACTCACAATTTTCAATATATTTCAGATTCGCTCAACCACCACAGGAAAAAATTCTCAACATTTTGGTCCTTCGAGCCGGATATTCGACTTGCACAGGGTAGAACCAGGGTAACTACCTGCCGCTCTCAACTATATCTCGGCTCATCACGAGATAGGAAGCGACAAAGCCCACCACAGCATCCCCATCGTCTCATCGACTCGTCAACCGGCTCATCAGGTTTTGGTAAAGGAGCACTCCGCATTCTCTGTATCTTCGGTAATCTCTACATTTCAACGGTGCACTCAGGCCAGTTATGTCTGAACACAACTCTTCAAACGCCGGGGTGGCGCCCAGCGAGTCTGAAGAGAAAAATACATTGCTGGTCCCTGAGACCGTCGTGGTTGCGAAGAAGACCCGATCACCAGCTCGCCTACCAGCCGAGCTGGTGTTAAAGGTCGAATCGCAGCAAGGACGGATGTCGGCTCTGCGCTTAATCTGGACCACTATCGACGAGGGTCGGGAGACCTTCTCTCCATGGCCTCGCTCAACACCCTGGTTGGGCAGATCGAGGAGCTCCACAGCAACTTCCCTAAGGAGCATGGGCTCCTTGGGGAAGACTTGATCCTCCACCTTGATGAATATTTCATCAATGATACTCAGACCATCGAGGCCAAATTGGCTCTTCACGGTAAAACGGCTGCAAGGGAGGCCATGGAGAAGTTGACTCGACCACAACTTGCTGCACCAGTGGCCACGGCGCCGAGGTCTCGGATGAAGCTGCCAGACATCAAGCTGCCGACCTTCAAGGGCGCCTATTCCGGGTGGCCAGCGATTCGGGACTTGTTCTCGTTGCTGGTCATTCGGAAGACGAGGTTAGCCGACGTCGAGCGGCTGATGTATCTGCGCGGCTGCGTGACGGACTCGGTGGCAAAACTGATTTCAGGATTCGCCTTTACCGACGAATCGTTTACATTGGCTTTGGAGACTTTCGTGTCTTGCTTCGAGAACTAACGGCTGCTGGTGCAGGGCGTCTGGACGAATTGTTCGCACTCAAAAGGAACTCTCGGGACGCGGGTTCGCTCGCATCCATCGTCACGTCCGTCTCCGAGGCCAATAAGGTCCTCACTTCCGTAGCAACGAAGGAGGAGCTGTGGGATTGCGTGTTGGTGAGGCTGCTAAGCGGGCAGTTCGACCAAACCACACGCGAGGCCTGGGAGACGATGCTAGGCCTCTCATCCATTTTCCCGACCTTCGCGAGGATCGAGGAGTGCGCTGAGACTAAGATTCGAGCCTTGGAGATGGCGAAGGCCACTCCTTAATCGGGTTCAAGCTCCAATCAAACGTCTTCGGCGAACCCTCCTACCGCAAACGTCCGGACACAAAGAGCATCGCACACAACGCAGGTAGCGCAGTCCGTGGCGCTTCGTCGTCGCACACTACAGCGTCCGTGTATCCCTGTGATTGCTGTCGGGCTCTAGGGCATTTATCGTAATGTGTCCGGAGTTCTGTCAGCTCACAGTGGCTGCGCGGCGCAAGATGGCGGAGAAGTCACGGCTGTGTTACAACTGCCTGGCACGACACAACACGGCGTAATGACATTCCACCAGGCATGCAAGGAGTGCTCAGGATGACACCACACGATGCTACATTATTAAGCACCACCTGCAACGACCACCGACGCTCAACTTTCTCAGGCACAGTCGCCAACACAATAGGGTGTTGACGCAGTTGTCCTCTCATCGGTACACCTCACACGGAAATGCTCTGTCTTATTAGCAACGCACTCACACACATTCACACATCGGCATTAACTCACCAGGCAAGACTTCTCATCGATCCTAGATCGGAATTAACATTTATTACGGAATAACTATTCCGTTAACTCAACACAACACGCGAGCACTCACCAATTTTGATCACAGGGATCGGTGGAAGACACTCAACGCATACACGTGGCTCGGTTTGACTCACCATGTGCTCCACACACACCAAAGAGAAAGTCACGGTATTGGCTCACATTCTCAACACGATTACTACTCCTTTTCCATCTTTCGAGTCACTAGCTCTCACATGGCCTCACATAATGAAGCTGAAGCTGGCGGATCCGGACTTTCTCACACCACGATCGATCGACATTATAATTGGAGCGGATATCTATGGACAGGTTATTAAAGCTAACATTATCAAAGGCACACCATCTTTACCTATTGCACAATTATTAATATTTGGTCTGACTTGGCTTCCTAACGGAGACAAGTTCACATTCGCGTCTCGGTTCAACTCAACTCAGGAGAATTTCACAAAACGCCTCGTTCTTTCTGAGGTGACTCAACTCTTTGATCCACTCGGTTTCGTCTCACCGGTTGTGATGAGAGCCAAAATACTCTTACAAGAGCTTTAGCTTCACAAGCTCAACTGAGATGAGCCATTTCCATCCCAGGTCTCAACACGATGGACTGCAATCAGAGAAGATCTCAAATATCTGGCCAGACTCTCAATTCCTCGTTGGTCCAATACATGGAGTAACTCAACGGTGGAATTGCATGGTTTCTCTGATGCATCTCAACTGGCTATGGCCGCAGTGATTTACATCACTGTCGACTTACCTTCCACAGGAACGGTGGCTTCACTTGTCTGCTCGAAAACGCGCGTAGCACCACTCAAGAAGCTCACCATACCATGGCTTAAACTAACTGCAGCATTGTTGCTAGCAAAATTGGTTGCATACATTCAAGCCACACTCAAGGTCGAAATCTCATCTACTCACCTGTGGATGGACTCGTCGATAACTGTCACCTGGATCAAAGCTCTTCCTGCTCGGTGGAAAGACTATGTCCGAAACAGAGTATCTCAAGTACAAGAACTCACACCCAATGCTCAATGGCGTCACGTGTCTGGCACAAGCTATCCAGCTTCTTGTGCCTCGCGGGGTATCTCAACATCTCAATTGTCTTCTCATCAGTTGTGGTGGTCAGGTCCACCGTGGATGGTGAAATCTGTTGAATTTTGGCCGAAAGCCTCAACTGATTCTGAAGATTTGAACATAATGGAAGCCCGACCAGGGGTAGCTCTTCAAACTGCAACTCTGCCGCCAGAGTACCATTGGGATCTCATTTATCGCTGTTTTTCACTCACAAAATTGTGTCGTCTCAGCTCATTTTGTGTCAGGGTAGTGGCCAGAATGAGGAGGAGGTTAGAATCGGCAGGAACCGCTCTCCTCACAGCAATAGATATGGCTGCAGCAAAATTCTTAGGACAAAAACGACACAAGCTGTGTTTTTCAAATACGAGTTACAAGTGCTGCAGTCAGGTTCCCTTCTTGCTTCCTCTCACCCCTTCAGTCGACTGACAGCTTTCATTGACCAGGAAGGTCGACGCAAAGTAGGAGGTCGCCTTTGTCAGTCATCACTCACATATGAAGGAAGACATCCTGTCATTCTCCCTCGCCATTCTCGACTCTTGACTCTTATGATCGTCCAAACACATCTGCGGACATTCACGGAGGCCCTCAGCTCACATTAGCTCAAACACGGCTGACTCATTGGATCGACGGCGGAAGAGCATCTGTAAAATCTTACATTTTACATTGCGTTGTGTGTGCTCGGCAGAGAAGAGTTCGGGCTCAACAATCCGTGGGTCAGCTTCCTCTGTCACGAGTCATACAAACGCGCGCACTCATTCACACAGGAGTTGACTTGGAAGGGGCGAGGAAGTAAAACACAGAGAGGCTGGATCTGCGTTTTTGTGTGTCTCGTTGCTTCAGCTCTGCATCTCGAGGAAGTCAGCGACTACTCAGCTTGATGGCTTTCTCTCAGTGTTGAGGCGCTTCTCATCTCGGCGCGGCATTCTTCACATTCTATACTCTGAATGTAGCACTAACTTCGTTGGTACTCACAAAGCCATACGTCAGCTGCTCAGGAAGGCCTCTCAAGAACATCACATCATCGCTTCTTCTCTCGCAAATCACCAAATTGCGTGGAAATTTAATCCACCTTCGGCTCTACACACGGGTGGCAAATGGGAAGCAGCAGTAAAATCTGTTAAATTCTATCTGCGGCGAAAGGTGGGTGACACAGCATTCAAGTTCGAGGAGATCACTACACTGCTAGCTCAAATGAAAGCTATACTCAACTCAAAGCCTCTGGAACCACTCAGCGATGATCCAGATGATTCATCAACTCTCACACCTCGACATTTTCTCATTGGTGAAGCACTCGCAGCTGTCCCAGAGCCAACTCTCGAGGATTTGGCAATGTCACGGCTCTCAAGGTGGCAATTGTTGCAGCAGAAGGTCCAACAATTTTGGTGTCAATGGTCGGCTCATTACCTACAACGGCAGCAGTCTATCTCAAAGTGGCATCACCCTAACTGTTTGAGAAGTTCTTGGATGTAGTTGGACCGACCTGTGAATGTATCGAAACTTATGAAGCTTCACTCAAGACAGGGTAAAAATAAACCAGACTCGTAGATGGTATTTTGAGAAAGCGGTTTATTACACCTTCCGCATGTCAGTTACAAAAATTTGTTCAATTTAGAAAATATAAAGAATATAAAAATAAATACACAATAAATTATGTTGAATTTTGTGAGATTGAGAGACCAGCTTGCATAATGATATATTTGAATCCAAATAACAAATATGAAAATAAAGTAAAAAGAATTGAATTTAAATTCTGGAGTTTTTTGGAAAATCTGAGAAGCACACAATTACATTAATTGAGTGCTGGCATTGTAAAGTGCTTGTGTAGCACACAATTGTATTAATTGTGTGCTGTGTCTAATGAGTGGCGTGTACGCAGTGCAGCCAGCGCTGCGGAGCATGCCACGCAATGGGATAGATGAGTGCGTAGACAAATTGAATGCCGGTCTGCAAATACTCAATGAGATAGTGAATTGAAATTTACAGAGTGTGAGTGCTAGCACATGCAAATCTGACCACTGAGTATAATTGCATTGTGACAGGCTGTGAGGTAGTCTACGCTGCAGAGCATAGTAATGCGCGCTTGAGGATGCACAAAATGATTTGACTGAATTCACAATACTTTCCCAGCAAGTTTGATTGGGGGAAGTACAGTGAGTTGGTAAAACATACGCAATTATATTAATCGAGTGTGCTACAGGTTGTGTGAAAACGTGGTGCAGCCCGTGCTGCAGCACACGTCAATGGGTCAGACCTTTTATGTTGATGTACCGATATTTATGAATCTCCTCACCGTCAGTGAATTATGTTAAATTATAACGGTGTACTCTAACCTTAATTTGAGCCCTCACCAGGACTCAAGCAAGGAGTTGAGATGATTCGGTTGAGAAATGTGAAAATTGTCTGAGCCTTGCAAATGCGTGCGCTGTTCGATGCGGGTTTTTCATGTAAGTGCCGAAATATCCAACATGTCTCCGGGATACGAAAGCGTCGTTGGGCGCTGAAGTCAATTGAGAGAGATAGCCGGTGAGCGAAGCCGAAGTCAAGCGAGAGAGACATCCTCTCGCTCAACGTGGCATGCCTACGAGGCACAACCTCGGCCCCGCGAAGCCCTGCCTCGGCTATCTCCGGCCCAACCGAACGCAGCGTGCTAGAGCACAGCAACAGGTCGACGCACGGCAAATATCGATCGCCATACGCCAGCTGATTATCCAACACTAACAATATCATTAAAATTGACTCTTTGGTTCTGCTCACGGATGAACGCTTTCCACCGTGCAAGTGGTCACTCGCACGAGTTACAGCGTTGCATCCAGGCAAATATGGGCTCACTAGGATGGTGACACTCAATATAAGACAGCACACAATTAATATAATTTTGTGCTGCTCAAAATAGTTACCAAAATTCACATTCTATTTTTTTTGTATTTATTTTTACATCTATTATTTTTTGCCTTGTTTATTTACCTATTTGTAACTGTAACTGTTTGACATATTTTGTAACTGTAGAGCGGATGGCACAATAAAATTACTTTCTCTATAAAACATCTTTCAGTCTGGTTTCTTTTTTACCTGTCATGAGTGAAAACTCATAATTTTCAATAAATTTCAGATTCGCCACCACAGGAAGTAGTTCTCAACATAATTCTATAAATATTACAAAAGATTGGTTCTAAACTACATCGATCAAACTGCACATCAGCATACCTTCCAATCAATATATGTTCTTTAATCTAGGAACATAAGTTCAAGCAGTGTAGCTTAAAGGTATTGTCATGAATTATCGTCTCGTAATTAGTATGCTAAGTGAAGGTACTGTTTTCGCGCCCTGAATTGTTATGACACTTTCTTGTTGGTACTTACCGGTGACGAAACCTTGAGTAAAGCGGTATGAGCCTTTTCATGTTCAATGGACTTGAAGTTCTCATGACAGAAATCAATTATCTGATCCCCCGGATTTAGGCGTCCATCTTGACCTGCTGCTCCTTCCGCATAGACATCAAGTACAAAAACACCGACCTGAACAAAAAACAAGAATTATTGTTACCATTGAATATTATATTTTGGAAATGAGTTTCAAGCGTTTTAACTTGCAACGCAAATAGATTAAATGCCCTAACTCAGATTCCGTTACGACGACCCTATTCCAAGATACAAGTTGTATATCATTTGGCAGCTGAGTCAATTCTCGAAATAGGGACCCAAGAAGGAATTCATATCCTTCATGGGTAATTCTGGTGGTAATAATGGTTTTGTCTCTGCAGTGATAGAATTTTAGAAAATCGTGATTGCTTTTTTATAAACGATGCTTGGTTTTCACAAAGACACTTTCGTCGGTGATTTCGATGTTAGGTAAACAATGTAGTTCAAAGCGTCCAGATACAAAGTGTGAAGAAACGTGCAGACGTCCGCGCCGGATCGTACATATAAATGCGTTTATGTTTGTATCTACGTGTGGGTTATGCGTGCATAATAATATTGTATTGGAGTTGCAAATTCTGTTAAAAAAGTGATAAATCAGAAAATTTAGGGAAAAATTTTGAAAATTAAGAAACGATGGTTGTTTGGTGGGTAAGTTGGTTGAGTGGTTGATTGGTCAGTTGGTTGGTCGATCGGTCGATTAGTTAAATGTTTGTTATGCCGTAGCAGAGGTTTTCAGGAAATTACGGAAATCTAGAGAGAATAAGGAAACAAGACTCACAATACTACTAGATAAACTTAGCAGATGAGTACATTCGCCATCCTGTACTTGATGGATTTTGAGAGGTAGAAGAAAAACTTAAATACAATATGAAAATATAAAATAACGTCGCAAACTGTTCGAGGTCCAGTTAGATGGAAAGAAAGTAGCCTGTAATATTGGGTTTGGGAAAAAGTTCGTGGCGTTTTTCCCGATAGAATGCATCAATTCCGAATAAGTCAGGAAATACAGATCGCAGCGACACCACTAAACGCTCGCTGGAAAGCTGACACTTCAAGCGTTACTTTAAGTGTATAAACATCGAAGTTGGTGCAGTGGTTGGAAAGTTGTTTGTGTTTCAAAATAAAGAAAAGTAATGAATAATTGCGCTATATTTTGCAATATTATTACGAAAAAGGGAAGAACGCTGCGCAGGTTTGTGAAAAAATTTGTGCTGTGTACGGTGAACGTACTTTATCAAAATCTGCTGCGTGGAAATGATTTGCTCGCTTTCGTTCTAGTAATTTTGATATGAAAAATGAGTCACGCTCTGGTCGTCCGACAGTGAAAAAACTGATGAAATTCTTGAAAAAGTCCAGCAAGGTTAACATATCAGCAGTGTCGATATTGGTATGGAGCTAGGCATTGACCACAAAACTGTTTTAAACCATTTACAGAAAGCTGGCTACAAAAAGAAGCTCGATATATGGGTTCCTCATGAGTTGAGCGCGAAAAACATGATAGACCGAATTAACATCTGCGATGCGCTGCTTAAACGCAACGAAATCGAGCCATTTCTGAAAGGTGTCATAACCGGTTATGACAAAAATAAATCACGTACGACAATCGGAAGCGTCAAAGATTGTGGACAAGGGATCGTGAGCCGTCACAAGCGTTCGCGAAACCAGAAGACTGGAAGGGAATCGCTCACCATGAGCTACTTCCAGTCGGTCAGACGATTGATTCTCAACTATACTGTGGACAACTCGAGAGATTACGCCAAGCAATTGAAAGAAAATAGCCCGAATTGAATAATAGGAAAGGTGTTGTCTTCCATCATGACAACGCCCGACGACACAATTCTTTGATGACCCGTCAAAAAATTGCGAGAGCTTGGTTGGGAAGTTTTGATGCATCCACCGTATAGTCCAGACAAGCACCCTCTGACTCTATCACTAGTAGTATGTGTACACCTTTGCTCAATCCCACTCCTATCCCCACTTCTTCCCCCACCACCACACTTTTCCACCGCCGCGCTATCCACTCTGCTTGACTAGTGTCGGTAACGTAGAGATGGTAAAGTGAGGTGGTGTGGGTACCTGGGTGAACAAGGAAGAGTAGAGATAAGAGCAGGATAGAGCAAAGGTGTACACATACTTGGAAAAATTTATAAAATTATGTTCTCACCACCACAGCTGTTGTAGGTATTTACCCTCATACCAAAGCCTACGCTCATTTCAACGACATTATCATGTTCCGCATAGACTACACAATTTATCGTTGAAGCAAGCGCATCCTGAAAACGTACCTCTATTCTCACACTACCGTGCTTTATTAAATTCCAATGTGAATTGCTGTTCGCCGAAAGATCGGGTATCAAATCAAAAGCAAACAGACAGTATCCATCGCGATAATTATGGCGATCTATCGAATTACCGTCGTTCAAGAAATGTATTCCAGTTTCCGAAAACCACGTTTGAAAAGCATCCACATATAGATGATTTTTTGTGAAATCAGGTTGTAACGGTTTCGAAGGTATTTGAGCACTATCTACATACAACGAGATAATTTATCTTGTCATTTTTTTAATTGAATGGTTTCATACTGAAGTCACCGTTAAACGTTTTGTTATCGACAAAACCGATAATTATACGCTTCGGCAATTGACCTAGCAAGATATTATCGATAGTCTCTCTATGAACACCAGAGTGTATGAAGCGGCTTTTACGTCGACTCTCGTAAGAGGATATTTAGCCGCAGATTTTGCCAAAGTTCTAGCATGTGAGAGCAGCACACCAGGAGCTATTTTTGTTCTACGAACGAGAAGCGATGCCTCGAAAATCTTTAAGCCATAGTAACCATTCTTTGTATTGCCCACAAGACAGAATGAATCTCTAGACGGAACCAACCGTAGTTCCATCTCGACACCGTTTAATAGGAACCAGTCCTGATTGAATATATGGCAATGCAGATGACCGAGCAAGTCTACAGTTTTTTCCACATTAAAAAAATGTATTCTCTTCACAAGACCCGTATTTCCCGATGTTATATCATCTATTTTTCCAGGGGTATCGTCTCACCAGAGAACGCTCATGAGATGCGAATTTTTTGCTGCGGGACCGTATCTCAAAAGTGTTTCTATGTACGCTCGATAAGCGTAGGCATTATTTGGAGGTGAAACTAATTTTTGATTCAGGTATACATCCACGTGATTAAACAGAATACAAACGATTGTTTATTGGGCCGTAGTAGGAGATGTTATTTTCACTCTCAGACTAAGCATGGTATGCGCGAGATCGATATACTCATCACTCTGTCCAGGAATAACAAATTCAATCGGTGAATCATCTGTTAGCGAAGATATTGGTTTGTAATACACCCAATTGGAGCCTTCGATAGTAGTTTGCGTCGGTGGGAGTGAAAATGATTCAAGTTCCAATTTAAGAACTCGCACGAGTGCGCATGTAGAAAAACCATCTCGTTTCAGCTATCCAAAAATATCTGCAACTGTTCATTGACGAGTCTTCTTCTTCTTATTGTTCTTATTATTCTTCTTCTTCTTCTTTATTACTTTTCTCTTTATTACACTTTTATTTTTACGGGAGATACGTCGTGGTTTTCGTTCGTTCGATGAATAAGGAGTTCGCAAAATTTGTCGTTTTTATAACCAGACCCCCACATGAGAGTGTCAATTTTTTCAGAGGCTTTGCGTTTGAGATTACTGCCTGATTCTCGCGCTCTCTCGCGAATAGCATCTTTCACAGCTATATTTCTATCGAGGATATCACCGGCTACGTTTACACCAGCGCGTAATGCCTCTTTACCAACTGCTTTGGCGCCCTTTTTCCAAAGTGGTAACATTCGACGAAACAGGCCACCGAGAAAGCTGCCGATACCGTGTCTTCGTTTATTAGATGTTCCGATATAAACATGGCTAATAACACCGTACCCGCGACTACCCGATCCGTGCTGCACACTGTCAATATCATCCATAGTGGTGTAATCAATCGTGGAACCTTTTGAAATGTAGTGTCACTGTCAACGTTCCCTGTTCGAATTGTATAGGATCCCGAAATTCGTCTCTTATATCGATCCCGATAGTGTGTAAATTATTGCGCAAGAGAGGTATATATCCTGGCGTTGAAAACGATTTAATTGTTATCGAATCATACTGACAGTCATCAGTACCAATGTGAACAACTCGTGAGAGCGGTGTTTGTACATCGCCTGTAATATAGCTCTCGCAGATATCTGTGTATAGAAACATGCTGCCCGGTATATTACCGGTGAGAGATGTAGGCCTCGACCCTGTGTGTTCGCAATACGGCTCTATCATTACAGACCTACAGGCCTCTTTTGAGAATCCTAGTAGCCTTGCGATAGCGGGCGATACGCGAAAGTGATGATATCGTAGATCGTCGCATACGCGCGCCACCTCGACCTGCCCACGGGGAAGCGATTTAAAGCGCAAATGACCGGCCACGTGAGGTAACTTATTTATACTCTCCAAAAGAGCGTCTATAGAGCGATATACACCAGGTGGAACTTGGTCTCTATCAGCGCGTCATCGTGTTAAAATATTTTAACCCGATAAATCATAATCACCATCCTCAAAAGTTACGAGATATCCTACAGTAGGAACATGTAAAAGAGTCATCAGTTAAGTAATTTCCACATGAGAAACAGATCATTCTCCGTACAAACGTATCGACGCGGTAGTTTTGTAATAAATTTTGTCGTCGTATTATTCGGAAAATACTGCATACTGCTGTTGCTCGGCAGTACCACAAAGAAAGAGCTATACTTGGAGCTCATATTTATCAGGGAAGGTGATTCCGAGCGTTCTTCCTCTTTGTCCTCTTCTTCTCTTTCGTCGTCTCAGATGACGGAGGTACTCGTACTCACGATAATTCAGCCTCGTAGAATATACCGTCGATAGTCTCGTTATTCAGATCGTGTAAAATATACACGAATGGTTCTTGATTCACTGATATTCGTTGCAACTTGAATAATTCGTTACACCAACCACCCTCATATCCTTTCGCGAATGCTGCTTTAGCTGTACTGATACGTACCCAGTCGCCGACGCTGTATTTAGGCTTTTTAATTTTTCTCGCGTTACGCTCGTAACGCTGTGCTAAATTTTCTCGAGCTATAGAGGCATTTTCGAAAATTACCGCGCTCGGCGGAATACGCGTTCCGCTGTGTCTAGTGTGATTATAAGCATATAAAAAATTTTGTAAAACATCGATGTAACGCTTATTTCGCGTGTATGTAAAGTAACACCACATTCGCTCTTTTATCGTAAAGCGCTCGGCAATCGAGGCTTTTATATCAGGGTTACGAGCAGCGCGAAAATCGATATTCTTTTTCTTGAAATTTTGCTGAAACGGAGCGCCGATAAATTCTTTGCCTCGATCAGTTTGCAATTGCTGCGGGCGACGATTGTTACTGCGTGCAAGTATGCGTGTGAGACCGCGAGCCACGTTTGCGTTCGTCTTGTCACGCTAAGCCTTGACCCACGCATATTTGCTCAACACGTCGATAACAACAAGCAGATATGCGCACCCATTGTTGTACGTGGCTATCGATCGAAGATCAACTAAATCAGCCTCCCATACATCGACTATGTTTCTCACGTTGGACGTACGACGGGGAAATCGTCGTCGCACGAGACGATGCATCTTATATGAATCCTGTGACTCGAGCCATGGTAAAACATTTTTTCGCGCAACTCTTCGATTCACCTGGGCCAAATTTTTTGCTCGAGAATAGGAGGCAAGATGAGCGGTGTCATAATAGATTTTTCGAAGAATTTTCATCATTTTAACGATGACCAGTCAAATGGATTCTTTTTCTTTTCCTTTTCTAATTGTATGGGGGATCGATATTCACTGGGTCGTCGTTAGTTCTCTACTTGTGCAATGTTTCGCAATTTTTCATCTTCTTCTTCGTCCCCTTCCTGCCCCTCGATGATGTCGTTTTCTGCCGAGAGCATTTAATCTCTTTTTGAGTGTGCGGTCTCGGCCTCGTTATTGTTGTTGTTGTTGCCACAGTTGCTGCTGTTGCTGCTGTTGCTGCTGCTACTATCGCTCTCGTATGGTAAAATAAGACGCCGCTGCGGTGTCGATGATAATGTAGGTGTAGGCGCGTGTAGTAACTCGGGATTGCCGAGAAATTCGCGTGGCATCTGTATCGCTCGCAGGAGTTTGACTAAGTGAGATCGGCCGATGGGTTTCTCGCGTTTCCTAACTCGCATAGCATCGTTAACAAGATCAACGATATTGGAATTTGTAATTATTCTGTCGTCTATGGAAACAACACCGTTACGGTCCCATGTCATTTTTCTACCAACGGCGCTGCGATGCAAATTGCGAAGCATCGATATTGTTTAGATTCAAGATTTTTTGGTACGCTATCGATAATAAGTGTGTCATTGAGTCGAGATTAAACTTTGTTCATTAAAACGTCGTCGGATTTATTCTCGTGACCATGAAGTATTGCTATTTTTCGTTTTGATGAAATATTCGGTACTGCATTATCGTACGCGACCATGTGAAGATAACGCTGTAAAACCTGTTGGTACGCTATCCATTTCTCTCTCTCGCTCTTGTACGAGTGAGAGTTCAAAATTTCACTCAGCTCAGAGTCGAGGCGCGACAATGGCGTACCGATAGTCTCCGCGGAGGGCAACGGGTCTGCACGAGTAGTAGTAGTAGTAGTGGTAGCAGCAGTAGTGGCGAGTCCAGCGAGACGATGTATGTTATCATGAGGAATAAGTACCATCTCTCTGGCATATTCCATGGCTCGTGTAGGCCAAGACAGGCACAAGAAGCAACTTGAGAAATCCGACACAGTGCTCGCCGATGATCTTCCTCTTACCGCTGCAATTTCCCCTTTTGGCGGCTAGTCGTCGAAGAATTGTCGCGTGCCTCCGAAGATGATTCTTTTGCACGTTGTTCAGACTCAAGTTTCCCTGTAAAACGTTTAGAGCACACTAGCATATACACCGTACGAGCGCTACATCTGCTTTGCGCAAAATTGCACGTCGTTGCTCTTGAGTCAGATAACAGCGCTTGCAATACAATTATTTGCCTTTTATCGAGGTCCGCGCAACGCCATTACAAGCGCATTACAGGTGCATCACGCGTCGCATCGCGAACTTTTATTGCGTTTTGAGGCACGTAAACGTAATGGTTTGGTCATCGGGAAATATACAGTTGCAAAATCGACAATTATCAGGCGTCGATTGTTTCAAGTCGAGTAATAGATAGCCTTGCGGTGCAGTCGTTGCATCGAAATATACCTCCTGCAAAAATCGCGGATTCTCGGGACATACCTGACGGGCTAGATGCTGAATTTGCGCGCAATCTCGCGGATTTTTGAAGACAACGATATAATTAGCGTTTAAGGAGATATCGCGCTGCCCGTGACCCTGGTGGAAGAGATTTTGCATGATGAAAATGACACTAAGATTTTTATGATCGCTACACTTGGTGAAAAGATCGACCACAGTATTGTTGGATGCCTCGCGCATTAGATCTTCAATGACCACAAATTTAGGTCTTGTATCATTCGAGTAGTCTGCTGCTTGCAGTAAACCATCGCGAAATTTGATTGTATCACCGTACTCTGAATACCCGGACTGCCGCACAGAGTTATAAAAAAGTATACGCTCGAACGGGACATCCGTCATTTCGCGCATGTATTTAAAGAATTTTTTGACAAAATATGTTTTACCACAACCCGTAGGACCGCTTATCACGGCTGTCTATGGATGTTTCCAGCGTGTATCCATATCGATGAGTGTCTATCGAAATTAATCAGCTGACTCTTAAATAAGCTTATACCGCGGGGGCTGCGGCGGCTGCGACCCCGCGGCAGCTGCGGCGGCGGCAACCCCGCGGCATCAGCTATTTTCGTGGCCTTAACGAGCCGATAAGGCGCGGCGCGCCTGCACGAGCTGATGAGGCGCTGACCCGTGGTATGAGCTGGTGTTTACACCATTTATAAATTAAATAACGATAGTTTTTATATTTCTCACAAATAAAACAATATTTTTATTTCACTACGCATACATCTCTACGTGCAAATTTTACGAATCATCAAATTCTAACCAGCAATATTACATCCTCGGTAGCACGAGAAAGTTAGAACAAAAGGGAACGGTAGAGAGAGAGCAGCTACTGCTACGAATAGCAGCACAAAAAGAACGCGCCGACAAAGGTTTTATATATAATAAATCAATTTTTTTTTAATGTATTGTACACAGTAAATGTGATACATGAAATTAGACAAAACATTATTTTAAAATATCGCGAATTCATCCGTAAATCGATATACTTTTTTGCGTTATACTAATTAACGTATTTCACAATAGCCGTACGGTACAGTATAGTACATCCCGTGCCTCTCTCGCTTCGTGTTAACAGGTTCGCATGACTTCGTTTCTTTACGCGTAACTACATGATGAAATTCCGTGCGTCGAATAGTGTCGAATTTAAAAATAATAGGTACGCTCCTTGCTCCTGTCACGAAAGTTCGTAATGCGTTATAATTCACGTGACGGCTATTCGCAAAGTCTAGCGTGATACCCTTTACTTTACATTTTTCAATAATCGCACCGTCGGGTTTACGAACAAGATTTGCGTAAAATTTTGGTCCTTTAGAAACGAACAAAGTTATTTAACTGCCAGGCCCGTATTCGCTTAATTCATCCGTAAGATCTCCTAGAAATTAACCAATTTGCGGCTCATACTCGTTACCACCGGGGCGACGCACAAAAATACAGGAGTCCGTATCGCAGTACAATATTCGTCGTCCGAGCCTCTAAAGATAACTGTATAATTTTAGGCGTGCCTGTGTCGTCGTGTATGCTGAAATTACGGCATTTGATGTCGGGGATGGTTGGATAGCATCGCGGTTGCTCACATCGTTTATATACATAATCTTGTGATTAACCGATAGCATTCCCGTCAACAAATTCATTAGCTTCGCGCGCGTGAAAACGATAACGGTTTTCGTGAGATTCTCTCGTTGACCAAACTCTGCCCAGAATAAATTAAGAGCCAATTTTGCGAGTGAACGTAAACCCGGATTTAGCTGCAAACTACGTCGCTCGAGATATACACCCTCAGACTCCTTGTACAATGCTATAAAACGCTCTATTGCTTCCTCGTCATCGTTACACTCTGTTGGTGGTCCACTCGCCTCCTGTTTTATTTTTCGGAATGTATCGATGTACTCAGCAAAATGACCGCCTTGTCGCGTTGTCGAGTCACACTGCGTAACAACGTATTGCTAAATTACATAGATACACGTCACCTTATATCCGAGCGACACAGCTTTTCTCAGTTCGTCCACGACCCATGTGCCGTTAAACGCTCGCTCAGTCGTGTCATCCTGTGTACAACCCTCGGATGTGTCCATATTTATGCACGTTCTACACACAGGCAACAGTAGTTTCCCATGCATGCGAACAGGCAGTACGGAGATATACAAATCACGCGGTGCCACCACGGCACACTTCACGAGACCCTCGACGAAACGTAGATCGTTTTCAAGTCCTACGAGTTCTCGACACTCGTCACCTACGTACGATGTCGGATGTCCAACGGTTCACTTTCCATTATTATACACCCATGGATACGGCGAGCAACCATCCACATAGTGTATCTGCTCCCCATACGCGACATCGTACAAGCTTACAAAATTTTCCGTTCGAACGCCAAAGAATGCATCGCGTGGTTCAAGAGGCGCCTGCTTGACTATGGCGAGATTTTTCACGTATAACGACATTTCCTCGTTATTCTTGAGTAATCTGTCAAAATCGCATTCCCATATTTCGGTTAGAGTGTACCCTTTCGATCTGATTCGCCCGGAAATAACAACAGTACGTTCGTATCGCTCATCCATTGTATCGCCGAATGTAGTTCGAGCATCTCTATTCACACGATAACATCGCGGACAACCATGCCAAAAGCAGCCGTGAAATTAAAGAACGTGATGGACCTCCGCATCCACGTGCATGCTTCTTTAAAGGGGCACACGCTCCCACAACGTATAAGTAACTCTCGAAAAGCTAAACACGCTCGTCTAAAAACCGTAACATCTGTACGACAATATTGCACAAATTGCGTCGCAGTATCAAATTTATAATCTACGCGACTCGATTCTTCCTCATACGATTTTAAAAATCGCTCGTGCTCCTCTGAGAATATGGTATCGGGGTGAGTAAAAATGCATTACTGGCAGAGGACCTGAGTAATTCTGATATTCCGGTGTGTGGAATAAATGAGGAAATATACCTTTTGCCACCTCATCAGCCAAACCGAAGGCCTTAGGTAAAACGCTAAGAGCTATGGATAAATAGCTTAGACTATCGAGAAAAACGACATCGCCAATTTTTATCGAGACAATCTTCGTACCATTCATAATCAGAGAGGGCAACTGTGTTTTTTGCACTTCGATTAAAAACCGTAGAATAAATTGTGCGTCGAAACGTCTAGCATTATGGGCAATGCAGATGGACTTTTTAAATTTTTTGCGATAATGCCAATTTCAGGAGCTCCCCAACAGGGTCATCGATAAACACGAATTCACGTTTACCACAGTCAGCACAATCGGTCTCTATATCTGTGATATCCAGACATGTCATACATACGCATTGTGTAACACATAAATTCGGCTAGTGAATTCGCATCGATTCATCAACATGCAATTGCTCTTGTTGTTGCGTCTCAAAATCATAAAATAAAAATCTTGTGGAAGGCTTGTCTTTTTTCTTCTTCTTTTGCGCTTCTGGTTTCTTAAGTGGTGCTATAAAACACGCATGCGTAGTCTGTCGCGTTTGCTTGCATGGAATACAAAACGATATACTACATACATGCATATTTTTATCTGTGGTTTCAATCATACGCAAGCAGCCTCTACAGATTTTCAATGCGTTACAAACGCTGTAACGTCTATATTTACGAGACGTGATACCCGCGGAGCCCTCACCCTTGTGATGAGGGAGGCAAAAAGCACCAAAGAACGATCGATTACAGACTGTGCAATACTCAGGCTGAGAGTATCTATTGCCGTTGCAATAAGTCCATTTACATCGAGCACATTGATAGCTACAGCGATGCTTGGGTACTCGAATATACTTGGAATTACATTGTGGGCGGAACCCCCGACTCCCTAGCGCACCAGCGACATTTAATATTGGCTGGTAGGAATGAGAGCGCTCGTAATAGAGAATAAAGAGTGTATGATTAATTTTACCTATTGCAGTGAGTACGAATTTTCGCCCATCGTACAGAGCCGGAACGCGTTTTCCGAAGGTGAGAAACTCATAAACAATAATCGGTATACCCTCGTGATCCAAGTACTCCTAAAATAGTTGAATTTGACGCGCACCGCACCCTCTAAACGGTGTCGTTACCGCTGCATTACGCGTGAGCTCTATCGCTGTTGTATATTGCGCACCTCGAAGCCCGTTCCAAATTTGACACCATCGTCTGTGTTGCTCGCCCGTATGTATTTGACCGCGTTCGGCATGCGCTCGGGCTGTGACAAAGGATCGTTGTAGACACAAATTATCACGATTACTTATGCGTAAACTTGACTTTTTTTGCTATAGACTCGTGTGTAAGCCTAGTGCCCACACCGGCTCCTACGATGCCTCGTACTATACATGTCGGCATTCTACATGTACCAGCGTCTATTCGAAATTTGCGCGCGCTCTGAGCTACACTATTAATTAATCGCTATATATCGTCGGGAACGATGTCACGAGCTGGTCGAAATGATAACCATACAGGTCCTTACGCGAAAGACGGTACACTCAGAGTCATACCCACATAATTATGTCCTTCGCACGATTCTGTAAAGCGTGTGCGAACATCTCGTACACCTCCCTCGAATCATGTCAGATGATCGATACCGCCCGGTAGCTGACGAAAATAAAAACCTGACCCTCGAACGTGCATCCTAAAGCGTGGAAAATATCGTCTCTGCTCATTGTCGATACCGAAACGTTCACCAGGATGAAAAATATCACCTCCCCGTGCAGCAGTCCTTCCATCGCCAGTCTGTCCACCTGCTAGCATAATCAAACCATTTATTATAATTTTTATTTCATTCAATTAAAATTTTTCTTCGTCGCTAGCTATGTACAATGTATATAATTCTTGTAAACTAAGAATTACAAATTTATATTTACTTCTAGTCCTCGAATCCGTCGACTGCACCCGGGAACCACCAACGCATTTCGTAAACCAACTCGATTGTCGGCGGTCTCGGCACAGTGAATCGTGCAAAGCGAAAAACGTTTGGGTCCGACTCGTACCCTGTTTTTTTATTTTTCTATTAATATCCGCGTAATTTTCTTTTTGTCAGCGTAATTGTATTATTAAAAGCTTACCTTAATTTACCGAGTCCTCCTCCTCCTCCTCCTCCCCCCTCCTCCTCTGCCTCTTCTTCTTCTTCTTCTTCTTTTTCTTGTTCTTGTTCTTCTTCCTCGTTGTCTGTATTGCTGTTGGTATCATCGTTTGAACTGTATTGTCGCGAAGGACCTGCGACGGCTTCATCTGGTTCCTTTGCGGGGCCGGCCACGAAAAGACCGTTTGTTGGTTTATAGCCGCAGAATGGCTAGGTAAAATTTATCCAACGATTCCCAGCGGAGCTGTCACCATCGTTGTCCCTGCTATGATCATCTAAATCTGTTCTACCCTCCTTATTGAAATCATAGGTGTCGGATCCCATTTCTTCGTCTTCATACCGTCGAACTGTATAAAAATCTTATGAAATAAAGGAAATAAAATTAAAGCAATTAACGCTGTATATTACCTACGTCTTTCATTGAGTATGGGCTGTAGAGCAGGCTCATTCAGCCAACCGCGTCGACGAATAACACGCACCACCGAATCAATAATTATTTGATTATCAAACAATCCAATATTATGCGTGTCAACTGAATCGCGCTGATGACACTCGCACAGCATACCGCGAATTTTACGAACAACCGCCTGTGTCGGGAGTTCCCATAGGGTGATCTGTAAATTTCTTCTCCCCCACCGCGAACGCAACCACGGTCTACGCTTCAACATAAACTCTACCAATTTTCTTATCAATGAGCGCTTTATCACTCTGACCATGATTGTGCTGCTAGAGTAGTAGTAATAGTAACCACAGTAAATCAGACAATTAACTAGAGAATTTTCAAAGTGGCTCACTTTTATGTATATATTCCTTTAACACGCTCTTTCTCTCGTTCTCTCTCTCTCTCTCTCTGCATATACTGTAGCGATGTAATGAATACGACTAACTAAGGAGATGGCCGCACGCGATCACTTTACAAAAGCAAGACCTAGGGAAATATTTAGCGATGGTGATGTACTTAGTTATCGAGTTTCGCTGATGAAAGTCATATTGTTTTCATCTAATTTCAAGGCACTCGGCCATAAGGAAAATCATCAAATTTCGTCGCCGAATATTATTTAGTTTTCATGACACATCTTATCTGTATGTCGAGGTATGCGTGTGCACAGAAGTGTGCAAGAATATGCAAGAGTTTTGGGATATATTTGTTGCTGCTGTTACTAGGCTGTTGAAGAGAATGCCACAAATATCAAAGGATATTGGCTAGCAATTTTCAGTCGTATGATTTGCAGTATCAAAAGAAGAGGCGATGCAACTAGATGGTGGGGGAATTCTGTATAAAACGGAGTATGGACACCACCGACGATTCCTCCGAAAAGTTACAGTCTACACGAAAGCAATAAAAATAGCAAATAAAGGCTGGGCTCGAGTTGAACTCTACATGTACTCTTACACCAGTGGTGAAAATATTGTCGAATACTTTTACCGGAATTACACTCAGTGCGGACGAGTGGCGAGTGTTTAAATGGAATTTTTCTCACGTACAACAATATTTTGAAGCTCATGGGGCTGATGCTGAGAAAATGTGTAATACCCGCATAGAGCACACAACGCATTACACACTTTTAACCTCGTGTTACCAGCACAGAGCTATCTCATTTGGTAAAATAAGCGGTAGCAGTAATGAGGAAAACGAGAATCAAGAGGAATCTGGAGAATCGAATCGGAAACGCTTACGAAAATACTCTCCAAACATTGTTCTTACAATTTGATTAATTATAAGTAAAACATAATTTGATTGATTATGCGGCCTACATATGCAGGCTCTAGAGAGCAAAAGTGAAACGATTCAGCGGTGTATAAACTAGGTGGTATCATATGTCCGTGAAAAGATAATTGTCAGTGAAACGCCTCGTGCAGCAGCGTAAGAGATCATCGGTTCCAAGGAATTCTTTGTAGAAGCGCTCGAGCACATCGCGATCTTGCTAGTGACGGAAGATACGGAGTTTATGAAAATTATTTTGTCCGAAATAATTGTGCTGTTTCGTGGTCATATCGCTGATCATGCATCGGGTATTGCGTTGCGAAAGCAATAATTCTCCGTGTGTGCAGCTATTTGTGATAAAGACACTATTGTAAATATTGTATATAGTGTACATTTCGCTCGAAATATTATAAAGTATACACCGAGGTCAGTCACGGATAGAGAGAGAGAGAGAGAGAGTCCTAAAACCGAAGCATCAGCAAAGGTCTGCGATAGAAAGAAGACGGAGCGCACGTCTTTGTTTCATTAACACAGCAGACCATGGAATACCTGCCAATGTCGATTAGCAGCAAAGCAGCAGAGCTTGGTAAGTAAAAAATATAAAATGATTTAAAAATCGTGATTTAAACCACTCTCTCTCTCTCTCTCTCTCTCTCTCTCTCTCTCTATGTATGATGAATCATATTCTATATCTTTTACTGCAGAGCAAGCGATTTGCGAGGAGCACAGCGTAGGGCTATGCATGCTCGAAAACCGCTTTCGTTGCATTCGAAGTGATAGATACGAGCGGTGGTGAGTACATAATTTTATTCATTTTTCCAAGTATGTGTATAACTTTGCTCTATCCTGGAAAAGTGCAGTCGTGGGGGTATCTGCGTGGTGGGGGTAACTGCGAGGTGGGGAAAGGAGTGGGGATAGGAGTGGGATGGAGCAAAGGTGTACACATACTACCCACTTATTCCGATCTCAGCAGAACTCTCTCAATGGAATTAAGCTGCTTCCAAAAGAAGTCTGTGAAAACCACTTGATTCAGTTTTTCAACCAGAAACCACAAAAGTACTTCACTGCTGCTTCACCACTGGCATCATGGCTCTACCCGAAAAATGGCGAAGCATTGTCGATAATAATGAAGCATATTTGATTTAAATGAATTCATTTTTATACTATAAGAAAACCAGTTGAATTGTACTAACAAATCGCCACGAACTTTTACCAGACCCAATATATTGTATAAAATAATTAAACACGGTACGTAGTTGTAGAATGACTTTGGTATTTATTGCCCACCTGCCATATGCGGTGGAAAAAAAATACATATAAAACACATAAAATATAACAAACAAGATGTCAAAATAAGCGCAAAAAAGATCAGAGTAATTTGAATCAGCTTTTGTTACCGGACACGATTATATTAATCGGTGTGATGTGGTGAGAAGTGCTCTCGAGCGCTGGCCACTCGGTGACGAACAAGCCGGGTGCACAGAGATCACAATGCTGTTTTATCGAGGTGATGAATACAGTAGTTCGGCTGAGTACAATGAGAACTTCAATTATGCACATAAAACTGAGAAGGCATGCACGAAATACGAGGTGGTCTGAGCGGCGCAAGAGAAAGTTGCTAGATGTCTGCCTTATGGGAAGCAGGGGTTGTCTCAATGACGCTGTCGAAGTGTGCGTGCGCGCGGCGACCTGTTGCTTGACACGCTGAAATAGTGAATTCTCATTCCCGTGAGGTGCTACTGCTATACAGCCGCAGTGAGCAGTTGCCCATGCTAGTCTGCAGTGCGCAGTCCAGCAACGAGCATTAGAATGCTTGAACGTTCTCAAACACAAACCAAGGCGAGTAACATTGTATAATGCTCTATGCCGCACGGGTCTTGTACTCAAGTTCTTCGCATAAAAAAAGATGTGAAAATGAGAGATTTTTCAGGACAAGTAGCAAGACGGTGGCGTTGATGCTGGACGGGCGACAGTTCCCAAAGAAGGCCGCTGAGAGGTGGATTCACATTTGAGGTACCCGGCCTGACAACTGGCACAAGATGACGGGAATAGACTAGTCAGTTTGACCTTTCGAGGTCCACATTAGCTTTGATTAGTATGGTGGGCTGACCATCGTCCTTTTATATAAAAATTGAGCATGGTTTGACTCAACTCGTGGTTTATTTTTCGTTCGGCGAAGCAGATCGTATCTCGTATATGAAAGTAGCTCATTGGTGCACACTTTGATGAATACTATGACAGGATATTTTTGCACCTCTCACAAAGCGATCAAATGTCGAGCTCTCATAGACCCGGCATAAGTAGGGATGTCCTTGTTCTGAAGACAGATGTTATGCCGGTACCGCGTAATTGGATTATTCGGTATTCGGTATAATATTAAAAAGTTATTATTTTTTGGGATCGTTTACCGATTAGGAGATGGATCTCAAGTAATAGTAAAGGCAGCGGTAACTTTCCGTTGTCTATCTAAAAGTCGATAAAGGAATGTACAATAATTCGTTGTTTCAAGTATTTGACGAGGAACCAACCCATTCTCTGTTGAGTCTAGTTTATAACTGATTTTCGTAAAACAGTTGCTAACTGCGTTTGCGAAAATCGCTTTGTTAGCAGTTTTTTGGTCTGGCCTACCGTCGATCGCCGAGCGAGTCGCCTCATGCTGAGTCGACGTCTATCTCGTTTCCCGTCTTGAACGAATTCTTAGTCTTAGTTGTGTCAGCTAAGAAATATTCCAGAGAATACCGTAAAGTGGAATATTCCGCGGCACAACATCCCTCCCTCCTTAAAAAGAAAAATTTTTCCTCTAAAAAATGTTCCCGTACCTTTACGATTTCATACAATTTTACAGTTTGATGTTTGTCATGTAATAATCATCATTTGTTAACGTTGTTCGGGCCGAGCGGGTCGTTGTCGGTTGGGAGGATGATTACGTAGTCGTACCCGCCGTTGCTTGCTCGCATGTGTTGTAACGTAAATTTGTGCCTCAACGCACCACGTCACCTATGGCTGGTCCAAGTTATTTTTCCCTTCCTTTTTATTTTCTCTTTCGAGATGGGCGCCAGGCGCTTTCGCGATGGAATGAAAAAATACAGAGTTGGATGACCAGCCTCAACCCAGGTCAGCTACAGTTGTTCGAGGCAGAGTGGCTGGTTTGGACTGTCAAGTCACTAATTAGTCAAAAATAAAATACGAATAAGATCAATTAATTAAAATGAGTCATTAGAATTAATGAACGAAATCAAATAATAAAATAGGGCCAATAAATAAGCCAAACGAGACCCATGAATGAAGACAGCTAAATAAATAATAAATAAATAAATAAAATAATAACAGTAAATAATTTAAACAACAACAGCAGGTACGCGACTTACAAACTTCTTTATTTCTGGCGAATAGACATTCATTTCCAATTAACACCAATTAAGAATTCAAATAAGATGTCCCCTAAAATTAGTTTCTCCTTTATAACAATTTTCCAAATCTAGTTAGATATTTTTATTTTAATCTTTAATTCGGCGGTAGCAGATATCCCGTTCTTTCTCTCACTCTCATACACTATAGATGTTGTATAGCCTATCTCGCTCGCTTCGAATTTCGAATAATATTGCTGGACAAATTTTAATAGTCGGTAGTCTTTGTTCTCTGTTCGCGAAACGGCCTGTCCCGAGCTAATCCCTCACACATTCCACAAAACCAAAACAACGGGACGTCGGGAGGTCACGTACGCTAAGCTACCTACGGCTTGCTATTACAATTTCGAAATTTATATGCCGTGTAAAAGCAGAACCACAGAGATTTTCCGCGGTTCATAAAATACCAAGAAACGAATAAATAACGGCCAATAGGGAAAGAGAAAAAAAAAACAGCAGAGACAAATAATGTTAACAATAATAATAATTATAAAATACTCGATGTCGGGATAATCCTCAGTCGGTCGAATAAAATGTAAAAGCGCAAGTAACAGAGTACGAATGAATATAAAATATAAATAACAAATTTCAATAAATAAATAAATAAATAAATAAATAAATAAATAAATAAATAAATAAATAAATAAATAAATAAATAAATAAATAAATAAATAAATAAATAAATGAATAAATGAATAAATAAATAAATAAATAAATAACTAAATAAATAAGAAAATAAAGGAAACAGAGAAGCACCAATTAGTTCATCTGATACGCGACGCGGTCTATAACGTGTCAGTCCCTTCTAGTATACAAATCTCACAACGGGACGACGTACTAACACGCGCACGATCTTCTAACTCGAACCAAACGGGAACTCACACTAACCCAGATAAATTCAAATCCAGAAACCGATTAAAATCCGTGACGCGGTCTACACCGTTCCAATCCCACACAAACAATCACACTTCGGGATAACGGCCTAACTCACGCACGATTTGATTATCAAAAAAAAACAATCAATAAAGTGACTTTCCCCGTTTTCTACACGCTCCACGATCTCGAGTTTACCCTTATAGATGCCGCGATTCCCAACACAAATCTATACTCTGTACGCAGTGTGATAGAGTCGCAGGTGTGACCAAGCTCGAAGATAATGATAGTCCACAATTTCAATAATCAGATTATAAAATATTAGCGAAAGACCGTAGAAGGGAGAAGAGCTCACCGAGACGATGACAAAGCGATGTTCTCGTGCTAGGGGAATTCTCGAGCGGACGTGGAAATAAAGGGTGGTTAAATTTTAAGGGCCGATGTTAAATGTGAACCACATCTAAACGTCAAGTTTTTTTCTGCATTTCATTTGACATTTCTCAATTTCAGACTAACTCAATTTGAACCATGGAAAGATACACAATCGAGCAACGCATTAAAGTTATTCAGGCTTATTATGAAAATGGGCGTTCAAATCAAAATGCATATCGTGCACTTCGTGATTTTTTCGGTCAATTTAATCGTCTAAATGTGCGTACAATCGGAAAAATCGTGCAAAAATTTGAGCAAACCGGGTCTGTAGGAGATATTAAAACACCAGTGCATGCTCGTACAGCTCGTACTGCAGAAAATATCGCTGCTGTTCGCGATAGTGTGGCTGAAGAGCCGTCCACCTCAACTCGTCGTCGTGCCCAACAATTGCACCTCTCACGCTCGTCGTTGATGAACATTATGCATAAAGACTTGCATTTACATGCTTATAAGGTGCAATTGACTCAAGAACTAAAGCCTCTTGACCATTCCAAACGTTGTCAATGGTCAGAATGGTGGCAAGAAATGGCAACAGTGGATGATCAATTTTCGAAGAAAATCATCTTCAGTGATGAGGCACATTTTCACCTCAGTGGATTCGTCAATAAGCAGAATTGCCGCATTTGGGCGAATCATAATCCAAGAGTGATTGTCGAAAAACCAATGCACCCACAAAGAGTGACTGTTTGGTGCGGTTTATGGGCTGGCGGCATCATCGGGCCGTATTTTTTCCAAAATGAGGCCGGTCAGGCAGTTACTGTGAATGGTGTTCGCTATCGTGAGATGATAATGAACTTTTAATGGCCCGAATTGGAAAATATGGATGTGGGCGATATGTGGTTTCAACAGGACGGTGCCACTTGCCACACAGCTAACGAAACAATGGCTCTTTTGCGCGACAAATTCAATGGCCGTGTTATCTCACGTGGTGGCGATGTCATTTGGCCGCCAAGATCATGTGATTTGACACCGTTGGACTTCTTTCTTTGGGGTTATTTGAAAGAAAAGGTGTACGTCGATAAGCCAGCAACAATTCAAGAGCAAAGGATGAGATAATTCGGCACATTAACGGCATAGAACCTCAATTATGCCTAAGCGTCATCGAAAATTAGGACCATCGGATGGAGGTGTGCCGCCGAGGTCGCGGCGGCCAGTTGGCTGATATTTTGTTCCATACATAATTGAACCATACCATATTATCATAATAAAAAGAATTGACAATAATTTCCTAAATAATTCGTGTTTCATTCAAAATCAACATCGGCCCTTAAAATTTAACCACCCTTTATTTATTCCTCGATTTCCTCTCAGGTCTACGATGGTGGACAGTAATAGGCCTGTACGTGTGATGCCTCAGAAAAGAGCGGTCTCAGAATAGAGTGGGACACCGAGATAAGTAACGCTACGTCTGTCACGCTCAACGGTCACCGGGAAAAAGCCCCGAGGTCCTACCGGCACACGTGCCCGTGAACTATGATCCCCACTTAACCCGCTAAACTCGGTTAATTGGGGGAACCTGTGTCGCACGATGACCGTGACTAGCGCCTCAGCTGGATGATGGATTACTTAGCAACAGACAATATCCGCGTTGCGTAGCCCAGCAGATGACTCTCGGAGATATATAGATTCCTGTGAGTTGCCGGCAGCTAAGGATAGAAGGCCCCGTATTATTTGGTGCATTGTCGGGAAAATGTCATATCCCAACCCCGAAAGACATAGAATATCGGTCCGAAGTTTCCCGTTGTTGCGTTGCTCTCCTCTTCCTCTTACTCCCTCTCCATCCCTCGGCCTATCAATCGCATTATATAAAAAAATACAACAAAGAAAAAAAAATAATAAAGAATAAATAAGACCTGAAAATCACCCCCTACAACCCTGAGCGATCGTGCTGGTAGCCGTCGAGCGAGGAGGACGTAGCTCGAATATTTTGCCACGTAACAGCGTATAGGGTATACTGTATTGTTGCTGCCTGATCAGCGATATATCGAGTACGAGTATAATTGCGTCACCTTCGCTGTAGGCCTTTAGGTCAGCCAGTCGTATAAGTGCACACGCTGGGCTGCGCTCTATTCAGCTTTGGGACTAGATTGTTCACGCGTACCTTCTTCCTCATTCTGAGGCTTAACCAGTGGAATATTATTATTAGTTTTCATAAATATTAATATTGTCTTGCAATAGGGAAATGATTTGGCATATTTCACTGGCATTTGTGGAAATCGAATTATCAATTAACATATGTATATCAACCGAATAGAGCGTGCACATTGACTTGATTTTTCCAAAATTAAGTATGCTCTTAGCATTTTTTAAATTTACTCTATATATTCGTTTCACACACTACGCTGAACACTATCGTGCGTCAGCATTAATATTCTAAACATTTTTCGAGGTGGTTTTCAAGCATGGTCGCAGTATTCCGTCCTCCATGGATTGCGTAATTAAAGTGCAATTTCTTCTCAATTGTTTCGTTCAATATATTTTTTCCATATGTATATTTATCATGTATTTTCAACTCGGTATGATCCTCTATTTTCTGTTGATAAAATTAGGTCTCCTCAGACCTCTTCTACTTTATTGGAAATCCCCACCCTGCGCCCCGAGGGGCTCCTTCCTACACTTATTTTCTAGCTGATATTTAGCTTTAACTATCTATAAGTATCCGAATTCTTCAATTCTTGAGCTATTAGTTCTCGATAAAGAGCTTCAGGCGGTCAGCATGCACCGCCTGAGTTTTACATCCCTTCCGGACGACATAGTTGACTGAGGGGCCTCCTTTCCACTATCACGTGGGGTCCCGTCCACTTAGGGGTCAGCTTGGCCGACCGCCCTCTGCGCACCGTCTCATCTCGGAGGAGTACACGTTCGCCTACGCGGTACTCTTGTTCCTGTGCGCTGTGGTCATACGTATTCTTTGACTAACTTTTCGCGCCGTCCAGGTTGTCGCGTGCTATAGTCCATGCGGCGCGTCATCGCTCTCGTAGCTCTTGGACGTAGTCGTCATACGCATAGGTGTCTCGGGGCTCCTATCTTACGGCCGTCGATAATTCAGCTTCGCTTCCGTATACCAACACATGGGGAGATAGTCTGGTCCCCGTATGCAGAGTGGTGTTGTACGTAAACATTGCGTACGGCAGCCACTCACCCCAGTCTCTTTGATCCTCGCTTATTAAATATTTCAGGTATTCTGTGAGAGTGCGGTGCGACATTTCCAGGGCGTAATTCGATTCCGGGTGGTAGGCCGTTGTGTGTATTTTCTTAATTTGCAGCAGTCGACACATTTCTTTGAAGGTCGCACTAAGGAAGTTGGTGCCCTGGTCTGCTAGTATCCCTTCCGGCGTTCCGTGCTGGCAAATTAATTCTTCAACGAGCGCCATTGCTACTGTCGAAGCCTCTTGGATCGACTTGGGGCTCGCTGCGCTGTATTTAGTAAGGGCGTCCTGAAACGTAAGTACGTATTTTTTCCCGGAAGCGCTTTCCGTAGCGGTCCTACAATGTCAACCGCAACTTTTTCGAATGACCTCGATGGGGTGTCCGTTACCACCATTGACACTCGTTTTTTTTCCCGATTTTATACTTTTGGCAGGACTCGCAGGAAGAGATATATTTCTCCAAATTCCTTCTTATGCCGGGCCAGTCATATTTGGTCCGGAACCGATGCAGGGTGCGCCTTATACCTTGATGCCCTTCTATGGGGGGTGTCGTGATATTCCTTAATTATTTTTAGGCGGTCTTCGGCGAAAGGTCTGGTTACGCCACTGCTGCAGTCGCTGTATTCTTGCTGTTCCGCTTTGTGCGGCTGTCCGTACCCGGGCTCATGCTGTCCTTTTCTGTCTCGTGGACGAGCTCAACCTCTCGCTCCGACAAGCTACCATGGCTATACAAGGTATCTTCGGCCCACCGCTTTGTGCTTCGTTCACTGTGCCTACTTGCCCCGTAGTACTGACCTCTTCCGATCCACGGAATTCGTTCTTTGCTCTCGCTTGGGCCCTCGTAGTGAGGAATATACGGCTGAGCGCATCTGCATTTGTGTTGCGCTTACCTGCCTTGTATTCGACATAAAACTCATGATCTGCCAATTTTATTTTCCAACGCATTAGTCTCGAACCTGGCTCCTTTACTCCGAACAGCGAGGTGAGCGGTTGGTGGTCTGTTACGACCGTGAAGCGAGTACCATAAATATATGGCCGGAATTGAGCGAGAGCCCAAATTATCGCGAGTAGCTCTTACTCCGTGTGTTACTATATCGTCGAGGTACACATAGCATTTGACGCCCTGTAGTCCTGCAAGCGCGGAGTTCATTAGCCGCTGGAAAGACGGTGGCGCGTTCTTCAGTCCGAATAGTATGCGATTATACTCAACCCCGCGGAGTGGAAAATGCCGTTCTTCCATGTCTTCCTGCGCCATCGGGATTTGGTGAAATCCAGAGGCGAGGTCCAACGTCGTGTAATATCGGGCTCGTCCCAACAGGTCCAATATTTCGGTTATATTGAGCAGTGGGCACGAGTCTCCGATGGTGGCTTCGTTCAACTTCCGTAGGTCCACCATTACGCGCATTTTCCTCACTCCGGCGGCATCCGGTTTCTTAGCCACGACCATGAGCTGCGCGTTCCATTGACTCCTGCTAGGCTGGACTATTCCTTCCACTAGCATTTTGTCTGTCGGCCTCTCCACTTCTCTTTCTCGTTAGCGAGTTTAACCTTTCGCTTCGGCGAGTTATCGTGGTTGTCTTGGGTATCTTCGACTCTCCGCTTTGTGCGGCTGTTCGTATACCTGATTGCGCTATCTTTCTCTTTCTTGTGGGACTTTCTTTCATATCATATTTGGGCTCGTGTGGTCGCGTATACGTTACTCAGAGCGTCTGCATTAGTATGCATTTTACCGAATCCATGCCCCGTTTTTATGTTCTTCCCAGGCAAGGGTTGCAATCCTAGGTCCTTCGATCCGACCTTAATGGACGCGTGATGCTGCACCTCGTACGTGCGCTGTCGATCGTTCCCTCGTTGATGGAATTCACCCTTGTACCAGGTGTATGCATAAGTTTTTTCCGATTTAACTAAGAGATGGCGCCAGCGAAAAGTACGCAGCGTATTAATTTGACACATACGTCATTTTGTTCGTCTGACATTAACCTACAAATACACACAAGTTGAGTCCGCCAAAAACTAGCGTCTTTGTTTTATCGTTCAGTGATCATGTCGAGTTTTGTGCCTGAAAAAGAACATTTGCGGCACGCATTGCTTTTCTTATTTAATCAAAAGAACAAGGCTGCTGAAAGTCAACGTTTGCTGGTAGAAACATATGGTGAACACGCTCCATCGATTAGAACATGTGAGACATGGTTTTGACAATTTAAAAGTGGTGATTTCAATGTGAAAGACAGTGAGCGCTCTGGTAGACCACAAAAATGCGAAGACGAGCAATTGCAGGAGTTATTGGATGATGACCCAACTCAATCTCAACGGCAATTAGCAGAAGCATTACATGTGTCACAAGAAACAATCAGCAGACGTTTACGAGTAATGGGGAAGATCAATAAACTCGGTAAATGGGTCCCACACGATTTGAATGAACGTCAAATAGAAAATCGCAAAGTCACTTGTGAAGTGCTGCTTCAATGCCACGAAAAGAAATCATTTTTGCATCGAATTGTGACGGTGACGAAAAATGGATTTATTTTGAAAACCCGAAGCGGAAAAAATCGTGGCTTTCACCTGGCGAAGCCGGTCCTTCAACACCAGGGCCAAATCGCTTCAGCAAGAAGACCATGCTCTGTGTCTGGTGGGACCAGAGCGGTATTGTGTATTATGAACTCTTGAAGCCCGGCGAAACCGTTAATACACAACGCTATCGCCAACAAATTATTAATTTAAACCACGCATTAATCGAAAGACGACCGGAATGGGCCAGATGACATGGCAAAGTGATTTTGTTACACGACAATGCGCCGTCTCACACAGCAAAAGCAGTGAAAGACACCTTGAAATCGCTTGGATGGGACATCCTTCCGCACCCGCCGCATTCGCCTGACCTGGCGCCATCTGACTATCACCTCTTCGCATCAATGGGGCACGCGCTCCCAGAGCAGCACTTCAGTAATTTCGAGGAAGTTGGAAAATGGCTCGACGAATGGTTTGCCGCAAAAGACAAGCAGTTTTTCTGGCATGGTATTCATAAGTTACCTGAAAAATGGGCGAAATGTGTAGAAGCCGATGGCCAATATTTTGAATAAAACAAAAATTAATTTCCCTTGAAAATTACGTGTTTTTTTACCAAAAAACCGGAAAAAAACTTATGCATACACCTGGTATTCGCACATCATTCCTGCGTGAACTGCTTGCTTTTCACTGCTGGGGGGCACAAAGTCGGGCTTCCGTTGTCGCTGCTCGAGACGCTTGGAACTCCTCCCCGAGCCCTCTGAGCTTACGCGCAGTACCTTGTGACGGCTACGTACGGTCTTCGCTATCTCCGACGGCTCGCATGTCACTGTCGGCTGTTGTACTTCCCCGTCGTATTTAGAAACTTCTAAACTCACTCTTTTGGTTCTTGACGGTGTGACACGGGATCTCGCTATGATGCCTCGGCCGATCCCGCTCCTTGTAGGTAGTCCGACAAATTTATTCTCCTTGGCAGTGTCCATGTTAGACCCGTTTCCGGAAGGAAGATTTGACTTTGTAAGCAGGCCTATGTATTTGCACATGGCGGCAGTTCTACTGCGTGGTGACGAATATATCGTCGTCGCGTCGTCCCGTCGCGGCAGGCAGTGCCCATACAACTTGAGCATTTCGCCATGGAGAATGTCCGCTTCATGCTGCCTGATGAAGTCCATGCCAAGTAGTCCGTTGACCTTCAACGGCACATTGCTCGGAACGATGTAGAACCAATGCTCTACATTTGAAGCCGGTGTCTCGAGCGGAATTTTAGCTACCCCGAGGGGGGTAAATTTTTCTTAAACATTTAAGGGAATGGATTTGTTATAGGAAAATAAGTGCCTCGAATCAAGCGGACAGATTCAAGGGATAAATTAAATAAACTGGTCTTTAAACCTACGAAATAAACGAGAATCGCAAAAGCGTATGAGTGGAAGAGAGAGAGAGAGTGAAAGTAATACGGGAGAGAAAGAGAAAAGAATTGTAAATAGAGTTTATACAGTCTGTCCAAGTAGTGAGCGTGTGCGTGAGGCGGTGTATGTGTGGATAGCGAGGGAATACTAAGACGTCAATGCGCCATCGAGGTACGAGCCTCGTATACCGAGAATTTATGTTCAAATAACAAGAAATTATAATAAAATAATCGTAGGAATTCCCAAATTTCGATACCGAGCGTAATATAGAAATAAGAAATGTAGAGGATAAGGAATAGGTAGAAATAAGATGCATAGGATTAATGAATATGAATAAACAAATAACGCATAAGAAAATATAAAGAATAAAGTGTGCTCGAGCAAAATAAGAGTGTAATGTTTGACGAGGAGCGCGAGAAAGCATAATAAGAGTGAAAGAGAAAGAATGGTAAATAGAGTTGAAACACTATCGAAGGAGTGAGTGCGAAGCAGAATAGCTAGTGGTATGATATATCTGCGCCTCGAGTATACAGTGATACCGTTGTACAGAAACATAACAGACTTCCGAGGAATACCGAGAATTTGTGCACCCGAAATAATATAATAATTGCAGAAATAATCGCTGGAATTACGAGATCAAAAAGATCATTACGCAACATTCAAGTGAACGTAATTAAGAAGTGACGTTTTTTATGAAACTGTTTTCTCCTAATAAAGCCTCACTATCAACCACCATGAAGTCTCAATTAATTAGTTATGTGATCGAGCCCAGATTCCCACGATAAATAAAAATATATGTTAACGATAAAAATGACCGTTACAATGCTCTGTCCTGTCGGCGTATGCCGCGATATCCTCGCCCTGACCCTGCCGGTGGGAGTTGAATTCTACGTGTAACGCGGGCAGCGACTTCCGCTTCCTGTGCAGGGCCTCCAGCTCGGTCTTAAGCTGCGCTACTGAGAGGATGACTTTATGTTTCATCTCTCTGGCCACCCCACCCTCGAGCTTGCGGCTGCGTACTAATTCTAGCAGGATGTCATGATCCCTGCACGCTACTTGCTGAAAAACGGTCTCGCATGATCGTAGTAAAGCATCCAGTTCGTCGGCGTTGCTTCCGTCGAAGTGCTTGATTTTTCAGTTTTTCAGTGCTAGTCCAAGGTAAAGCATCCGATCCTGTGTTTCTGGCACCCTCGGTTGTTCTTTTTGGAACATGGGCTCCGAAGTGGGGTGTTCCGGTTCCTTGAATCAGGTTTGCCTCGACCGCGGACCTGGTATCGGGCGTTCTACCAACCCTGTTCCTTCCAGCCTCCGCAATAATTCGGCATTATGCTCCCGTGGAAACCGGATGAGTTCGAACTCGTCCGCACCTACCTCGTGGAGTGTGTCCGCGAGGTTTCGCCGTGCCGACGGCGTGTCGCGGCCTTCGAGCCTGAGCTCCAGCTTGAGTTCTCGCTGAGCCCGCTCGTACTCACGGTGTCTCCCTTCGACCGCTTCGCATCGTTGCATGACTCGTTCCGGCAGTGGTGGCCCCGTCATCGTACCAGTAGCTGCCTGGAAACCTACAAGATCTAACGTTCGCAAATGTTCAATTTCCCGCTCGACCTTATCGTTGGATAAGTGTTCTGGAGTTATTTCTCCAGTAGCTCTATTAGACATACCAGTAGCTCTATTAAACGTCGTCGCTACCGATGCTACTATGATCCCGAAACGACGCACCCCTGAGTGGGTTTACGCCGAACTCGGTTGTCTGGCGGCCTGCGCGGGCCGCTTGCCTGTCTGCGGGGTATCGTCTAGGCGGCGGTAGCTCTGATATTGTCCTGCGCGCTTTGTATACGATGTTCCCGACTTCTGCAGCTAAACCCGCCTCAGGGTCCACCTCCTCGCCGGGCATCGTAGTTTCTAACGAATTGCCCCTACGTTTCGGTTTTGCTCCCCTAAATCCCGGCATGTTGCTAACTTTGCGGTGAACAATACTCTACAATATACCCACAAATCCCGAAAGAAATATCTCTGATGGAATATATATTTATTTTGAAAATTTTCAAATATCTGTCCTAACTGGCTTCGGTTTATTTCGGCAATATGTATTAGTATAACGTAACCGCCACTTACAGAAGGATCATCTGGTAGATGGTCCTCTCCCCGGCGATGTTCTCGGATTCTATCGACTTGGTGTCCTGCAGCTCCTTTCTGTTGATGGTCCTTGACGTCCTTCCTGACGCTGTTGGCCTGTTTGTTCGCTGGTTCCTGGGTTCTTCCTTAGCGCGTCGCTAATAGTTGCACGACGGCTTCTTCTTAAGTAGCTGCTTCGAGTACTTGGTTGCACACTTCGTGCGGTTTTCGGCGACTTGACGTAACAGCGTCAATCGGGAGTTTAAACGGTTGACCGGTATGTCGCACCGCACCGACTTAAACTTCGCGCTTTCGTGTTAGCTTAGTCGGGTTTTCACGAACTACATTGGCGTCCATTGCACGAGTCGTAGTCGTCACTTCAGAGTCACGCCTAATTACTTTGTCCAAAACACTTTTTGTCCAAATAAATCACGTATCACTTACCTTTGGCATATCCCACCGCTGCCACCAAATGCTCTGCAAGTACCGCGTAATTGGATTATTCGGTATTCGGTATAATATTTAAAAGTTATTATTTTTTCAGATCGTTTGCCGATTAGGAGATGAATCTCGAGTAATTGATGAAAACGCGAATTTATATAAATGAAAGAATTTTTTGTAGGCAACGGTAACTTTCCGTTGTCTATCTAAAAGTCAATAGAGGAATGTACAATAATTCGTTGTTTCGAGTATTTGACGAGGACCCAACCCGTTCTCTGTTGAGTCTAGTTTATAACTCATTTTCGTGAAGCAGTTGCTAACTGCGTTTGCGAAAATCGCTTTGTTAGCAGTGTTGTGTTCTGGTCTACCGTCGATCGCCGAGCGAGTCGCCTCATGCTGCGTCGACGTCTATCTCGTTTCCTGTCTTGAACGAATTCTTAGTCTTAGCTGTGTCAGCTAAGGAATATACCAGAGAATACCGTACAGTGGAATATTTCGCGGCTTTAGCGCCCTTCTTTAAAGGTGGTTCCACTCGACGAAACAGGCCCCCGAGAAAGCTGCCGATACCGTCTTCTCGTTGATTCGGTGTTCCGATATAAACATGGCTAATACCGCCGTACTCGCGACGGACCCATCAGTGCTGCACACTATCAATACCATCCATAGCGGCGGAATCAATCGTAAGACCTTTTGAAATGTAGTGTCACAGTCAACGTTCACTGTTCGAATGGTATAAGATTTCCAAACGCGTCTCTTATATCGATCTCGATAATGTGTAAATTGTTGGGCAAGAAAGGTATATATCGTGGCATTGAAAACGATTTATCAGGGGTACAAATTGAAAATGCGGGTTTGATAACAGATGGCGTTACTAACGCTATACGCATCAGGCAGTACTGTGACTATGTTCATGTCAAAGCTACGTCTTATAGCTTTAATTTTCAGTATGTGTCAATTTGTCGCAGTGTCAAATTCATAGTTTTTTTGAGCTCTCAATATGTCGAGTTTCGTGCCAACAAAACAGCATTTGCGGGAAGTTTTAATTTACTTCTTTAATTTGAAGAAAAGTGCTGCTGAAGCACATCGATTGGTCTCCGAGGCTTATCCGAGTCATGTTCCATCGGTTTCAACGTGCGAGAGATGGTTTGTGCGGTTTAGAAGTGGTGATTTTGACGTTGAGGACAAAGAGCGGCCGGGCCAAGTGAAAAAGTTTGAGAATGCTGAATTGGAGGCAATACTCAATGAAGACTCGTGTCAAACTCAACAAGAGCTCGCAGATTCATTGGGAGTGACACAACAAGCCATTTCCCATCGTATAAAAGCCCTCGGAATGATCCAAAAGCAAGGACATTGGGTGCCGTATGAGCTGAAGCCGAGAGACGTCGAGCGCCGTTTTTTTGCATGCGAACTGCTGCTCGAACGGCAAAAACGGAAGGGTTTTTTGCATCGCATTGTCACTGGTGATGAGAAGTGGATCCATTACGATAACCCGAAGCGCAAAAAATCATATGGTTACCCCGGCCATGCATCATCATCGACGGCCAAACCAAATATTCACGGCGCCAAGCTCATGCTCTGTATTTGGTGGGACCAGCTGGGTGTGGTGTATTATGAGCTATTAAAATCGAACGAAACCATCACAGGAGCACTATACCGAACTCAATTGATGCGTTTGAGCCGCGCACTCAAAGAAAAACGGCCACAATACGAGCAAAGACACGACAAAGTAATTTTGCAACATGACAACGCTCGGCCACATGTTGCAGCGCCGGTCAAAACATACCTACAAACGCTGAAATGGGAAGTCTTACCCCATCCGCCGTATAGCCCAGATATTGCTCCTTCCGATTACCACCTTTTCCGATCGATGACACATGGCCTAGCTGACCAGCGCTTCCATTCTTACGAAGAAGCCCAAAAATGGGTCGATGACTGGATAGCAGCCAAGCCGGCCGAATTTTTTCGCGACGGTATCCGTAAATTGCCAGAAAGATGGGAAAAAGTTGTGGCTAGCGATGGACAATACTTTGAATAATTCATTTGTTACCATTTTTTCAGAATAAACGTTCAAAAATAGAAAAAAATCCCGCATTTTCAATTTGTACTCCTGATAATTTTTATCGAATCAAACTGACAGTCGTCAGCATCAATGAGAACAACTCGTAAGAGGGGTGTTTGTACATCGCCTGTAATATAGCTCTCGCAGATATCGGTGTATAGAAACATGCTGCCTGGTATAGCACCGGCAAGAGATGCAGGCCTTGACTCTGTGTATCCGCAATGCAGTTCTATCATTATTAACCTACAGGCCTCTTCCGAGAATTCTAGCAGCCTTGCGATAGCGGGCGATACGCGAAAGTCGTGGTATCGTGGATCGTCGCATACGCGCGTCACTTCGACCTGCCCGTTCGGAAGTGATTTAAAGCGCAAATGACCGGCTACGTGAGGTAACTTATTTATATTTTCCAAAGGAGCGTCTATAGAGCGATATACTGAAACGTTTCGCGATTTCTTATATCTGATGCACTTTATTTATTCCTTTTCACGCGAGGTTTACGCGCGTCGTCTAGGTGGTCGCGGTGAAATCGCGTAGTTTAATTAATGGTTTCGAGCGAAGGTTTTTTCTTTTCTATACCACCGGGAGAGGATGGATAGTTCGAAACACATTCGTGCTCTGGGCTGGATGGAAGGAGTTGAGTCTATTGTTTTATGAGAGTGTGTGATTGATTCTATTTTTTTTTGTTTTTGTTGAGAGACCTCAGCCTGGGTTTTATTGATTTGCATGTGACCGTGGTGGACGTGCGATTCATTACCCTTTCATCATTGATCTTTGTATTTGTTGGGTAATTCTTTATTTGGGGGGGGTTGCGGTAGGTCACGTAATGTTTGTCGCACCTTACTTACTGGGTGAGGGAGATGCGGGGTGGCGTTTAGGTGTTCCGTTATATCTGGAATTTCTATATTTAGCCGGTTCTTTGTTTTCCTGGGGTTTGAACCGAGGTTCTAGCGAAGTTCAATTCTGTTGTATGATGTTAAATTTCTACCTGCTGTATGTTCAAACTTTCTTTTGATGTTTTTTGTGGTTCAGTCATGGTTTTTTGATATTTTCGTCACATGTTGGTCTTTGTCTGCCTCGTGAGTGTTAGTTTGTCTTATTTTTGATTAATTTCTGCAAAAATTACCTTTCTCTTGGAGTTTCTCATGTGCTTCTCGCTGGTTTTTGTGATATTCCAGTTTTCGTTTGTTCCTAGTTTTAGGGGATGCCTTGATGCTTATTTATTCCTGAATTTTTGTGACAGATCGGCTTATTTTATGTGTTTTTCCTAATGTTAATGTTTATTCGTGAGTGGGGGTGTGTAGCGAAGACTTATGTGACGGTACCTTGTTGTTTTGTCTCGAGGATTTGTGTAACCTCGAGGGTTGTACGATTTCTTTCGTCTTTTCTCCGTACTGTGGCCTTCTTGGCGTATTGCCGTCTGAGTAGTCTGGCCTATTGGGGTAGGGCCGACTGCGTCAAACTTTGCATGGTAAGGAGTTTGGCTTTACGAGTGGTTTCGCCCGGTATTAGTTGTAGGGGCGGGGGCTACTGTGCGGAGTCCGGTAGATACAGTGCGTGGTGTCGCTAGCCGTTCTGCCTTCTGTCTTGCTCGATTCGTGCGGGGGGGTTTTCCCCTCGCGTGTTGTGCTTTGTTTTGATGTTCGTCATTATTCTAGGTGGGGCCTACGATTGACGCCATTCTCTTTAGGGTGGGTACTCACGATTGCTCGTGTATACCTACTGATCTTTTATGTTTTCCTTGTCCGATGGGTGATTATTCGTCACTTGTTTGCTCGTATTGTTAATAGATAATCACTTTTTAGTGATTTCTTGTTTTATTCATTGGTTTTAGTCTGTGTTTGTTGGTGTGGGTTGAATATGTTGGTTTAATTAGGATTTTTAACTCTAGTAGCGGGTCGCTGTAATAGCGTTCCGTTACAATACACCACGTGGAACTTGGTCTCTATCAGCGCGTATCTGTGTTAAAAGATGTTAACCCGATAAATCAGAATCACCATCCTCAAATGTTACGAGATTTTCTACAGTAGAAACATGTAAGAGTTATCGGATAAGCAATTTCTACAAGAAAAAAACACCATTGCATGGAGATGCAAACAAATCTGACGCGGTAGTTTTGTGATAAATTTCGTCGTCGTATTATCGGGAAAATACTGCATCTACCGTTGTTCGGTAGTACGACAAAGAAAGAGTTATCCTAGGAGCTCATATTTATCAGGGACAGTGATTCCGAGCGTTCTTCCTCTTTGTCCTCTTCTTCTCTTTCCATTTCTCAGATGACGGAGGCACTCGTACTCGCGATAATTCTGCCTCGGAGAAAATATCGTCGATAGTATCATTATTCAGATCATGTAAAATATACACGAATGGTTCTCGATTAACTGATATACGATGAATCTTTAATAACTCGTTACTCCAACCACGCTCATATCCTTTCACGAATGCTGCTTCCGCTGTACTGATACGTACCAAGTCACCGACGCTGTATTTAGGCTTTTTGTTTTTCTCGCGTTACGCTCGTAACGCTGTGCTAACTTTTCTCGGACTATAGTAAAATTTTCGAGGGTCACCTCGCTCGGAGTAATACGCGTTCCGCTGAGTCTGGTGTGATTAAATGCATATAAAAAATGTTGCGAAACATCGATGTAACGCTTATTTCGCGTGTATGTAAAGTAACGCCACATTCGCTCTTTTATTGTGTGATTAAAGCGTTCGGTAATCGAGGCTTTTATGTCGGGGTTGCGGGCAACGCGAAAATGGATATTCTTATTCTTGAGAATTTGCTAAAATGGAGTGCCGATAAGTTCTTTGCCTAGATCAACTGATCTAGGCAAAGTACTTATCGGCACTTATCTAGGCAAAGAACTTATCGGCGCCGCAACAATTGCAAACTTGCAATTGTTGCGGCGACGAATGTTACTGCGTGCGAGTATGCGTGTGAGACCGCGGGGTACGTTCGCGCTCACTTTGTCACGCAAATCCTCGACCCACACATATTTGCTCAACACGTGGACAACAAAAAGCAGATATGTGTACCCATCGCTGTACGTAGCTATGGAGCGAAGATCAGCCAAATCAGCCTACCATGCATCGTCTATATTACTCACGCTGTACATACGATGGGGAAATCGTCGTCGCACGAGACGATGCATGTTATGGTATATGAATCCTGTGTCTCGAGCCATGGAAAAACATTTTTTCGCGCTATTCATCAATTCACCAGGGCCAAATTTTTTGCTTAAAATAATACATTTTTTGAAGAATTTTCATAATTTTAACGATAACCAGTTGATTCTTTTTCTTTTTCTTTTCTGACGGTATGGGGGATCAAAATTCACTGGGGCTCTCTACTTGTGCGATTTTTTGCAATTGTTCGTCATCTTCTTCCTGCCCCTCCTGCCCCTCCTCCCCCTCGATGATGCGTTGTTCGCCGTGAGCATTAAATCTCTGTTTGAGTGTGCGGTCTCGGCCTCGTTGTTGCTACTGTTGCTGCTGTGGCTACTATCACTATTGCGTGGTAAAATGAGACACCGCTGCGGTGTCGATGATGTGGGTGTAGGCTCGTGTAGTAACGCGGGATTGTCGATAAATTTTAGTGACCACTGTATCGTTCGCAGAAGTTTGGCAAAGTGAAATGACGGATGGGTTTCTCGCGTTTTCTAGCTCGCATAGCATCGTTAACAAGATCAACGATATTGGAATTTTTAATTCTTCTGCCATCTATGGAAACAACACCATTATGATCCCATGTCATTTTTTCACCGACGGCGCTGCGATGCATATTGCGGAGCAACGATATTGCTTTAGATTAAAATTTGCTTGGTACGCTATCGATAATAAGTGTGTCATTGAGTGGAGATTCAACTTTGTTAATTAAAACGTCGTCGATTTTATTCTCGTGGCTATCGAGTATTGCTATATTTCGTTTTGACGAAATATACGGTACTGTATTATCGTACTCGACGAAGTGAAGATAACGCTGTAGAACCTGCTGGTCTCTATCCATTTCTCTCTCTCGCTCTTGTACGAGTGAGAGTTTAGAATTTCACTCAGCTCAGAGTCGAGGCGCGATAAT
This sequence comes from Cylloceria caligata, assembly GCA_963942595.1. NCBI lineage: Eukaryota > Metazoa > Arthropoda > Insecta > Hymenoptera > Ichneumonidae > Cylloceria > Cylloceria caligata. Next base: position 46,820,718 of record OZ012706.1, read on the forward strand.
GGGGCACCGGTAGTCTGTACGGAGGGCGACGGATCTGTAGTAGTAGTAGAAGTATTAGTAAAGGGTGGTTAAATTTTAAGGGCCGATGTTGATTTTGAATAAAACACAAATTATTTAGGAAATTATTGTCAATTCTTTTTATTATGATAATATGGTATGGTTCAATTATGTATGGAACAAAATATCGGCCAAATGGCCGCCGCGACCTCGGCGGCACACCTCCATCCGATGGTCCAAATTTTCGATGACGCTTAGGCATAATTGAGGTTCTATGCCGTTAATGTGCCGAATTATCTCATCCTCTAGCTCTTGAATTGTTGCTGGCTTATCGACGTATACCTTTTCTTTCAAATAACCCCAAAGAAAGAAGTCCACGGTGTCAAATCACATGATCTTGGCGGCCAATTGACATCGCCACCACGTGAGATAACACAGCCATTGAATTTGTCGCGCAAAAGAGCCATTGTTTCGTTAGCTGTGTGACAAGTGGCACCGTCCTGTTGAAACCACATATCGCCCACATCCATATCTTCCAATTTGGGCCATAAAAAGTCCGTTATCATCTCACGATAGCGAACACCATTCACAGTAACTGCCTGACCGGCCTCATTTTGGAAAAAACACGGCCCGATGATGCCGCCAGCCCATAAACCGCACCAAACAGTCACTCTTTGTGGGTGCATTGGTTTTTCGACAATCACTCTTGGATTATGATTCGCCCAAATGCGGCAATTCTGCTTATTGACGAATCCACTGAGGTGAAAATGTGCCTCATCACTGAAGATGATTTTCTTCGAAAATTGATCACCCACTGTTGCCATTTCTTGCCACCATTCTGACCATTGACGACGTTTGGAATGGTCAAGAGGCTTCAGTTCTTGAGTCAATTGCACCTTATAAGCGTGTAAATGCAAGTCTTCATGCATAATGTTCATCAACGACGAGCGTGAGAGGTGCAATTGTTGGGCACGACGACGAGTTGAGGTGGACGGCTCTTCAGCCACACTATCGCGAACAGCAGCAATAGTTTCTGCAGTACGAGCTGTACGAGCATGCACTGGTGTTTTAATATCTCCTACAGACCCGGTTTGCTCAAATTTTTGCACGATTTTTCCGATTGTACGCAAATTGGGACGATTAAATTGACCGAAAAAATCACGAAGTGAACGATATGCATTTTGATTTGAACGCCCATTTTCATAATAAGCCTGAATAACTTTAACGCGTTGCTCGATTGTGTATCTTTCCATAGTTCAAATTGAGTTTGTCTGAAATTGAGAAATGTCAAATGAAATGCAGAAAAAAACTTGACGTTTAGGTGTGGTTCACATTCAACATCGGCCCTTAAAATTTAACCACCCTTTAGTAGTAGCAGCAGGAGTGGCGAGTCCAGCGAGACGATGTATGTTATCATGAGGAATAAGCTACATCTTTCTGGCATATTCCATGGTTCGTGTAGACCAAGACAGACACAAGAAGAAACTTGAGAAATCCGACACAGTGCTCGACAATCATCTGCCTCTTACCCCTCCAATTTCCCCTTTTGGCGGCTAATCGTCGAAGAATTGTCGCGGGCCTCCAAAGAAGATTCTTTTGCACGATGTTCAGACTCACGTTTCCTTGTAAAACGATTAGAGCACACTCGCATATACACCGTACGAGCGCTACATCTGCATTGCGCAAAATTGCACGTCGTTGCCCTTGCTTCTGATAACACAGCGCTTGCAATATAATTATTTGGTTTTTATCGAGAGGTCCGCGCAACGCCATTAGAGGCGCATTACTTGTATATTGTGCGTCGCATCGCGAACCTTTATTGCTTTTTGAGGCACGTAAACGTAATGGTATTGGTCATCGGGAAATATACAAGCACTAAATCGACAATTGTCAGGCGTCGATTGTTTCAAGTCGTATCAGGAGTACAAATTGAAAATGCGGGATTTTTTTCTATTTTTGAACGTTTATTCTGAAAAAATGGTAACAAATGAATTATTCAAAGTATTGTCCATCGCTAGCCACAACTTTTTCCCATCTTTCTGGCAATTTACGGATACCGTCGCGAAAAAATTCGGCCGGCTTGGCTGCTATCCAGTCATCGACCCATTTTTGGGCTTCTTCGTAAGAATGGAAGCGCTGGTCAGCTAGGCCATGTGTCATCGATCGGAAAAGGTCGTAATCGGAAGGAGCAATATCTGGGCTATACGGCGGGTGGGGTAAGACTTCCCATTTCAGCGTTTGTAGGTATGTTTTGACCGGCGCTGCAACATGTGGCCGAGCGTTGTCATGTTGCAAAATTACTTTGTCGTGTCTTTGCTCGTATTGTGGCCGTTTTTCTTTGAGTGCGCGGCTCAAACGCATCAATTGAGTTCGGTATAGTGCTCCTGTGATGGTTTCGTTCGATTTCAATAGCTCATAATACACCACACCCAGCTGGTCCCACCAAATACAGAGCATGAGCTTGGCGCCGTGAATATTTGGTTTGGCCGTCGATGATGATGCATGGCCGGGGTAACCATATGATTTTTTGCGCTTCGGGTTATCGTAATGGATCCACTTTTCATCACCAGTGACAATGCGATGCAAAAAACCCTTCCGTTTTTGCCGTTCGAGCAGCAGTTCGCATGCAAAAAAACGGCGCTCGACGTCTCTCGGCTTCAGCTCATATGGCACCCAATGTCCTTGCTTTTGGATCATTCCGAGGGCTTTTATACGATGGGAAATGGCTTGTTGTGTCACTCCCAATGAATCTGCGAGCTCTTGTTGAGTTTGACACGAGTCTTCATTGAGTATTGCCTCCAATTCAGCATTCTCAAACTTTTTCACTTGGCCCGGCCGCTCTTTGTCCTCAACGTCAAAATCACCACTTCTAAACCGCACAAACCATCTCTCGCACGTTGAAACCGATGGAACATGACTCGGATAAGCCTCGGAGACCAATCGATGTGCTTCAGCAGCACTTTTCTTCAAATTAAAGAAGTAAATTAAAACTTCCCGCAAATGCTGTTTTGTTGGCACGAAACTCGACATATTGAGAGCTCAAAAAAACTATGAATTTGACACTGCGACAAATTGACACATACTGAAAATTAAAGCTATAAGACGTAGCTTTGACATGAACATAGTCACAGTACTGCCTGATGCGTATAGCGTTAGTAACGCCATCTGTTATCAAACCCGCATTTTCAATTTGTACCCCTGATATAATAGATAGCCGTGCTGTGCAGCTGTTGCATGACCTCCTGCAATATACCTCCTGCAAAAATCTCGGATTTTCGGGACATACCTGACGTGCTAGATATTGAATTTGCGCGCGATCTCGGGGATTTTCAAAGACAACGATATTATGAGCGTTTAAGGAAATATCGCGCTGCCCGTGATCCTGATGGAAGAGATTTTGCGTGATGAAGATGACACTAAGATTTTTATGATGGCTACTTTTGGTGAGAAGATCGACCACGGTATTGTTGAATGCCTCACACATTAGATCGTCAATATAACCACAAGTTTAGTTCTTGTATCATTCGAGTAGTCTCCTGCTTGCGGCAAACCCTCGTGAAATTAGATTTTATCACAGTACTCTGAATACCCGGACTGCTACTCCGAGTAATAAGAAAGTATACGTTTTAACGGGACATCCGTCATTTCGCGCATGTATTTAAAGAATTTGTTGACACAATATCATTTAACACAGCCTGTAGGACCGCTCATCACGGCTGTCCATGGATGTTTCCAACGTGTATCCATATCGATGCGTGTCTTTCAAAATCCATCAGTTGACTCTTAAACAAGCTCATACCATGACGGCAGCAGCGAGCCCGCGGCATCAGCTATTTTCGCGGCCTTAACGAGCTAATAAGATGCGGTGCGCCTGTACTGGTTGATGAGGCACGGGCCCGCGGTATAAGCTGATGTTTACCGTATGTAAATTAAATAATGATAGTTTTTTTTCACAAATAAAGCAATATTTTTATTTCACTATGCATACATTTCTATGTACAAATTTTTTCGATTCATGTAATTCTAAACAGCAATATTATATCCACGGCGGTAGCACGAGAAAGTTAGAACAAAAAGAAACACTCGATGAGAAATTCAGAACAAAAGGGGATGGTAGAGAGATACCAGCTACTGTTACGAAAGGCAGCACGAAAAAAACGAGCAGAAAACGGTTTTATACATAATTAATTAATTTTTTTTAACGTATTGTACACAGTGAATACGATACATGAAATTAGACAAAAATTTTATTTTTAAACACCGCGAATTCACCCGTAAAACTATATACTTTTTTGTTATAGTAATTTCACAATACTTATTTCACAATAGCCGTACGGCACAGTAGAGTAAACCTGATGAAATTCCGTGCGTCGTATTGCGTTGAATTTTTGAATAATAGGTAGGCTCCTAGCTCCTGTCACTAAGAATCGTAATGCGTCATAATTTACGTGATGGCTATTCGCAAAGTTTAGCGTGTCAGCCTATAATTTACATTTTTTAATAATCATACCTTCGGGTTTACGAACAAGGTATGCGTAAAACTTTGGTCCTCCCGAACGCACTTATATAACTACCAGGCTCGTATTCGCTTAATTCACCCGTGAGATCTCCTACAAATTGACCGATTGGTGGCTCATACTCGTTGCCACCGGGGCGACTCACGTAAATACAGGAGTCCGTATCGCGGTACAATATTCGTCGCCCGAACCCCTCAAGATAACTGTATAGTCTTAGGCATGCCTGTGCCGTCGTGTATGCTGCAATCACGGCGTTTGATGTCGAGGATGGTTGGATAGCATCGCGGTTGCTCACATAGTTCACATACATGATCTTGTGATTAATCGGTAGCATTCCCGTAACCTCAATCTCCAGATTCGTTAGTAAATTCCCTAGCTCCGAGCGCGTGAAAACGATAGCGGTTTTCAAGAGATTCGCGTGTTGACCAAACTTTCCCCAGAATGAATATAAATCCGTTCTCGTTACATTTTGTTGGCGGTCCACTCGCCTCCTGTTTTACTTTTAGGAATGTATCGATGTACTCGGCAAAATGACCGTCTCGTCGCACAGTAGACGCAGAGCTCGAAATCGTGGCAGAAAAGTCAGAAAAAAATTTTTACAATCGGGATATTTGAGCAGGCAGTCAGGTAGAGGACTAATGGCTGCGTTAAATTGTAAAAGGGGAACCTTTTTCACCGTATACCTTCGTCGCTGCGTCGGTTAGAAGTTAGCCTTCGAGACGAGTGTTCGCATCGCGCGCTGAACGAGCGAAAACTACCGTGACTTATAAAATCGATAACTTTAAAGTGAAGTGTTTTAAATCAATCCGGAGACATGGATACGACTTCTGGAGGTATGTAGAAGATATTTTTACATTGGTTGAGTTTAAAATAAATATGTAAATTATTGAAGTGTAGTATAAACTACTGCATAAATAAAGTGAAAGAATTTTGTAAACTTATATTTTCAACTATCCGAAAAGTTATACTTTCTGCCATATTCTGCGACAGCCAATGTCTAGGCCTTTAGTTTATTATATAAGCTTGCGAAATTAACAGGAATTAGCTGCCTAGAGCTGCCTAACTTTGTCTGTTATTGTTGGAAATTCAGCTGGCGCACGGCGATCGATAATCGTCGTGCGCCTACCTGTTGCGCTGCTTTGCTACACGTTGTTCGGTTGAGTCGGAGATAGCCGAAGCATGGGCTTCGCGAAGCCGAGGATGTGCCTCGTTGCCACGCCGCGTCAAGCGAGAGGATGTCTCTCTCGCTTGACTTCGGTTTCGCTCACCGGCTATCTCGCTCAACTGACTCCAGCGCTCAACGTAAATTTCATACTTGCAGCCATCTTGAGAATTTGGCACTTTTGCGACACACATCCACTGGACAGCACGCGCATCCATAGGACTCTCACGCATATTTCTCGGACATTATTCATCGGATTTGCTCAACTTCACGCTCATCAGGACTCATTGCTCAAGGTAAGAGTGCTCTGGCATAATTACGTCATTAATTCACTGTCAGAGAGGAGAAAATGGTACATCAGCACTTGGTCTCACTCGTGGCGTGCGTTGCAGCACATGCTGTACCACGTACTCCTCGTGTCTTTTGCTGGCTTAATTAATATAATTAAGCATGTGCCTCGCATTCACTGTATTTTCCCCCAGTAAATCTGCTGGGAGAGTACAGTGAATATAATTTTGCTCAACCATATAGCCTCAATATCTGTTTGCGGTGTGCTAAGCAGTACTGATTGCTTAGCGGGTCGCACACAAAATCACTGCACTCAGATACGGGTTATGGTACATTCTCTCATTAATTCGCTGCAATCACTTTGCAATACAGTGTTGAGTGATTGCAGTGAATTACACACAAAGTTTCGCACTCAAGGCATCGGCGTGTCGTGCTGCGTGGCTGGTGCTACGCTGCACGCACCGCTGTCTCAAATTCATATTCAGCACACAATGGTGTAATCGTGTGCTGCTCACATTATGATTCTAAATTCCATTTACTAACTCATTTATGTTTTGCACTCAACGGTCTGAGCGTGTCATGCAGCGTAGCTAGCACTGCGTTGCATGCACCGCTCGCTCATGTGTTCACTCAGCGCACAATTGATAATTGTGTGCTGCTCATTAATATTCAGAAATTCAATTTGTTTATTTATTATTATAATTTGTACCTTTTTTCTAAATTCATGTTTTGACTGATTTTCTAAATTAACTTATTTTGGCATTAATTTTCAATTTTAGTGACCACACATTTTGTATTAAAATTGTACTTTGTACCACGGTTTTGGAAGGTAGAATAAACTACTTCCTCACGATAACATCTACTTGGTCTGGTTTTATTTTCCTCTTGCCTCGAGTGAGTACTCACATTCCGTCAATATATTCACAGGTCGGTCAAGCCATCACCGGACGGATTCTCAACATTCTTGTTGAATTCTCAACAGTTATGGTTTTTGGCAACGTAAAACAGGCTTGCCGACCGTGCACGCGCGCGCGGCGCCATACGCCATGCCATGGGGCCATTGAACAGCTGCTACTTGAGCAATAGGACTATATCCATACATATACCATATATAATATATATATATATACATATATATATACAAAATACAAATTCAAGTAAATCATTTATATATCTATTTTTGTAGACATACAACAATACATATATATGTAAGTATATACTAAAGTAATTAATTTGAATCGTCACATTTTATTTATATTTGATACATTTTTATTATATATATAGGTATATATGGGGCATTCCACGCCAAATCGGACAGTTCAATTTTTTTTCCCTTGATTTTGTCATATTTTCATGTACTCATCAAAAATCGGCTTCTGGTACATTTTGAGATGTTTTTGGTCACCCGTTCAAAAAATATTTGTTTATGTTTTTTTGCTCATAACTTCTTTCATAATAGTCTAAATTCAATTTTTTTTTCATAACTGTTGTTTTTTATGTACTTTCCAAAAAAATATACGAATAATTATTGCGGCTACTTATTTGTTACAATAATTAAAATTCATTAAAATTTTGATCTGATCCTTCAACACAAATTCTATACAATTTTATGTCTTTATTACAGGGTCCCATTACGAAGGAGTACATTTGACGAGGAAAGAATTATATCTTATTATAAAGGATAATTTGAACGATAATTTCGCTACGTTATTGAATTTCGTGGAAACTAAAATTTCCGAGAAAAGTGGACGTAAAGTTGTGGTGCCTGAGGACTCGAGAACCACCTTTTCAATGCTGTTTAATAAAATAAGAACCAGGTGGCAAGAAGCTAATAGAACATCGGACATTTTCTTCAAGAAAAACAGTAAATGGCTTAGCGGGCAGGTATATTTTGCCGTACCTACAGACACTGTTGAGAAAGACCCAGGTAGTAAAAGAGGCCGCCCGTCCCTTGAGTTTACATCGGCAAGTGAAAGGTCAAAACGAAAGAAGACCGAAGATATTCGTAAATCCTCAACCCCGGAAGAATTAGCATACGCTACTCAAATGAGCCTTCGCGCTTCGGGACAATTAGACGCTTCGAAAGTTGTTAAGGACGTAACAATGACGAGTCCTTTAAGAGCTTCTAAGTATCGAAAAGCTTATGCAGTAACGGGTGAAACCTCTTTATCGGAAGAGGCTGCACTTTCCGCTTTGATCGAATGTAAATTGTCAAAGGGAGCTTACCTAACGATGAGAAAAATATCGTTGGCACATAACTGTCGTCTATATCCGTCTTACGAAAAAGTGGTGGAAGCAAAAAAGAGTTGTTATCCTCGGTCTGACGCAATTACCATTACAGAGACGAGTGCAGAAGTCGAATTGCAGGCATTATTAGATCATACAGTTAAACGTATTTTACTCGTCCAAACAGAAGTCGTTGAAACCTTGACTAACGGTAATGCTCGTAATATGGATTTAATTTGCAAATGGGGTTGCGATGGAAGCTCTGGGCAAAGTGAATATAAGCAGACTTTTACTGATGATAGCAAATCAGATGCGCATGTGTTTTTTACTTCGGTTGTGCCATTACAACTCATCTGCATTGATCAACAAACAAAAGCAGAAATCATGGTTTGGAAGAACCCTAGGCCCTCGTCTCCACGATTTTGTAGGCCGCTTAGACTACAGTTTCTGCACGAAGATACAGAGTCCACACTAAATGAAGTTGGAATTGTCGAAGCACAAATAAAGTCGCTTAGTCCACTCCAAACTGTAGTAAGTGGAAAAGATATCTCCATAACGTACAAGTTGGCGTTCACCATGATAGATGGTAAAGTTTGCAATGCTGTGTCATCGACAAAATCTGCTCAACGGTGCTATTTGTGTGGAGCAACCAGCAAAGATTTTAATGCCATCGACGTTATGTTGCAAAAGGAGGTCGTTGAAACGGATTTGAAGTTCGCGTTGTACCGAGAAAACTTCTCGCGAAAAACTTCCAGGATAAAAACAATGCAAGATGTTTTCCACCGGCTGCTAATTTCTTCAGACCCGTACATATCTAGCATCCGGCAACTACCGAAGAAACCACTAAAAAGTTTGTCGCCGGAAGCTGTCGCGATGCTGCTCGCTCCAACTATCAATGCTGCAGCACATCAAGGTTTCGTCACAAATAACATCGAATCGGGTCTTGTGGACGATACAAGCTCGGTAGATGGTTCCGACATCGACGACGGCGACGGCGACTCCGAATCCGATGTTCCATTCGACTAAAAATTAAATTCGATTACGCGATTTCGAGAATAATGTATTTTGAAAATAAAACTATTAATTCCGTAGAAGGCACGGCTCACGTTTATTTTATTATGATTATTATATTTTATATTATATCTCATCCATTTAACAGGATACGTTTTGTGTACCATAATTTGTCTGTCGGATTCGTGATCAGTGACCCTAAAAACCCGCGTATACCAATTTTTGTCAAGATCTGACACCTTTTTCCATTTATGTCCGCCATATTGGATCGGCCATTTTGTTCAAAATTGTTTGGCTTTCTGATTCGTAATCAGTCACTTTCACAACCCGCGTATATCAATTTTCTTCAAGATCTGACACCTTTTTACCATTTATGTCCGCTATATTGGATCAGCCATTTTGTTCGAAATTGTTTGGCTTTCTGATTCGCAATCAGTCACTTTCACAACCCGAGTATATCAATTTTGTTCAATTCAATTATAATAATTAAAATTCAAATAACTAATGCAAGTTATATATCATTGTATACGAAAACGTCATACTAAATAAGTAAATTATTTCATCCTTCTTTGAGTGGTACGGCAGGAGGGATTTTTTTTTTTGAAAATTTTTAATTTTTTTTAACATACTTGTCCGCCATATTGGATCAGCCATTTTGTTTACAATAATTTGGCTTTCGGATTCGTAGTGAGCGACCCTCAAAATCCACATATAGCAGTTTTTGTCAAGATCGGACACCTTTTTAATATTCATGTCCGCCATATTGGATCGGCCATTTTGTTTACAATAATTTGGCTTTCGGATTCGTAATAAGCGACCCTAAAAACCCGCATATACCAATTTTTGTCAAGATCGGACACCTTTTTAACATCCATGTCCGCCATATTGGATCGGCCATTTTGTTTACAATAATTTAGCTTTCAGATTCGTAATCAGCGACCTTAAAAACCCCTGCATACCAATTTTCATTCCGATCGGAGGTTATTTGTATTTACTGCCACGATTTCGGGCTCTGCGTCTACTGTGGACCGCTACCTGAAAGCGCATCTGGAACAACGTATATACTTACTATCCAGGACGCGCTTAAAAAGTACAGTGCGGCGATACCACTGCCGAATCTGGAAGCATCGACAGTCGCAAGAGCACGAATCGAAGAATTAATTTGGCGACACGGAACGCCGGAAATAATATTATCGGATCAGGGTACGAACTTCCTCAGCTCGACGTTCAAAGAAATGTGTCGACTGCTGCGAATGAAGAAGATACAAACAACGGCCTATCATCCCGAATCGAACGGCGCATTAGAAAGGTCGCATCGCACCCTCGGAGAATATCTGAAAAATTTCATAAGGGAGGATCAAGGAAATCGGGACGAGCGACTGCCCTACGCAATGATTACGTACAATATCACTCGACATACGTGGATCGGACTGTCTCCCCACGTGTTGGTGTACGGACGCGATGCTGAATTGCCGACCGCCGTGAAACAGGAGCCCCGCAGCACCTATGCCTACGATGATTACGTCCACGAGTTACGCGAGCGAGTACGCGCCGCATGGACGCGACAGTAGCACGCGACAACCTGGACGTCACGAAAATAAGGTCAACGGACACATTCGACTACGGCGCACAGGTGCAGAAGTACCGCGTCGGCGAACGCGTACTCCTCCGCGACGAGATGGTGCGCAGGGGGGCGGTCAGCCAAGCTGATCCCGAAGTAGACGGGACCTCACGAAATAGTAGAGAAGAGGCCCCCCGTCAATTACGTTGTCCGAAAGAGACGGAAAACTCAGGCGGTGCACGCAAAGCGCCTGAAGCTCTTTATCGAACCGAATCGAAGTCCGGGTATTCAGAGTACGGTGATAAAATCGTTTTTCGCGAGGGTTTACCGCAAGCAGTAGACTACTCGAATGATACAAGACCTAAACTTGTGGTCATTGACGATGTAATGCGCGTGGCATCCAACAACACTGTGGTCGATCTTTTCACAAAGGGTAGCCATCATGAAAATCTTAGTGTCATTTTCATCACGTAAAATCTCTTCCATCAGGGTCACGGGCAGCGCGATATCTCCTTAAACGCTAATTATATCGTTGTCTTCAAAAATCCGCGAGATCGCGCGCAAATTCAGCACCTAGCCCGTCAGGTATGTCCCGAGAATCCGCGATTTTTGCAGGAGGTATATTTCGATGCAACAGCCGCACCGCACGGCTATCTATTATTCGACTTTAAACAATCGACGCCTGATAATTGTCGATTTCGCGCCTGTTTATTTCCCGATGACCAATACCATTACGTTTACGTGCCTCGAAAAGCAATAAAAGTTCGCGATGCGTCGCGCGATGTACCAGTAATGCGCTTGTAATGGCGTTGCGCGGACTTCTCGATAAAACGCAAATAATTAAATTGCAAGCGCTGTGTTATCTGAAGCAAGAGCAACGACGTGCAATTTTGCGCAAAGCAGATGCAACGCTCGTACGCTGTATATGCGAGTGTTCTCTAAACGTTTTACAGGGAAACGTAAGTCTGAACCACGTCCAAAAGAATCATCTTCGGAGGCACGCGACAATTCTTCGACGACTAGCCGCCAAAAGGGGAAATTGGAGCGGTAAGAGGAAGATCATCGTCGAGCACTGTGTCGGATTTCTCAAGATGCTTCTTGTGCCTGTCTTGGCCTACACGAGACATGGAATATGCCAGAAAGATGGTACTTATTCCTCATGATAACATGCATCGTCTCACTGTACTTGCCACTACTGCTGCTACTACTGCAAATTCTCAAGAAAAAGAATATCGATTTTCGCGCTGCTCGTAACCCTGATATAAAAGCCTCGATTACCGAACGCTTTAATCGAACAATAAAAGAGCGAATGTGGCCCTACTTTACATACACGCGAAATAAGCGTTACATCGATGTTTTACAACATTTTTTATATGCTTATAATCACACTAGACACACCGGAACGCGTATTCTTCCGAGCGGAGTAACCCTCGAAAATGCCTCTATAGCCCGAGACAATTTAGCACGGCGTTACGAGCGTAATGCGAAAAAAATTAAAAAGCCTAAATACAGCGTCGGTGACTTGGTACGTATCAGTACAGCTAAACCAGCTTTCCTGAAAGGATATGAGCTTGGTTGGAGTAATGAATTATTCAAGATTCAACGAATATCAGTGACTCAAGAACCATTCGTGTATATTTTACACGATCTGAATAACGAGACTATCGACGGTATTTTCTACGAGGCAGAATTATCACGAGTACGAGCCCTCCGTCATCTGAGAAGACGAAAGAGAAGAAGAGGACAAAGACGAAGAACGCTCGGAATCATCGTCCCTGATAAATATGAGCCCCGAGGATAGCTCTTTCTTTGTCGTACTACCAAGCAACAGTAGTATGCAGTATTTTCCGAATAATACGACGACGAAATTTATTACAAAACTACCGCGTCAGATACGCTTGCACGGTGAATGGTCTTTTTCTCTTGTAGAAATTGCTTATCTGATGACTCTTTTACATGTTCCTACTGTAGGAAATCTCGTAACTTTTGAGGGTGGTGATTATGATTTATCGGGTTTTAATCTTTTAACACGGAGACGCGCTGATAGAGACCAAGGAGCACCTGGTGTATATCACTCTATAGACGCTCTTTTGGAAAGTATAAATAAGTTACTTCACGTGGCCAGTCATTTGCGCTTTAAATCGCTTCCGAGCGGGCAGGTCGAAGTGGCACGCGTATGCGACGATCTACGCTACCACGACTTTCGCGTATCGCCCGCTATCGCAAGGCTACTAGGATTCTCGGAAGAGGCCTATAGGTCAGTAATGATAGAACCGCATTGCGAATACACAGGGTCGAGGCCTGCATCTCTCACCGGTGCTATACCGGGCAGCATGTTTCTATACACAGTTATCTGCGAGAGCTATATTACAGGCGATGTACAAACACCCGTCTTACGAGTTGTTCCCATTGATACTGCTGACTGTCCGTATGGTTCGATAAAAATTAAATCGTTTTCAACGCCACGATATATACCTCTCTTGCGCAATAATTTACACACTATCGAGATCGATATAAGAGACGAATTTGGTGATCCTATACCATTCGAGCAGGGAACGTTGACTGTGACACTGCATTTCAAAAGGTCCCACGATTGATAACATTACTATGGATGATATTGACATTGTGCAGCACGGATGGGGTCGTCGCGGGTACGGTGGCATTAGCCATGTTTATATCGGAACACCTAATCAACGAGGACACGGTATCGGCAGCTTTCTCGGGGACCTGTTTCGTCGAGTGTTACCACTTTTAAAAAAGGGCGCTAAAGCAGTTGGAAAAGAGGCGTTGCGTGCTGGTGCAAAGATGCTATTAGCCAAAGAGCGCGAGAATCAGGCAGTAATCTCAAACGCAAAGCCTCTGAAAAAATTGACATTCTCATGCGGGGTTCTGTTTATAGAAAGCGCAAAATTTCACAAATTCCTCATTCATTGAACGAACGTAAACCACGACGTATCTCCCGTAAAAATAAAAGTGTAATAAAGAGAAAAGTAATAAAAAAGAAGAAGAATAATAAGAACAATAAGAAGAAGAAGACTCGTCAACGAACAGTTGCAGATATTTTTGGATAGCTGAAACAAGATGGCTTTTCTACATGCGCACTCGTGCGAGTGTCTGAAATCGGAATTTGAATTATTTTCAGTCCCACCGACGCAAAATATTATCGAAGGCTCGAATTGGGTGTATTATAAGCCAATTTCTTCGCTAACTATGATTCACCTATTGCATTTGTTATTCCTGGACAGGGTGATGAGTATATCGATCTCGCGCTTATTATGCATAGTCTGAGAGTGAAAATAACGTCTACGGATTTCCTTCTACGGAAATAGCCGCGCGTTCAGCGCCGAAAGTAAGTACCGGCCCTGTAAACAATCTCTTGCATTCTATGTGTTCGAGAATTCAGTAGATGGAAAGAAGTGGACTGTAAATGTTTGCAAGTTGAATTAATAAGCAGTACACTGATGTTAAGTACAATAGCATTTATTGCTCCTGTTATGCCGGTACCGCGTAATTGGATTATTACGTATTTGGTATAATATTAAAAGTTATTATTTTTTGGGATCGTTTGCCGATAAGGAGGTGAATCTCGAGTAAAAGATGAAAACGCGAATTTATATAAAAGGAAGTGTTTATTATAGACAACGGTAACTTTCCGTTGTCTATTTAATTGTCAAAGCAAGAAGTACAATAATATGTTGTTTCGAGTGTTTAACGAGGAACCAACCGTTCTTCTTTCAATCAATATCTTCGCTAACAGATGATTCACCGATTGAATTTGTTATTCCTGGACAGGGTGATGAGTATATCGATCTCGCGCATACTATGCTTAGTCTGAGAGTGAAAATAACATCTCCTACTACTACGGAAATTGCCGCGGGCACATCGTCGAGAGTAAGTGCCGGCCCTGTAAACCTTCTCTTGCATTCTATGTTTAATCAGGTGGCTGTATACCTGAATCAAAAATTAGTTTCACTTCCAAGTAATGCCTACGCTTATCGAGCGTACACAGAAACACTTTTGAATTACGGTCCAGCAGCAAAAAATTCGCATCTCACGAGCGTTCTCTGGTACGACGATACCCCCGGAAAAATGGATGATATAACATCGGAAAATACGGGTCTTATGAATAGAAAACGATTTTTAAATGTCGAAAAAACTGTATACTTGCTTGGTCATCTGCATTGCGATATATTCAATCAGGAGCGATTCCTATTAAACGGCGTCGAGATGCGACTACGGTTGGTGCGATCTAGAGATTCATTTGGTCTTGTGGGGGATACAAAGAATGGTCAATGCGGCTCAAAGAATCTCGAGGCAACGCTTCTCGTTCGTAGAAGAAAAATAGCTCCTTGTGTGCTGCTCTCGCATGCTAGAACTATGGCAAAATCTACGGCTAAATATCCTCTTACGAGAGTCGAGGTAAAAGCCGTTTCAAAACACTCTGGTGTTCATGGAGAGACTATCGATAATATCGTGTTAGGTCAATTGCCGAAGCGTATAATTATCGGTTTTGTCGATAACAAGGCATTTAACGGCGACTTCAGTATGAATCCCTTCAATTTCCAAAATTACAAGATAAATTATCTCTCGTTGTATGTAGATGGTGCTCAAATACCTTCGAAACCGTTACAACCTGATTTCACGAAAAATCATCTATATGTGGATGCTTTTCAAACGTTGTTTTCGGGAACTGGAATACATTTCTTGAAAGACGGTAATTCGATCGATCGCGATAATTATCGCGATGGATACTGTCTGTTTGCTTTTGATTTGACACCCGATCTTTCGGCAAACGGCAATACACATTGGAATTTAATAAAGCACGGTAGTGTGAGAATAGAGGTACGATTTGAGGATGCGCTTGCTTCAACGATGAATTGTGTAGTCTACGCGGAATATGATAATGTCCTTGAAATTGATGCCTCTCGGCAAGTAATGGTGGATTTTACCGGATAAGCGAAAAATGTGCTGATGTCGGCATAAAATTATTTCGTGTTAGGCGACGTAAAAGCGTGTCTGTGAGTAACTAATCAGTCGAACTCGAGCATTTGTACGGATTAGACGTGAAAATGGATATCGTCGTGGATATACAGGGAATGCGTGGTAAAGACTCGGAATTGATTCCAAAAGAAATTGCCGTGGTAGCAGTGGATAGACCGTACTCTGCTCATTGGATCATCGCACCGCCGTGTCACTTTGCCGAATTACCACAGCATTCGAGAAGCCAGAATAATTTTCTCTCGAATTATTTTCACGGTCTGTAATGGTACGAGGGCGATGTGAGCTGTAAACAAGATACGCTAACTTGCGGGAAATTTCGCGAAAATCGAGACGTATCTATACTCGCGGTCACGAGAAAGCTATACTTCTTTGCGATATCACGAGTCGTGAAATTTCCAACCTGGAGGATGAGAGGGGCGCCCTATCGTACACATTTATGCCGTAATCTTTGCGAAAATGCTTCAGACACGCTATGATAAACGATACAGCGTCTTCGCATTGTACAATGTGCCAGGCTTTCCAAATAAAAAATTGGCTTCGCGAGCACCCGTTTAAAGGTGTAAGACTCATTGTCGAAAGATTACCGACAATAGTTCTCAAGAGATACATTATGTAAATAGACGATAGGAGCGTTCCAGTCTATTGTATGAAAGTCAGCGAAGAGTGTACCCATCTAGACGCGTGTGAAGCCCTCCGGGGCATAAAGAAAGCGAGCAACGCGTACCTCCCCCCAATCGTTCAAGAAAGCCCAAGCGACAACCACGTTAAATTATTGCAGGAAGTAATCCACATATATTTCGTAACGAAATACCTATCTGTGACTAGTCAAGCGTGCATCGTGATCATAAAGTGCGGGCGAGAATTCTGGTAAGATGTTTTTCTTTTTCTTGTCAATCTATTAATGGTAAAACAAAAGTAAATGCCGGTGTGACATGTACACGGTTAACCGTCTAACGCCTTATGGCTGTAGGATGATTGGGCTCTCGTACACGAGGCCTCCATCAATGGAAGGACCTTCTTCTCCTGGTTTTAAATACGGGAATATTCGTGAGTCTTGAGCAGCAAGACAATTGGATTGACTCGAAATAATTGCGTGGATGGCGAGATATCCAGGATAGAGAAATTTCACGAATACGAAAGCAACTCGCCATTATAGGAGCCATAGCTTACCAAATATAAATTGTCTCCTCGTCGAGGATTACTTCCGCCTTCAAATAAGATAAGTAACGGGCGAATTGATTATATGATATTATCACATGTGTCCCATAACCCTACTTTTATATATGTGTCAATGTATTATGTGATTGAAAGAATAGCATCATTGTATTATTTGTATTAATGTAATTCGCCATTTGCATATATTGGCCGGTCGAATCTATAATATGTCAATGTACTGGTAATAAGAACCTCTTCTTATCTCCAATCATAGAGATTGTCATCGACGCCGAGAGCGGTCGCTTAGGGACAGAATGATCCCATAGATTGTTGTTATCAACGATTCATTTGTGTATATTTATGAAATCACATATATTGAAGCATTATAAAAAGGATATCGTTTTAGGAGGAACGCTCTTCCTGGAAGGTTCTATAAAACGTACTGCGTCTGAATGATTGTGTGCGAGGAATTGAGAGCAAACCTTGCCCTCTAGTATGATATTTGCTGTGTTTCTCGATTATAATTATTGAAAAGAGCGATTCGAGTTATCGAAGGCATTAATGGAAATAACTGCCGAGGACTATTAAACATATATGTACCTATAACTTAATAACCATGCTTATGTGAACCAAATCATTGCTAAGACTTATACAGATCAATAATGCGATTTTCTGTGATCACTTGTCCAGTCGGAATGTTATAACTTTGCGGTCATCAAAACTTATAAAAGTATAACTTCAAAGATTCTAGTGAAACTATGTCAGTCAATTATTATTATACAATAATACGTGAATCAATATATAACGGTTTATTATCACGTGGCGACTAAAAGCCATGTATATGATATATGTATGTGTAATATATTTCTGGAGATATATATATATATCTAAAACATTACCAGTATATATATATGTATATATATATATATATATATCTATCGGTCATCAGATTGATGAACACCCGATTCTATTACCGTTGAAGAATATACAATCTTGTTTACTCTGTATTAATTGTGTATGTAAAAAACAAACCATAGCATTGACCAGATTGATACTATGCTCTCGTGGCCTTAAAAAATTTTGAAATGTGCTACTTGGATAACTGACCCAAGTACGCCGGTCGTAATCGTATGTGTCAATATGTAATCCAATAAGGGACTATTTATATTCACTTGTTTATTTATATATTTAAAATATATACTTGAATTAAGATAGAAAGATAAATGTCGGTAAGCGTTTAAAACATCTCTGTATTATTATTTGCAATAATTCTTGTATGATTATATTCATGAACTCAGCCATACAATTAAAAATTGTTACGAAGACATAATATATTTAACTTCACCAATCACCTTTGACCATCATTAATAATATGAATCGGAAGAAATCACAATAATATTCAAAACCGAGATTTTTAATATTAAAAAATGGCGCCCAGCGTGGGGCACGAGAGACAGTAACGATTTGGTACACGATTGTTATTATTGTTCGTATCGAGGAATATATATAGAGATATATTACCCCAGTAATATCGAAAAATCAGTTTCAGAAGCTAAGATTTAAACATTTGTGTCACAGTACTAAACCAATAAATATTGGCTCACTCGTTCATAAATAAATGCAAACTCGGTCGAAAACTGGTCGCATCGGGCATCCTATCGATAACCACAACGATAACGAAATAATAAATATTTCCAACATGCCTTCTAATCCTAACACTGTAAATTCAGCAGATCTACTGTGACGTAGTCACGACATCCTAAAGGATGGAAGTAAAATAAAGACAAAAATTAACACAAATAAAACCATTTATTTGTAGCTCATATAGAAAATAAGAAAAGTAAGAAGATAGGAAAGATTAAATTCACAGTCGAGTCCAGACGAGACCACGAAACAGGCTGAATCCTGTCAAATCCCTTCGCTGCCGAAAAACAGCGGGTCAGCGACCGGCTGGCCTCGCTTGGGCAGTGAGGGGACGTAGGGGCACGGTGGAGGGGCGACCTGAAACAAAAGAAATTACATGAGATATTTGAAAAAGAAGAGT
The DNA here is from genome assembly GCA_963942595.1 of Cylloceria caligata. Taxonomy (NCBI): domain Eukaryota; kingdom Metazoa; phylum Arthropoda; class Insecta; order Hymenoptera; family Ichneumonidae; genus Cylloceria; species Cylloceria caligata. The sequence goes on from OZ012706.1 coordinate 46,839,680, forward strand.
TAAAATAAGAGAGTGGGAAAGAAGAAAGCTATATAAAGCAGCTTCAAGCTAAGAGAGGGGCTTATTCGTTCTGGACAGTCACAGAGTCAGGAGTCGCTGGTGCGCTAAATAGAAATATTAAACATTCTAAAATTCATATTTAAACCCAAGAAGTCAATTAGAAAAGGGTGTGAGTGAGCCTATAAAATTTGTAAGGACATTAATAAACAAAAGAATATAGAACAGTCAGTGGAGGACTAATAAAAAGATTTATACCGGACAGCCGTGAACCGTGTCAAGACAGAAAATATTATAACTGACGAATTAAGAATAGGAAGTGGGTCGCATTAGGATGAATAATTAGGATTATTTTAGGAGAATTAAGAAAATAACATAAGAAGGTTTGGGTAGAATAATTAGCAATAAGTCCAGTTAGATTCTAAGAAGTATTATTAACGCAGCGCATCGATAAGTGGTAAAGACGCGGTGGTGGCACCAAGAGGTTGCCAAATGAAAAGCGTATAGAAAGGAAAAAGTGAAACAACAAGGAGAAAGAAAAGAGAATAACAAATAACAGTTAGAGAAATTATAACTTAAAGACATACTACAGTAGATTTAAGATCTGCGATAGGTCCCCGCTTCAAGAGAGGAGAGACACTTGGAGCAAGATTTTAAAATAGAGCTCGGAAAATTAATTAATAAGTAGAATTAGGAGGGTACTAGTGAAACCGATCAATAGCAACTTGATTCAGAATTTAAAAATAATTAGAGAAATAGTTAGGAGGGAAACAATTTCAAGAGTGTTGTCCAGCGCGTCGCAGGAGAACGACACCACTCAACAGCCATAAAAAGGAGGAGAGAAAGATAAATAAAAAAAGGACCAACTCACCAAGAGCGAAGAAGAACCGGAACATCCAGGTCCAACGCCAAAGATTTCTGGAGGAATCCATCGACTAAATAATGAAAAATTAATAATCACTGGGAAATCATAATCCAGCAACTGTCATTATTCCACACATAGAAAACATCACTCGCGAACCCGGACCACGATTATCACGGAAAGACACACTCGGAACATACGGGAGCGGCACGAGGAGAACAAACGAAGAACCCGAACGCGGAATAACACAAAAAGCAAAGTATTTCGATTATTTAACAAAACAACGCGGACGCGGACATAGACCCGGCGTCCATACCGGCTGACCGACGCGCCAGCGACAACAAATCAAGCCCAGCAGACCGCACGTCAGCAGCTAGGCGGGTGAAAGATCAAGACGGCGGGAAAAGATCAAGACGGCTGAGCTCAATACTGCATAGTTGAGATATCCACTACTCAGCGCAGAAGTCGGAATCCGAACACCACGGGTAAAGAAGAGCGTGGAACCATCAGAGCGACTAAACGTTACAAAGAAATTGTACGGTGAACGGCGCCAAAAAGCCGAACACTACTGAATTCTATAATAATTATTGAATAAATCCTACTTATACCTCCTATAGAAGTCTACAATTAATTATCTTAGTGTTCGAGCCCGAATTCTTCCCTTTAGAAGAATAAAAATTAATGCTAACGGAGAAATACCGTTACACTACCTGGTCTAAATGCAAGCGCCGATGAGCAGGTGCGTATCGAGCGAGAACGTATATCAAGACAGCGTGCCGAATGGGATGCGTTGCAGTTACGAATGGTGGGTGAGCTTGGAGAATTACGAGCCACTCAAGAGAGGATGGAACGAGAAATATTACAATTAAGAGAGAAAAATGAACCACTACGAAGCGACTCTAATGTGAGCGACGAAGGAAACCGGAACGCAGGTATGCTAAACGGAATAGCTCGTGGTATTCAATCTATGAATTTTCACATTAAACCACCTAAATTCGGACACGATTTATTATCAAACCCCAACGAATTTCTGGAACTTGTCGACAAATATTTTACCGTTAAAAAGGTCCCTGACGACAGTAAATTACTCATACTTGAGATCCTGTTGGACGGTCAAGTTAGAGATTGGTACCACACTCAAGGAATGAGTTATGGCAATTTTAAAACTTTCAAAATCGCGTTTCTCGAAGAATTTAATTCGACACCTGCCCAAGTTAGATTAAAAGCTCAGTGGTCAGCTCGTCGATACTCTGCTGCGGATGGTCAAATGCAAGCGTATTTCCTCAAGCAAGCCCGACTCGCTCGATATTTCACTCCGGCTTTGGATAAATACGAGATCAATTACAGCGTAGTCCAACAATTGCCAATGCGTGCGCGAGACTCGTTAGTCACCGCGGACTATTCCGACACAAATCTCATCGCAAGGGCTTTAGGTCAGCTAGATTCGTCTACACACGAGCATCGTAATTACGATCTACGTCGTGGTAACCAGCATAATAACTCATTAGCCAATTCATCGACTAGTTCGAGCAGTGGTAGTGGACCACGGTTTACGAGTAGTCCACCTAACCATGGAAATAACAATTACCGGAATCAATCGCAATCTTCTCCCTATCGTACTAGGGGAATGGACGTCAACGCCGCGTCTTGGTACCCACTGCCAAATACTTCGGACTCTCCGCCTATGCAGGGTACGAGTGGTCCCGAATATATGCTTCCGAAATCGCCAGATACTTCGCAATTACAAGCCCATTCACCAGCTACTTTAAACTAGCAGGCGTGACCACTTATAGAGTGTCCCATGTGCGTCAGTCGCCTTTTGATGTATTTGAGGACCTCAACGCGTCCATTACTAGGAGACAGGAGTCGAATGCCAGAAATCATGGATTTCAAACGTCGACATGTCCTCATGTCATATTGTTCCTAGCTAATTTCCTTGTGTCAACATTATTGAACACCGGAAGCCAAGTCACCTGCGTATCTGAAAAATTATACCATTACATAGGCCGATTGATAAAACTCACCGAATTGCCCGTCGCTAACATCGTTGTTCTCACGGCAATAAAGGAAAAACCAACTCCTGTAAGGAAACAGATGCTCCTAGAAATCGTGGTCGGTGAACAAAGAATATCTACGGTGTTCTTGGTCGTCCCGCATTTATCAAGCAATATAATTATTGGTAGCGATTGGATGCTACGATTAGGAGTCATTGTGGACTTTTCTCGTCAATCGTTAATAGTCAATGGTCTACAGGTGCCTCAAGACTTGGTATCGTTTGGTCGAGCGCCTAATGAGCGTGTAGTGATATCGCACGACGATGACTATACGTTTATACAGATCTTAAGGACCGTTAGCCCAAGTGGAACTAATGTTAACCAGGAATTACTTCGTGAAGAAACATCACAGATAGCTCATACGGTCGAAAATAATATTCTGGGGGATAGCGGTGCTAGCGTGAACTCGCCTATATTGCTCATCACTCCCGATACACCTCTCGGCGCTTCCGAGATATATAATAGGTCCAAACAATTGCCCGTCGTCATGCCAAGTAATTCGTCATTAAATACTCTGTCGGGTACGGTAGTGCAAGTATCCACGAAGCCTTGCGTTGAACCGGAAAAACCAAGCGTCAGCGATGACGCGTTTCAAGAAGTAATGGTATCCGAAGATTTCTTTGAAACAAGAGATACATGGGTTGATCGAAATGTCGCAAAACTCCATACTCGGCCAGACTATTCAGTTGATATTAGTCATGTCAAATACTCGCGAGGATTGTATCAGGAAGGAGAAGACGAAAATTTCTTTTCGGATGTAAGGACACTGGTAGAGGAATTAACAAATTATGACTCTAGACAGCGTCACGCAGTTAGCACACTATCGTGCAAATACCGAAGGCTGTTTTCCTACAAGACAGAGGGTGCAAGGGTTTATGTTCATCGAATCAGACTGAAGGATCCACGAGTGATCGTACGTCGCTCTTATCCCGTCCCCTTGGCAATAAGGCCTACTGTTGGAAAGGAAATTGATTCCATGCTTGCCACTGGAATCATGGAAAGATCAGACAGTCAATTCTGTAATCCACTCCGAATCGTCGAAAAGAAGGATGGACGGATGCAAGTTTGTTTAGACGCTCGGTTCATTAATAACGCCATCGAATCGGACAACGAATCACCTCCCATCATCGGTGACATTCTTTAGAAATATCACGGTATGAAGTGTATGTCTACCACTGATTGAGCCAATGGTTAATAGCAAATTCCATTGGATAAAGCGTCGAGAACGTATACCGCTTTCTTGTACGGCTCGCAGCTTTATCAATTTTGCCGTATCCCGTTCGGACTAAAAACTGCGGGTAGTGGATTCATCCGTGCTCTAAATCTCGCACTTGGTTCTGAATTTGACCCATTCCTTACTACCTACATATTGATCATCTCTGCTTCATTTGAAGAACACCTTCATCATCTCGACCTCGTTTTCGGAAGACTACAGGAACAGAATTTTACGCTACGATTAGACAAATACGATTTGTTCAGAAAAGAAGTAAAGCTTGTGGGCTTTGTGTTATCCGTCGACGGCATCCGACCTAGTCCCGATCGATTTAAAGTCATTTGTAATTTTGCTGAACCAAAAAACCGTAAGGAATTACAGCAGATTATTGGTATGTGTACCTACTATCGACAATTCAGTGTTCGCCATGCAAATGTAATTGATCCTTTTCGCCCATTATTAAAAACGAAAAACTTCTGGAGTTGCACCGCAGAGCATAGCAACGCGTTCACAGCCCTCAAGGAAACGTTTGCCGACTGCATAATGTTGAGGCATGTCTTACCGAAAGTTCCATTCAAGTTACAAACCGACGCTTCGGATAACGGAATAAGTGGAATTCTCTACCAAACCAATCAGCTTGGCGAACATTATATCATCTCACTTGTGAGTCGATGTCTGAATTGCGCCGAAGTAAACTATAACACTACGGAAAAGGAGCTGCTCGCTATCGTATATGCGATTAGTAAATGTCGCATCTATCTGGCAAGAGTCCCGTTCATTGTAATCACCGATCACCAAGCCTTAACATTCTTGAATACGACTCTTTTTCTGACTGCTCGTTTAGCTCGATGGAGCATCTATCTACAACAGTACAACATGAACGTCCAACATTGTACGGGTCGCGACAACCAAATCGCAGATTTCTTTAGTCGGAACCCGGACGGAAAATTTGAGCCTGCTAGCAATAAGCATCAATTAATTATAGCCACACTTACGGCGGATCTCACGTGGACGGAAACTGAGAATGTGCTTTCTGCCCACCTTATTAATAAATTAGTGCATCACTATGATGATTTACCACCCGCCATAAAAAACAACCTTGAGCAAATTCGTGACCAGCAACGGAATGACCACTGTCTCGCGAATTTGATCAATGAAATTACGAAGGGAAGAATTATCCCAAAGTATCAGCTATACCAGGGGATCCTCTTTCGTTTGGCACGAAGCAGTACACATTGGCAAATAGTAGTGCCTTCCACACTTACTCATCGCTTACTAGTTTTCACGCATGAAAAATTGGGACACCCCAGTGTTTCGAAGACGCTGGCGTATTTGAAGATACATTTTGTGTGGGAGCGTATGAATGCAGATACCAAAAAATATATCCGTACTTGTGATTTGTGCCAACGAGTAAAATGTACCAATTATTCAATGAGTGGAGAGTATCAAATGATTCAGACTTCCCGGCTTGGAGAACTGGTAACCGTGGATTTTTACGGGCCTCTCCCGCGCTCAGTAGGTGGCGTTGAATATATCTTCGTCGTGCTTGATGCACACTCAAAATTTGTGCAACTCTACCCCATTAAGCGAGCTACTGCGTGTGTAGCAGTCCGCATCATTCTATCGAAATATGTACATTCCGAAAATGGGCAAGCCTACGACCATATTATCTGATAACGGCACTCAATTTAACTCTACTGTTTGGCAAACACGTCTCGCTCAAGAACACATACGAACCATCTTTTCATCTATTAGGCATCCTCAAAGTAACCCTACAGAAAGGGTAATGAGAGAACTAGGAAGACTATTCCGGACTTTATATTCGGACACTCACACAAAATGGGCGCAATACATACCGCGCATAGAAAGTATTCTCAACTTGACAGTGCATGCTAGCACAGGGTTCACACCGCGTGAATTGCATTTTGGCGAACGTAGTTCGGAAAAAATTGATGAAATATTATCCTTTCCGCCCACAACGGACTTAACACATGAGGACAAAATATCACTCGCAGAATCACGAATGAGGATTCATTTTGAATATCGAAAAAAGCAACAAAAAGGAATATCTAGTGTCCCGCTCAATATAGGAGATCTCGTTCTACTCAGAGTACCGTTCTTATCAAACAAGCAAGATCGTGTGACGGCGAAGTTTTTTCACCTGTTTCAGGGACCGTATCGTATAAAACAAGTCATTGGTAAAAACGCGTTCTTATTGGTCGATCCACAGGATCCGACACATGTAAAAAATGTCTATAATAGATGTAACCTAAAGAAATACCACAGCCCCGTTCAGCACCTATTGTTTAACTGTTTTCGTCTTGCAAGTAACAATAACATGTGATAAAGATAACATATGAATATACTTAATGAACGAGTTATCAACGCAAAAAAAAACAGCGCAGGTTATTTAGAGAATCGAACAATCGTCTTAACGAGCAGGTATCAATTCCTAAATAAGGGGGATAATTGTAAGACTCATTGTCGAAAGATTACCGATAATAGTTCTCAAGAGATACATTATGTAAACAGACGATAGGAGCGTTCCAGTCTATTGTATGAAAGTCAGCGAAAAGTGTATTTGGAGTCAGCTCAGTATCTTTTAGTTTTTCGGAATAATTCATTTTTGTGACAACACCCGATTAATTCGACAATTTTTTCGTTTTTCCACGAAATTTCGAATGAATCGTATAATGCCATTTAATATTCATAACTTAATCAATAATTATCGTATCGACTTTACTCATGGTGATTATCGTAGAATAGAAACTGCGCTACTAGAGCTAAAATATGCACCCTCATAGATTTATACCTGGCGGTGAACAGGATGAACAAAGCTCTCGTAAAGTAACGTTTTTTTTCTACGGTTGATGTATCTTCAAGTATGAAATCTGTAAAGATGCACATTTTGATACAAGTGGCATCGTAACTTGCCTTTCACAGCCATATGGAATATGGTAGATATCTTTATTTTTGCCAGAGTATTTATTTTTGGCGAGATCATCCCATTAAGAGATGAATTTATTCATTTTTGTTTGAGATTTCAAAGTAATTGTATAATGCCGTCTAAAATTCACATCTTAATCAATAATTATGGTCTCGGCTTCACTCAGGGTGATTATTGTATGGAAGGAACTGTAGTACCCGAGCTTCAATTTGCATTCTTCCAGATTTTGTACCTGGAGTTTAACAGAATGAACAAAAATCGTGTAAAGTAAACTCTTTTTCTACGGTTAATGCATCTTCAAGTATGTTATGTGTAATGTTGTGAATTTTTATACGAGCAGCAGTGTGTCTTGCATTTCGAAGACCTATGTAATGGAGTCGATATTTTAATTATTGCCAGAGCAATGCATTTTTCTGTCAACACCCAATAGATTGAAAAATTTTGTCGTTTTTCCACGAAACTTCAAATGAAATTGGATAATGCCGTTTAATATTCAGAACCTAGTCAATCATTATCGTATCGACTTCATTTAGAGCGACTTTCATATGGGAGGAACTTTGTTACTCGAGATAAAATCTACACCCTTCTAGATTTTACACCTGGAGGTGAACAGAATGAACAAAACTCGCGTAAATAAAAGCCTTTTTCTACGCTTGATGAATCTGCAAATATGACATCTGTAAAGTTGCACACTTTTATACAAGTGGTAGTATGTCTTGCCTTTTACAGATATCTGGAGTGTACTCTGGGTGTTCAGGGTAAGCTTTTTCCGCCAATAATCTGGTAAGTATAGTTGGCTTATACCTGCGCAAGGAGGAAAGTACCTCTTACTCTTGGCGATGCTGTTTGGAGTTTCATGCCTGTATAAGTCGCTACACTTTTTATATATAATTATTATGGTAGACATATCCTCGTAGCAGTACAGCTGCCTCTGAAGTATCAATTAATGATAGGCAATCGGCTAAATTACGACCAGGGATAATTTAGAGACTCAAACAGCATAGACAGGGCTGGGCGATTGATTTTGCCACGCGTTGCTATTAGAAAAGTATAATCTCTCCCATTTGAAGCACCCATCAGTGAACAGCCTTCATTAAGTCATAATAAAACATTGTTCACTCCACAAAGGAGAATGAACACCTGTGAAAAATCTAAATAAAAATCAATAATTATACCCTTCCATATATGCCTCAGAACTTGTCGAAAAATTGACACCTGCTATCTGAATACGGCCCTGCTATTCCTAGTTGCTCCTCCCGCCCAACGGACAAAGAGTCGCGTCCAGATCCCAATAAAATACCGCCCGTGAATGTTTCCCCTAATAAGTCAATTGAGACTAGTGATTCTGTAACCGACCCTCCTCCCATTGTGGTTAAAAATAACCAAACATTGTCTCTTCGAGATGCTTTTGCTGTTATACCGAATTATGACGGTCATACTTTGTCATTGGCTATGTTTATCCAAAAATGCAAGGAAGCCTTGGCTATGATGGGCCAGGCGCCGAATCAAATTTAGTAAAAGCAGTTGCAAAAAAATAATTGGCGAACCCCGTCCTACCCTGTATGGTAACAAACTTTCGAAATAATAGAAGATTTGTATACATTTCTCAAAGACATTTATGCACCGACACGAATTGTATATCCGCTACAAGGTGAATTGGGATCAAGACATCAAAGAGGAAACAAGTCTGTTATTGTGTTAAGAATTCCTTTCTGATGTAGTTAGAACGACCTGCGAATATATTGAAAATTCTGAGTCTTCACTCACGACAGGGAAAAAGAAACCAGACTGACAGATGTTTTAATAGAGAAAGTGGTTTTATTGTACCATCCGCTCTACAGTTACAAAATATGTCAAAAAAAGCAAAGTAATAGATTGTAACGGTAATTTTTTTTATCGTTAACAATTATTTTTATTTTTCGTGGGAGTTCGGGCTCGAACACAAAACTAATTAATGTTAGACATCGAAGTGCGTGAGAGTAGGGTTTATTTACAGAATGAATAAGTTTATAACCAGTTATTTTACAGTTTTCGGCCTCTATTATATAGAATGGTGCATTCAGATTCGAAAATTCCGGCGATTATTCTATTATTATTTCGTGTTATTCGTGCATAAATTCTCGGTACCCTCGGAAGTTTATCATTCCTCACGTACAGCAGTATTGCTGTTCTCTCGGTGCACAGACGTACTCACACCACCAGTCATTTGTCATCGCACTCGCTCCTTCGACAGAGTGTATTATCTCTGTTTACAATTCTTTCCCATCTACTCTTGTTTTACTTTATCTTTTCCTCTCTTCCGATCATCTAGTCGGGCAATCCCCGTTTATGCTGCCGATTTGAGATTATTCTTTTCCTTATACACTACTAGCTTAAACGTATTAATTAATCTTATGCACCTAATTCTACGGATATCTATTTATATCTTAATCTATTGCTAGTTTCCTTTTTACTTCCCTAAAATCAATTCTTTATATTATTTATGCATCGAAATTCGGGAATCCCGACGATTATTCCTACATCCTTTCTGATTATTCGAGCACAAATTCTCAGTATTCTCTGGCTTTAGCTTCAGTTACGTGTCAGTGCTTTAGTATTGACTCATATCTTCAACCCCGCACACACACACAGTCACTCGCGTCAGATTTACTCCTTGACAGAGTGTATAAACAGATTATAATGCTTTCTCACTCACGCTCGTTTCACTTTTTCTCTGTCCCTCTTCCCCTCATACGATCGGGCACCTTCTGTTCATACTGTTGGTTTTAAATCTGCACTATTTAACTTATTTCCTTACGTACTATTTTCTTACTTCAATGCACTTAATTTCCTATTCCCGACTCTATTCGCTTAATTCAAAGTACTTAAAAACTACTCGCTTAATCGTATTAATTTAACCTATTCGCTTATTCGATCTACTGATAGTCTAGTTAAATCTTGATATTTGACAATTTGCTCACTGCTAACTAATGATGGTTAATTATATAAAGATTCCTCGCCTGTCCTTTCTTTATGGCCTCTGGATGCCATTTTCTCGGTTTCTTTATCTTTTAGCGACCACGGACTCTACAATACGCACTTTAGAGAAAACCACTGAATTTTCTCTTGTGATTCTAAATTCTTTAGTTATCGATTTTCACTTTCTTAGAGTATCGGTACTATGACGCCAAGAGACTCCTCTCTCCCGGCACCGACCTTTTATAGGCTTCCCCTCGCTCCGCTCTGCCCTATGTCATCATTTACCTTTATTTCGAAATATAACGCATTTCCTGACTTCTGCGATCTGCCGCTGCCGCGCTCACCGCCTTCCCCTCGCCTCCCAGCAAGGCTAGCTGGTCGCTGACCTGCTGTTTATGTCAGCGAGGGAATTTCGGCGGTGTGACGTCGCTCCTTTTTCACGCGAGTTCGATGGCCTAGTGCCCGCGAGCCTCGGTACACTTGTACTCGTTCGAACGCTCAGGTGTTTCCAAACACTCTGTCTCTGTTTCTCCTCTATGCTCGGAATCTAACAGCCGTCGACTCGTCTCACTCACGTTTCACGGTCTCCTCGTCTTTTTTCCTATCGCATTATATTCCTACCGCTTAATCTATGCTCCTGCAATTCTCTCATTACCGATGATAACCATATGGACCTCGCAAGATATAAAAATAAATACAGAAAAATTGAAAATGAATTTTGGTAACTATTTTGAGTAGCACACAATTATATGAATTGTCTTTTACTGAGTATAGTGTACGTGGTGCAGTCAACGCTGGAGAGCACGCCACGGAATGAGATGTGTGAGAGCGTAGAATATTTCACTTATTCCAAGTAAATTCTCAGTAGATTTATATAAGAGAATTTACAGAGAATCAGTGAGAGCACTTGCAAATATATTGCTTGAGTGCTGGAAATTTGATGTGATAGACCGCGATGCAGTCAACGCTGCAGAGCACGGCAAAGTGAGCTTAAAGACGCACAAATGAATGAAATAAATTCACAGTACTTTCCCAGCAAGCTTAGTTCGGGGAAAGTACAGTGAATTAATAGAAGCATACGCAATTGTATTAATTGAGTGAGCAACAGGTAATGTGATAACGTGGTACAGCCCGCGCTGCAGAGCACGCAACAGTGTGAGACCTTTATGATGATGCACCGATGAGTTTCCCACTCCTTACCGTCATTGAATTACGATAAATTATAGCGGTGTACTGGTACCTGATTTTTGAGTCCTTGTGTGCACGAAAAGCTGAGTTGATCCGATGAAGACGGTGAAAATTGTCCGAGCAATGCAGAAATACGTGCGCTGTTCCAGCGGGTTTTCACGTAAGTGTCTAATTTTTCAAAATGACTGCGCTTTACAAAAGCGTCGTTGTGCGCTGAAGTCAAATGAGTGCGATACAGAGCGCTATGCCGAAGTCAAACGAGAGAGCGCGAGCCTTTTGCTTCAAGTAGCATGTTCGCGAGGCACTGCTTCGGCTATCTTCGGCATAGCCGAGCGCAGCACGATATCCAGCAGCAACAGGTCGACGCACGGCGAATATCGATCGCCGTGCGCCAGCTGATTATCCAACATATTGCATATTCGAATCGTGTACGAGTTTGGGGGAATTTAATACCTTAAAATTGTGATGCGAGCGAGGAAATCTTTTGGCTGTCGCATTTATCGACAATACCAGACAAAACCTTCCATCTCGTTTTCTACACGATTTAAAATCGGAAATTGAACAACGAGCAACTCCTAATAATAATCTCGATGAATTAATAAAAGCCAAAGCAAGCAGCCTTGCGTAGCGGTGAGCAAGAACCGGCGAGTCTAAGAGTCCCTAAGCTCAAGGTGAAACGAGAAGTGCACGTGGTTGCAAGCGAGAGAGTGTGTTGACTGCTGTGTAATTAAAAAGGACACGTTGCTAAGGAATGCTCGAATCGGAAGTGCAGCCAAACATTGGTTGTTAGTTTGCAAGTTTAGGGAAACATTAATAAGAGACTGAGCAGATGTCAGATCTGTCAGAAAAGAGGACAATCGGCGGATAAGTGTTTTTAAATCTTACGAATAATAATAAACTTAGCTTCGAAGCCCATTCACTTATCATATGCCAGATCTGTAAAAAGACAGGACACGCGGCTAACAAATGTCTTAAAGGCTTCCCCACTCGAATAACAATGAATATACCCTTGAAGCTACTTCACTCACTATATGCCAGGTATGCACTACGCGTGGGCATATTGCCGACTGTTGTTATAACATTTTTCCTCTTGAAAGGAAGGAGTCGGAAAATATCAGGTCTATAGATAGGAAACCGGAATTTGCCCATAGATGGCCCTAGCTGTCAATGTAGTGTAACGGAACGCCATCACGGCGCTCCGCTACCATAATAAAACCATAATCACCACCCACACATCTAGCCTACGCAAGACGAAAAGAACGCCAGTGGGACTAGGACAACATAACATGAGAATAGGTACACACCGCCAAGCGAAAGTACCCACCCTAAATCAGCATGGCGTCCTATACAGACCCCATCTAGACACAAAATTTATTATCAAAACAAACAGAGCTCGCAAGAAGCTCGCACAAGAAGAAGAGGGGCCGGCCCGATCAGCACGCTACAAACCAAAGCTCAAACGTGGTACACCCCGCCCAGTAGGAAGCAGGCGGAACGACACATAACAACAAACACCTTACACAGCTAGGAAGACATAGCCCGCTTCACCCGTTCAAGCCAACCACACCACACCTACACGATGCGCAGAGAACGCCACGATACGGCGAGATTATAAAAGAATTTGTGGAACTCTAGAGATTCCACAAACTTTTAAGAGTAAAACGACAAGGGGATTTCACATGAAACCTCACCACATGCCCCCACTCAATGATCAAACATTAATTACAAAATAAAGGAACAAAACGAACCTAAACAGTACAACAAACAATTGACAAATCAATACTAGGGCAAGCCCTAACCGAATAGAATACTCTATAACAAAATAACACAAAAACCAGGAAAAGACAGCTAGAAAACACCTGGTAAAACACCAAACTCACAATTATTAAACAAATCTAGCGCAAACCAAATCAGAACGTAAACCAGGAAATACACACGAAGCATCAGCAAAACTACACATAAAAATAAGTAGTTAAAACATGCATTAAACAATAAAAAGCTCTCAGGAAAAGTTTGAACCTCCTGCGGGTAGCAATTTAACACAGGCCAACAAATTCAACCTCGATAGAACCGCGGTTCAAACCCAGAGAAGACAAAGCCCGGCTAAATATAGAAATAACGGTATACCAATACACCACCCCGCACCTCCTTCACCTAGTGATGGAAGGGCGACAAACATCACATGACATACCCAAAAACACCCCCTCAGGGCCCAGCCACTAAACTATATAAACCACGACCTGACAAGCCTCGAGGCTCTTGTTGAAAATCTGTTCTTCAAGACGAAGCGCTGCCCGACAGCCACAATAAATTCATTTTAAACTCAGAATGTAACACTAAAAGCAGGCTTTCGATCAAACGATTCCCCTGCATCGCGCCTTGGCCATCGTTTGACCGAACGCAGCTATCTCGATAAAGACTAACAGTTTGGGAAAAAATCTTGTCAGAAAAAGTATTCATTCTCTCAATCGATTCCCTGGCATCACGTCCTGGCCGTCAGTTGAGTGAACGAATTATATAGGATACACTGCGAGGAAAGGGCTCCCCTGCATTGCGCCTTGGCCGCCCCCAATCGCAGCGTTAGGGCACTCTGCATTAACGTGTCCCCACGCATAGCGCCGTGGCTACTCGTCTTCTGCAGAGTGGAGAAGCACGTGTGTCTCCAGGTTTAGGGAGTGGCATCCCGGCTTGTTGCACCGCGCGCCACCGATTCGTAGGGTGTACCTGCGTGGGTGGCACCACGACAGGGCCAGCACCAACTACCTCCTGTGACGAACGAATACCCAGGCCAATTGCATCAATTAAAAAACCTAATTGTAAAGCCCCTAAGGCGCAATAAGGTGGCTTAATTGAGAGCAACTAAAGGCTCCAGTATCCGGGGTATAGGAAGAGCTAGTTGGTCGAGCTGCGAACCCGGTATCGGTTGCGAACAGCGAGCTATAGAGAGGGACCCAAAACAATAACAAAGACGAGTAGAGATAGGTAGTTAAATTCACACTCCTTCCCCCCTCGCACCACACTCGAGTCGTCACTATACACTCACTGCGTAACCATCAGGAAGGCGTAGCCTTGCACGGCGGATCACGCGTACGGGCGTCTACCAAACAATAACACCCTCTAGCACGACAACTAGCTAGATGTCCAATGATTAAAAACAAGGCCGACCAGTACTTCTAACGAAGGTACCAAGGAACGCCCCGTATGAGGACTAAGCCGGCAACAAATAAAGATAGGCCACACACCATACGCCTCACATAGAGACACGCGAAGCCCTGATTCGATCAATCATATCCTAGAACTTCAAAATTCAAAAACACAAATTCTTTAGATAAATTGAGTGTAAAGCTCCGTGCAAGTGATATCTAATCACTTCACGAATGGTAGAATCGAACCCGAATTGAGACTGGAAATCATTCCATTTACGTAGTTTTAGAACAATGCGTTTAAGCAAACGCGACAACCCATATAGGAAAACAAATTGAGTGTTAAGCTCCGTGCAAGTGGTGTCTAATCACTTCACGAATGGTAGAATCGAACCCGAATTGAGACTGGAAATCATTCCATTTACGTAGTTTTAGAACAATGCGTTTAAGCAAACGCGACAACCCATGTAGGAAAATAAATTGAGTGTTAAGCTCCGTGCAAGTGGTGTCTAATCACTTCACGAATAGTAGAATCAAACCCGAATTGAGACTGGAAATCATTCCATTTACGTAATTTAAGAAAAGTGCGTTTAAGCAAACGCGACAACCCATTTAGAAAAATAAATTGAGTGTTAAGCTCCGTGCAAGTGATCTCTAATCACTTCACGAATGGTAGAATCAAAACCCGAATCAAGACTGGAAACTATTCCATTTATTATAGAGTCAAAAACCCAGACACACCTAGAGGAAGCAATTCCACATGCGTAGCCTGTAGAAAAAATTCCGTAAGCAAACGCGAAGATCGTACAACCAACAAGATCATCCCACCAACATCCTTCCTACCCTGTCTGAACTAACCAACAATCAAAGTATCAAATAATTCCGTGCCCTCAGCACCATAAACAAAAGAAAGAATTACCCAATCAGTCAAAGGACCAATGATGAGAGGGTAACAAAATCGCCGGTCTCACGAGGACTAATGCGATACGATAAAAACCTAAACTGAGGTCTCACAAATAACAACAATAAAAAACAATAACCAGATAAATCGATCGCATATCCATCAAAACACAGACATTTCTCACTCCATCCAGCCCAGAGCACGAACCGGTTTCGAGCTAACTCCCTCTTCCACACGATCTCGAAAGAAACCGCTCGGAACAAAAGTAAAAACTACGCGATTTAACGCCACCTCATGATAAGACGGGTTCAACAACCTAAGCTTAAAAGTGTGTAGAAATCGCGAAACGTTTCAGTAGTTACCGTCAAACCGCGTCATTGGCGCCATTTCCTTGTTGACATCTCTGACAAAGATTTTCAACTGACAACAATACAAGTTTCATACAACAGCATAGTTTGTAATAGCGTTGAACATGTCGAATTTTGTGCCTGGAAACTACCATTTGCGGACAGCATTGATTTTCTGTTACCAATTGAAGAAAACTGCTGCAGAATCGCATCGAATGCTTGTCGAAGCTTACGGTGAGCATGCTCTTGGTGAATCACAGTGCTTTGAGTGGTTTAAAAAATTCAAAAGTGGCGATTTTGACGTGAGAAACGAAGAACGTGGAAGACCACCGAAAAAGTTTGAAGACAGCGAATTGCAAGCGTTGTTGGATGAGGATGACGCTTAAACGCAACAACAACTCGCGGATCAATTAAATGTGACACAAGAAGCCGTCTCCATACATTTAAAAGCTATGGGAAAGATCCAGAAGATGGGGAAATGGGTTCCACATGAGCTGAATGAAAGACAGCAGGAAAACCGAAAAACCACTTGCGAAATGCTGCTCACCAGGTACAAAAGAAAGTCCTTTCTCCATCGAATTGTGACTGGTGATGAAAAGTGGATATATTTTGAGAATCCTAAGCGTAAAAGATCATGGGTAACTCCAGGCGAACCATCGACATCGACTGCAATGCCAAATCGCTATGGACGGAAGACAATGCTCTGTGTTTGGTGGGATCAGAAGGCTGTGATCGATTATGAGCTGCTAAAACCTGGCGAAACCGTTAATACTGAACGCTACCGACAACAAATGATTGATTTGAATGAAGCTTTGCGTGAAAAACGACCAGAATATCAAAAAAGGCAACACAACGTAATTTTGCTTCATGATAACGCACCATCACACACAGCAAAACTGGTCAAGGAAACGATTGAGGCGTTTAGTTGGGAAATACTTTCGCATGCGGCTTACTCACCAGACTTGGTTCCGTCCGTTTACTACTTATTTGCATCGATGGGACGTGCACTTACTGAGCAGCGCTTTACTTCTCACGAAAATGTACGAAAATGGTTCGATGACTGGTTTGTCTTAAAAAAGCAACAGTTTTTTTAGCGTGGCATCCACAATTTGTCAGACAGGTGGGAAAAATGTATAGCTAGCTATGGGCAATACTTCGAATAAAATATTTTTTATCATTTTCATACAATAAACGTGTATTTTCTATACGAAAATTCCGGTTTCATATTTATAGACCTGATATAATATATCGTCATTTTGTCAACTTTGTTAACACTTTACCGACCGGCCGCTCGGCCGCAGATTTTCCCTGGTGCCGCACAGTGGGGCCGATTCCCGAAAAGCTGGTCAAAAGTCGAAAACGTGGTTCATTTTTGTTTGAGATATAGTATATAAGGGTTTTTGGGGTCGCTGATTACAAATCTGAAGTTAAAATTGTAAAAAAACAAAATGGCGGGTTTAAAATGGCGATAGTAAACCGAAAATACTCAGTTA
Organism: Cylloceria caligata; assembly: GCA_963942595.1. Classification (NCBI taxonomy): domain Eukaryota; kingdom Metazoa; phylum Arthropoda; class Insecta; order Hymenoptera; family Ichneumonidae; genus Cylloceria; species Cylloceria caligata. The sequence continues at coordinate 46,856,783 of OZ012706.1, forward strand.
TAATACGGAATGTTTATCGAATTTGTATGAAACTTGGTTTCTGTAAGTTTTCGAGGTCGCTGAATACGAATCCGGTGTGAAAAAAACAAAACTCAAAATGACGGATCCAATATGGCGGACGCAATTTTTGTAATCGGCCGGATTCGCTTGAAACTTGTTATTTGGGGGTTTTTGAGGTCGCTGAACATGAATCCGATGTGAAAAAGACAAAATTCAAAATGGCAGATCCAAAATAGCGATTATAAAAATTTATTAACTTTTTATAAATCTGTAAGTAAATTATATATTTGATAAAAAGTAATAAAATATCTACTTTTACATCTATAATTGTATTGATTAAAATCACTTTTGAAAGACTTATTTTATACCATTTACAAGTTACATTTCCTTCTTTTATTGAAGTGAATGTACTTCAGTTACATGCAAGTAATTTTTTCTTTGAAGCACATATTTCTTAAAATCATTTTCTGAAACAAAATACATTTTGTGGAATAAAATTAACATGTTCAAACAATTAATTTATAATTATTTTAGTTTAAGTAAACATTTTTTAAGGTTACTGTATAATAATTTGATTTACAGTTTTATAATAATCGTATTTGGATTACAGAGTAATGATTTTCTTGTCCAAAAGAAATATTTTGTACATATTTCAGATAAGTAATTACATTTTTAATCACTTATAAAAATATTGAAAAATGTATAATTCAAATATATAAGAAAGTGTAATAAGGAACACGATTTTTTAAATACTAATATATTTATTTGAGAAATACAGTACAAAGCCAAATTCAAAAAATAAATTTATATTAACAAGAATATTGTTATAATATTAACATAAAAATTACTTTTCATCATCAGTTGAATTGTCTGTATAAAAATCTGAAGAATCTGACGACATCGAAAAAGAGCGATAGAATCATCAGTAGACGCATAAACAGTTGGTGAAGTAAGCAAAGCAATTGTTTCCGGAAATAAAAATTTTAATTTCTTATGTGGCAATTTCTTTAAGCTTGATATATACGGATCTAATGCCACTAGCAAGCGCAAGAAAAGATCTTCCATCGATTTTGTTCTGCTGCATTTTCGTGCAAAATCTTTACGGTATCTTTTAATATATTTATTACAAGACTCCTGTGCATTTTCAGACATTTGTCCGATTGGCAATAAAGCAGATTGTATTATTTCAGAGCCGTGAATTAAAAGTTTGTGAACAGAAGTAGGCATGTAGAACCAGGGATATAAGTCAACGAATTTTCGAGCTGTTTCTATTGTGTATTCTTGGAAATGTGGTACATTAATTTCATGACCACTTGAAATAGCTTGTAAAATAACATGGAACCTTTTAATAACATCTTCGTCAACGCTCGTTATAGTAGCGGAAATTGATGCATTTTCGAAAAATCGTCGAGCAGTGTTCCCATCATTCGTACTACCATATCCAGGCTTTGGTTGGTCCACAATAAGTCCTAACTGTTAGCAAGAACCTTTTTGAATATTTTTGATTCGTATTCAGCGACCCCAAAAACCCCCAAGTAACAAGTTTCAAGCGAATCCGACCGATTTCGAAAATTGCGCCCGCCATATTGGATCCGCCATTTTGAATTTTGGTTTTTTGACACCGGATTCGTATTCAGCGAACCCCAAAACCTCCGAGTAACAAGTTTCAAGCGAATCCAATCGATTTCGAAAATTGCGTCCGCCATATTGGATCCGCCATTTTTAATTTAGTTTTTTTGACACCGGATTCGTATTCAGCGACCCCAAAAACCCCCGAGTAACAAGTTTCACAAAATTATATTCATTTGAAAAAAACGTGCAACAAGTGGTTAATGTGAATTTGTAATTTTTTATATTCAAATGTGCACTAAAAACAAAGTTGCAGCTAGCTGCAGCTGATTTTTACTAATTTTGTTACATAACAGTACAAACTTTAATTTAAAAACTTGTTTCGTAGCGGAACACTGCGGAACTTTCAACTTTTTCCCTGTTTTTCTAAAATGATTGCACATAATTTTTCATTTTTTTCTACTTTAGACATTGTTTAGCTATTAATTTATATGTATCTGTTATAATTTTCGACGCATATGATAATAAACTACTTTCTTCAACCTGAAACCTCCATTTTGCAGAATTAAGAAACACCAATTTTACGATTTTCTACGAATTTTTCAATATGACGCTTGAATAAGAGCTCGAACGATCGACCTATTACTTGGGCGAAGGTCTCTTCTGTACTGGCTTATACAGGGTGTCCGCCGGGAAGGTATACTACTTTGTTTTGCCGCCATTTTGGTAAACGTTAGTCTTGACAGTTCATATTTGACAGTCGTGAAGTAGACACGTGGCAAATTTATTATGGAAAAATATTCGATAAACCAACGTGTTTTAATCGTTAAAACATTTTATCAAAATCAATCATCGATTACTGTGACGATGACAAAGTTACGTGAAATTTTTGGGAGAAACAACGTGCCAACAAAACGCACTATTTATCGTGTAGTGAATGATTTCGAAGAAAGAGGGTCTGTAAGTGATAAGCCCAAGCATGGGCCACAACGTACTGCAAGATCGGCTGAAAACATTACTGCTGCTCAAGAAAGTGTTCAAAACAATCCATCAACCTCAATTCGACGCCGTGCTCAGGAGCTTGGTCTTCAAAGAACAAGTTTGGCCACAATTTTGCACAAGGATTTGCATTTGTTTCCATTTAAGATTCAGTTGACACAAGAGCTTCTTCCACAAGACCATTTACACCGCCGTACATATGCCAATAGGATGTTACAGCTCGCCCATGACAACCCCGATTTTCATGAAAAAATCATAATGAGTGACGAGGCACATTTTCATTTAAATGGATATGTGAATAAACAGAATAGTCGGTTCTGGGCAATGGAAAACCCTCAAATTATTCATCAGTCACCTTTACATCCATTAAAAGTGACAGTCTGGTAGGCAATTTGGTCAGGAGGAATCATTGGACCTTCTTTGAAAATCAAAACGGCGTAACGGTAACTGTGAATGGGGAGCGATATCGTTATATGATTGAAAACTTTTTAACGCCACAACTGCATGCTTTGGGCTTGATTAACATGTGGTATCAACAAGACGGTGCCACATCGCATACAGCCAGGATTACAATGGAATTACTGCGAGACCTCTTTCCACAGCAAGTTATTTAAAAAAATGGTGATGTTGATTGGCCTCCACGGTCGCCTGATTTGACTGCTCCGGACTTCTTTTTGTGGGGATATCTAAAAAGCAAGGCTTATGCAAACAAACCAGAAACGCTTGAGCAACTCAAACAAAATATTCGTGATGAAATTAATGAAATACCGCGTGAAATATGTGAGAATGTAATGAAAAATGTGCTCAAAAGGGCTCGCATTTGTGAGGCTAACAGAGGCGGACATTTATCTGATATTGTATTCCATACATAATTGCCGACATTAAATAAAACATTTATCAATATAAGATCCATTCTCTTTCATTCAATCAAAAATTATAAACAAACAAAGTAGTATACCTTCCCGGCGGACACCCTGTACTTGCCAGGTATACTTCACTAGCCCTTATAAAATGTTCCATTATATTCTTTAAACATTACTCTATCCAACTATGTACTCTAAATCCTATAAAATGAAACTTCACTTTTCGACTTTTGATCAGTTTTTCGGGAATCGGCCCCACTGTGCGCCGGCTCTGTTTCGGTTTGGACTGTTAGTCCAGTAAAAATGCACAAAAGTAAGAACTTTTAGTCATGAATATGAATAAATGATGTAATTGGGTAATTGGATGGCGCTGAATCGATTGGCGATAACAATTTTGCAATCGACCCCCGGGTTATTGTTTAAACATTGAAAAACAAAGTGTTAAATTGTTTAATTCATAACCTAATAACTTGATCGAAAAATATATCAAACAAAAGTTGTTGGAGAGAAGAAAATACGTAAAAAAATATTTAACTTTCATCTTCGCGTGGGGTAAATTTTTTAAAGCGATATGAAAATGTGAGCGCTTACAAAGCGACGCAACTAACGCAACTGAGCAACAAACCTCAATACTAAATAACAAATGACTGCCCATATAACAGTCATTCTTTATCGCCGTTGCAACCGATTATTACGCTATCTGTCGATAAGCATCAGCGACCAAAAGCTGATTATCAGGCTATCGGTCGGTAAGCATTAACGACCAAAAGCCGATTAATAGGCTATCGGTCGGTAAGCATCAATGACCAAAAGCCGATTAATAGGCTATCGGTCGGTAAACTGTTAAAATCATGGACACGTAGCGAACAGATGATCTCGTTCACCTTCAGTCCCCACCCCCTCACTCCAGATTAATGTCTTCACCGCAAGTACAGGTACCATTCAATCATCTATATCAAAATTCAGGCGAGATTCGGTGTCAAATATGTAAAAAAGAAGGCCACGAGACCCATATTTGTCCATATCGTTACAACTAATCCCAACATTTAAATAATAATCGATCGGAGAATCGCGGAAATATGAATAATTCATATAATGAAGCTATTGATTCAGCAGGACCATGCTTCTATTGCAAACAGTCCGGTCATTTCATTCGTGAATGTCCTGCTCGACGGGAGAACGAAGCAACACATGAAAATACGGGAAACCGAAGTGGTATTTCGAGTACGGATGCGCCGAGGGAGACTCTGCTGAACATGCATCCGATCCGTATTATTTCAATCGCAGCTTCAACCGCGAGGAGTTAGAATTTTCAAGATAAAATTACAAAGAGAAGAGTAGCGTCCCCGCAGTAAAAACAAAAATAACTGCAGAAAATAACGAGTCTACTTGTGTTAATTATGCGAGTTGCTCGAATATCACAAAAGTAACTGTGCCCACGGACAAAAATTTATGAAGATATGCGAGAACTCGATTCACATTTTATAAGGAAAACTTTACCTATGGAGAGGACAGAATCCTTTGAAGATGTTAATAATTACAATTGGAAATTTAGAAAGTCGACTAAAAAAAATACCCCAGGAGAATAGAAATGTTTAAAAAATTGAATCAGTAAATGGAAAATTTAGTTATTTAGATTTCGAAGTATTGCCCATCGCTAGCTATACATTTTTCCCACCCTTCTGACAATTTGTGGACGCAACGCCAAAACAACTGTTGCTTTTTTGAGGCAAACCAGTCATTGAGCCATTTTCGTACATTTTCGTAAGAAGTAAAGCGCTGCTCAGCAAGTGAGTGTCCCATCGATGCAAATAAGTAATAATCGAACAGAGCCAAGTCTGGTGAGTAAGCCGCATGCGAAAGTATTTCCCAACTAAACGCCTCAATCGTTTCTTTGACCAGTTTTGCTGTGTGTGATGGTGCATTATCGTGAAGCAAAATCACTTTGTGTTGCATTTTTTATTGATATTCTGGTCGTTTTTCACGCAAAGCTTGATTCAAATCGATCATTTGTTGTCAGTAGCATTCTGTATTAACGGTTTCGCCAGGTTTTAGCAGCTCATATTAGATCACACCCTTCTGATCCCACCAAACACAGAGCATTGTCTTCCGTCCATAGCGATTTGGCCTTGCAGTCGATGTCGATGATTCGCCTGGAGATACCCATGATCTTTTACGCTTAGGATTCTCAAAATATATCCACTTTTCATTGCCAGTCACAATTCGATGGAGAAATGACGTTCTTTTGTACCTGGCGAGCAGCATTTCGCAAGTGGTTTTTCGGTTTTCCTGCTGTTGGATAATCAGCTGGCGCAGGGCGATCGATATTCGCCGTGCGTCGACCTGTTGCTGTGCACGAGCACGCAGCGTTCGGTTGAGCGGAGATAGCCGAGGAAAGGCTTTGCGGAGCCGAGGTTGTGCCTTGCTGGCATGCCGCGTCGAGCGAGAGGATGTCTCTCTCGTTTGACTTCGGTTTCGCTCACCGGCTATCGACGCTTTCAGATCCGGCAGCCATATTGCTAAATTTGACACTTTTTCGTGAAGACCACATGGAACAGCACTCATCTCTGCTTCTCGTGGATATTCTACATCAATTTTCTCTGGATCGACTCAGCTATCGTACTCAACCGGGCTCAAATTAAGGTAAGAGAACACCGTCATAATTAACCATAATTCACTGACGGTGAGGAAATTCATTAATATCGGTACAACAACATAAAAGGTCTCACACTGTGGCGTGCTCGGCAGCGCGGGCTGCGCCACTTTTTTTCTCACTTTGCTTTGCCTGCTTGATTAATACAATTACGCATGTGCCTAATGTTCACTGCAGTTTTCCACAGTAAACCTGCTGGAAACATACTGTGAATATTTTCTGCTCAATTGTGCATCCTCATTCTATGTTGTATTGTGCTACGCAGTGCTGCCTGCATAGCTTGTCTCATACATGTAGAGCACTCAAGCAATTTCAATTGCAAGTGCTCTCACCTATTCGCTGCAACTTCTCTTAGATAAATCTGCTGAGAGCTTGCAGTGAATAATTGACACATTTTAAACACTCTTTTATGTCATAGCGTGGCGTGCTCCGCAGCACTGGCTGCAGCACGCACGCCGCTCTCAGTACCTACAGCACACAATTAATATAATTGTGTGCTGGTTCTCAGTCCAGATAGTCAGAATTCAATTTAATTTGTTTATTTATATATATCTGTGTTATCGATAGATCCCTGTGTTATCGATCTCAGAAAGATCTCCAAAGATTCATTAAGAATTAATGAGGCAACCAGAGTTGACGAAAAATAATTAAGGATTCGATTGTTAGATATAGAGAAATTTAAAGACATAACGGGACACCTACATACCACCCCATACCACTCTCACCAAGTGAGTAAGGTGTGATAAACATCACGTGGTCTACCACAAAACACCCCCTCGGGGCTTATCAACTAAACTATATGAACCGCGACAAAAAAAACCTCGAGGTTCTTGTCGAAATTACCTTCTGCAAGACGAAGTGCTGCTCGACAGCCCGCCTAGATTTTTATTTTATTTTAAAACTAACAGTGTTGGAAAAATCATGTCAAAAACTAGTGTCCTTTCGATCAACTGATTCCTCTGCATCGCGCTTGGCCGTGTGTTGACCAAACGAATTAATTAGCGACACCACGTGAGGAGTAAGGCTCTCCTTCCCAGCGCTTGGCCGTCCCTACTCACAGCGTCCGGGCACTTCTGAATAACGAGTCCCCACGCACGGCGCAGTGGCTACTCGTCTCTTGAGAAGTGAAGAATCACGTGTGTCACCAGGACAAGGGAGTGGCCTCTCGGCTTGCTGCACCATGCGCGCTTGACTCGTACGGTGTACCTGCGTGGGTGGGACGACGTCAAGGCCAGCGGCCAACTACCGCTGTCACGCACCGATACCTCGGCAGATCCCGTTAATTGAGACAGCGAGTTGCAAGCCCCTTAAAAGGCACGATAAGGCACCTTAATGTAATGCGAATAAATGCACCAATATCTGGTGTACAGAATGAGCAAGTTGGTCATCGCTGCGAACCCCGTGTCTTATGCGAATACTTAGCTATAGCTAGGGGACCAAAACAATAACAAAGACGAGTACGATAGGTAGGTAAACCTAGACATAACAATACTTGCGACTCCACGCTAAAAGGCCGATGACCTAAACTCGCCGCAGAAACACCCAACAAGGCGGAGCTTCGAGAGTCGAACCACACGAACAGGCCACACGTCAGGAAATGCGTTAGAAAACACATCCCACTAGTAACAGGCGGCCGTCCGATAATTATACGAAGGCCAACCGGTATATCTTACGGAAGTACCATGGGACGCCATGCATGAGGACAAGCGAAGGCCGATAGACAGGGAGAATAAACCACCTCGAAAATCGCGTACATACAAGCGCGTCGACCCCTGCGTTAACAAATTGAGTGTTAAGCTCCGTACGTACGATACCATATCGTCGCACGAATAATAAAATAAATACCCGAAATATACCGTAAGTTATTCCGCATATGTAGTTTCCAGAAAAATCGCGTGAAAGCAAGCGCGACAACCCCTACACTAGCAAATTGAGTGTTAAGTTCCGTACGCATGGTACCATATCGTCGTACGAATAAAGGATAGAATCCAAAATACCGGAATGGATTCCGCATACGTAGTTTTACGAAATTCACTTGTATCAATTGAGAATTGAGCTCCGTACGTACGATACCAGATCGTCGTACGAATATCAAATTCAAACCCGTTCGAAACTGGAAGCCATTCGAAATGTTATGTCGGTACCGCGTAATTGGATTATTCGGTATTCGGTATAATATCAGGGGTACAAATTGAAAATGCGGGTTTGATAACAGATGGCGTTACTAACGCTATACGCATCAGGCAGTACTGTGACTATGTTCATGTCAAAGCTACGTCTTATAGCTTTAATTTTCAGTATGTGTCAATTTGTCGCAGTGTCAAATTCATAGTTTTTTTGAGCTCTCAATATGTCGAGTTTCGTGCCAACAAAACAGCATTTGCGGGAAGTTTTAATTTACTTCTTTAATTTGAAGAAAAGTGCTGCTGAAGCACATCGATTGGTCTCCGAGGCTTATCCGAGTCATGTTCCATCGGTTTCAACGTGCGAGAGATGGTTTGTGCGGTTTAGAAGTGGTGATTTTGACGTTGAGGACAAAGAGCGGCCGGGCCAAGTGAAAAAGTTTGAGAATGCTGAATTGGAGGCAATACTCAATGAAGACTCGTGTCAAACTCAACAAGAGCTCGCAGATTCATTGGGAGTGACACAACAAGCCATTTCCCATCGTATAAAAGCCCTCGGAATGATCCAAAAGCAAGGACATTGGGTGCCGTATGAGCTGAAGCCGAGAGACGTCGAGCGCCGTTTTTTTGCATGCGAACTGCTGCTCGAACGGCAAAAACGGAAGGGTTTTTTGCATCGCATTGTCACTGGTGATGAAAAGTGGATCTATTACGATAACCCGAAGCGCAAAAAATCATATGGTTACCCCGGCCATGCATCATCATCGACGGCCAAACCAAATATTCACGGCGCCAAGCTCATGCTCTGTATTTGGTGGGACCAGCTGGGTGTGGTGTATTATGAGCTATTGAAATCGAACGAAACCATCACAGGAGCACTATACCGAACTCAATTGATGCGTTTGAGCCGCGCACTCAAAGAAAAACGGCCACAATACGAGCAAAGACACGACAAAGTAATTTTGCAACATGACAACGCTCGGCCACATGTTGCAGCGCCGGTCAAAACATACCTACAAACGCTGAAATGGGAAGTCTTACCCCACCCGCCGTATAGCCCAGATATTGCTCCTTCCGATTACGACCTTTTCCGATCGATGACACATGGCCTAGCTGACCAGCGCTTCCATTCTTACGAAGAAGCCCAAAAATGGGTCGATGACTGGATAGCAGCCAAGCCGGCCGAATTTTTTCGCGACGGTATCCGTAAATTGCCAGAAAGATGGGAAAAAGTTGTGGCTAGCGATGGACAATACTTTGAATAATTCATTTGTTACCATTTTTTCAGAATAAACGTTCAAAAATAGAAAAAAATCCCGCATTTTCAATTTGTACTCCTGATATTAAAAAGTTATTATTTTTGGGATCGTTTGCCAATAATGAGATGAATCTCGAGTTATCGATAAATACGCGGATTTATATAAAAGGAAGTATTTATTATAGGCAACGGTAACTTTCTGTTGTCTATTTAAAAGTCAATGTAAGAGTGTACAATAAAATGTTGTTTCGAGTATTTGACGAGGAACCAATCCGTTCTCTTTTTGAGTCTAATTTATAACTGATTTTCGTAAAGCAGTTGTTACCTCTGTTCACGAAAATCCCTTAATTCGCAATTTTAGCGTTAGCCTATCGTCGAACGCCAAACGCCTCATGCTGCGCCGGCGTTCTTGGTGTCGTTCATACGATCGGGCATTGGACTTCGTTTCCTGTCTTGAACGAATTCCAATGTTTCTTTGCTATAGAATATTCCCGAATATACGAAATACGAAGTGGTATATTCCGCGGCACAACATCCCTCCCCTCTTAAAAGGAAACATTTTTTCCTAAAAAATTTTCTTTAATTGGTTTCCCGTATTTCTTTTTATAATTTGATACAATTTTACAGTTTGATGTTATATAACAATACAATAAAATTTTTTATTTTTTCCATTTGGTAACGATGAAGTTTTTCCTTTTGCTTCTTATCGTCTTTCGTGCCGAGCGAGTCGTTCTCGGTTTAAGGGGCGGTCGCATACTCGGGCCAGCTCGGATCGCAGTTGCTCCTCTGGCTGTTGTCGTTCGAGCTGCTCGAGGTTGATGTTTACCTCGGCTGCTGCCGGGGTCGTTTCCTCGCTTGTCCTCGTTGGTGTTCGGTTTCGTTGGTACCTGTAACATTTAAACAGAAGGAAGCCGACCAAGGCTTCTGCTCGAATCTCCGAGCTTTTGTAGTCCCTCCAGATCTCGCAGCACGCTTGACAATGAAACTTCCTCCTCGGTGCGTGTCGGAGGTGCCTCAGCCTCTATTTCCCTCAATTTTAGGGTGCACCGGGGAAGGTAATCTTTACGGATGATTTGAGATGTTCGCCCTGTTGTTTTCACGCTGAAATCTGGGGCGGTTACAATACATATGCCTATCAAAGCCAGTATTCCAGTTACTTGTGTCCATTTTCGCGTATTTTAGGACTTCGCAGGGTACGTTGTTTGTAACCGAAATTGTAGGATGTGTCGCCGGGCAAATGTAAGATTTGTTCAGTACCTTGCAATTTTTAAAGTATTTTTGTATATGGTACTTTTTGTATACAGTACTATTGCTGCCCGATGAGCGGTATCTCTCGCACGAGCACTACCGCGTTGCCTTCGTCGCGATAGGTGTGGTAGTGCGTCGACGAGGTGTCTTGTGAGCGTTCTTGGCAGCAGGGACGTTGCTCTAGCCTTACCACTAGCTATGTCATTTACCAGCCACACTAACTCCTGTACGTCGATGAGTAATGCCTCGACTGCAATACTTATCGCGTTGAGCGTCTCTTCCAAGTGTTGGCGCCTCGTTACATAATACAGGTTATCGTTGAGTGTGTGATTGATACGCTGTATCTCGGCCAGCAGGGCCCGTTCGTTGGTCTTTATATGATGCACGCTTTCATTATATAGGCTGAATAGGAAATAGGTGGTCCTTATCACTTATTTTCAGTTTTCCAACCGTTCCTGCAGGGTCTGCTGTGAGGCCTTTATTCTGGCAATCTATTCGTGGAGCTTTTGGGCATCGGCAGCATCCATATCTCCTATGATGGCCTTGATGCTTCCAAGGTCGTCGATCATTATATGCTTAACCGAAAAATGTTTTTTGTTTGTCTCAATTATATAGCGTTATTACCTACTCTGCTTGGTTTATTGAAGTTTCCACCTCGCGCTCTGAGGGGTTCTTACCCACATTCAATCTTAGCTTTAATTAATCTGTCAATTAGCTATAGGTAAATTTTATAATTTCGTATATTCCTGATCTATTAGTGCGCGATAAAGAGCTTCAGGTGGTTCGCGTGTACCGCCTGAGTTTTCCGTCCCTTCCGGACGACGTAGTTGACGGGAGGCCTCTTTTCCACTACCTCGTGGAGCCCCGTCCACTTGGGGGTCAGCGTTGCGGACCGCCCCCCTGTGCACCGTCTCATGTCGGAGGAGTACTCGTTCGCCGACGCGGTACTCCTATTCCTGCGCATTGTGGTTATATTGGTCTTTGACTGTCTTTTCGCGCCTTCTAGGTTGTTGCGCGCTATAGTCCCCGCGGCATGTAATCGCTCGCGTAACTCGTGGACCTAGTCGTCGTAGGCATAGGTGCTGCGGGGCTCTTGTTTCACGGCGGTGGGCAATTCGGCCTCGCGTCCGTACACCAACACGTGGAGCGACAGTCCGGTCCCCGTATGTAGATCGATGTTGTACGTGTACATCGCATACGGTAGCCACTCGTCCCAATTTTCTTCATCCTCATCTATAAAATTTTTCAGGTACTCAGCGAGGGTGCGATGTGATCTTTCTAATGGGCCATTCGATTCCGGATGGTAGGCCGTCGTTTGTATTTTTCTGATTCACAGCAGTCGACACATTTCTTTGAAGGTCGAGCTGAAGAAGTTCGTCTCCTGATCCGATAGTATTATTTCCGGCGTTCCGTGCCGCTAGATTAATTCTTCTACTAGGACTCTAGCGACTGTCGAAGCCTCTTGGTTCGGTAGTGATATCGCTGCACTGTATTTTGTGAACGCGTCCTGTATGGTAAGTATATATCTTTTTCCCGAGGCGCTTTCTGGTAGCGGTCCTACGATGTCGACTGCTACTTTCTCAAATAACCTTAATGGGGTGTCCGTTACCATTATCAGCACTCGTTCTTTTTTCCTGATTTTATTGTTTTGGCAGGATTCGCAGGATGATATGTATTTTTCCAAATCCCTTCTTATGCCGGACCATCGTACTTGGTCCGAATCCGATGCAACGTACGCCGTATTCCCTGGTGCCCTCCTATGGGGGTGTCGTGGTATTCTTTAATTATTTTCAGGCAGTCATCGGCAGAAAGAGTGGCTACCCCACTGCGGCAGTCGCTATACTTTGTCATAACGCTGTCTTCGTCCGCGCTGCTGGAAGTTCGTGGGCTACGGGCCCCGCCGTGCCTCGCTTCCTGAGCAGGCCTTTGCGGTGCTCTGTCCGCAGTTTTTTCGCTCGGTGTGCCCACCGTTAGCTCCGCCGTTGGGTCGCTCTCTGTATCGAGCGGCCTTGCAACGTTTGCGTTTCGTCCTTGTCAGCGGTGCTCGCAGTCTTACCAGTGCCTTGCGTTGCAAGCTTACGTGGTCTGCCCTTTCCCCGACCGCACGGCTTGGGGGGGGGGGGGGGGGGGGGGGGGGTAGAGCGATCTGCATGCACGCTGCGGATCTCTCTATCCTTGTCTGTAGCATTGGCAGGCACTGTTTCTCGCTCTGCCTCGTAGCTGAGCTGGCCCGGGGTATTCTCGGCTCTCCCTTTTGTGCGGCTGACCGTACCCGGGTGCATGATGTCCTTTTCTGTCTCGTGGGCGAGCTCGATCTATCGCTCCGACGAGCTACCACGGCTGTAAGGGGTATCTTCGGCCCTCCGGTTTGTGCGGTCATTCGCTGTCGCGTGTTTCCCCGTAGTGCTGTCCTCTTCCGACTCACAGACTACGTTTTCTGCTCTCGTTGGGCCCTCGTCGTAAGGAATATATGGCTAAGTGCATCTCTATTTGTGTTGGGCTTACCTGCCTTGTATTTTACATTAAAGTCATGTGCCGCTAATTTTATTTTCCAACGCATTAGTCTCGAACCTGGGTCCTTTACTCCGAACAGACAGGTGAGCGGTTGGTGGTCCGTCACTACCGTGAAACGGGTACCATAAATATATGGTCGAAATTCAGCGAGAGCCCAAACTATGGCGAGTAGCTCTTTTTCCGTTCTTGTATAATTTAGCTCGGCCGTTGACATGGTGCGGCGCGCGTAGCATATGGGCAAATCGTCTCCGATCTTTCCTTGTGATAAGATTGCGCCGAGCGCTCTGTCTGAGGCATCTGTTGTTACAACAAACGGCTTTGTCAAGTCGGGATATTGCAGTATTGATGCTGTGGTAAGTGCTCTCTTCAGTTCTTCGTAGGCAGCATCTCTTTCTGCGGTCCACTCGAATATAACCCCTTTCTGTGTTAATTTAGTGAGTGGCTTCGCGGTTTTCGAGAGATCTCTAATGAATTTTCGGTAGTAGTTAGCTAGCCCGAGATAAGATTGTACTCCTTTCACGTCTCTCGGCACAGGAAATACTCTTACCGCTTCCAACTTCTTTGGATCAGCACGTACACCCTCTTCGGAGATGATGTGGCCGAGGTACTGCGTTTCCTTGCGCAGGAACTGGCACATGCTAGGTTGCACTGCCAATTTGGCTTCCCGTAGCCGCTGCAGTACCTCTCGCAGCCTATCATTGTGCTTCTTAAAGGTCTTGCCGTGGATTACTATGTCGTTTAAGTATACATAGCATTTTACTCCCTGTAGTCCAGTCAGCGCGGAGTTCATCAACCTCTGAAAAGTCGGTGGAGCGTTCTTAAGTCCGAATGGCATGGGGTTGTACTTGAAATGGCCCTGTGGTGTGGAAAATGCGGTCTTTTCTTTGTCTTGCTGCGCCATCGGGATTTGGTGAAATCCAGAGGCGAGATCCAAGGTTGTATAGTATCGGGCCCTTCCCAGCTGGTCCCATATTTCGGTGATATTGGGCAGTGGGTTTGAGTCTCCGATGGTGGCTTCGTTTAACTTCCGAAAGTCCACTACTACGCGCATTTTCCTCACCCCGGCTGCGTCAGGTTTCTTCGCTACAACCAGCAGTGGCGCGTTCCATTGACTCCGGCTGGGTTGGACAAAGTCTTCCGCAAGCATTTCGCAGGTCTGCCTCTCCATTTCTCTCTTGTGAGTCTCGGGCAGCCTGTACGGGTGCACCTCAATGGGCTACACCCAATCCTTAAGAGGTACCACATGTTCTACCATATGCGTGCACGGCAGCCTATCCCCTGGTAGGTGAAACACGTCTTTGTATTCGCATGTGATTTCGTTTAGCGCTTTGTGCTCTTCGTCGTTGAGGTTTGCCGTATCGAGCTCTTTGGCTAATCGCGCGAGGCGGTCGGCCCTTTGCTCCGCGCAAACGGCGCATACCTCCATAGCGGCCGCTTCGGCCGCTTGATCTACTGCCGCTTCCTCGCGCGGCTCGAGTTTTACTACGGGGCGTTGCACCTCTACCACTTGCTCGGTAGTATTTATTAAGCTGATTGCACAGCTACTACCACGCGGCGGCGTAACGCAGGCACCTATGATGACCCCGTCCTCGCGCTCTACTCTCGAGACCAATCCAACGAATTTGCTCGTTGTTGCGGCATTGGTGACTGTCTCGCTGCGTGGCGGCAGAGATACCCTCGTCGTGCCGTCCAGCAGCGGCATGCAATGCGCGTACAGCTTCCGCGTCTCTCCCTGCAGGATATCGGCCTTGTGATACTTGATAAAATCTATTCCTAGCAGCCTATTGACCCCTAGCGGCACATTATTCGAGACTATGTAGAACCAATGTTCCCCGTTTAGCGCCGGTGTCTCCAGCACAATTTTCGCTATGCCGAGGGGGGTGAATTTTCCGCCTGCCACACCCTCTATGTCCACGGAGTACCTGTTCCCCATGGTCTTGGGCTTGAAGCATCCCTCTTTCAGTTTACTGCACTGGGCCCCGGTGTCCGCTTTAAGGGTGAGTACCCCGGTCACAGCTAACGGTGCGATGATGTGAAAGTCACTGGCTGTAGTGCTGGACGCCGGCAGCGTTACTTGCAGTAATTGCTACGTTTTTTTCCTCTTTCTGCGCGCGGGTGTCTGCTGGGCCGTGGGCGTGTTTACTCTCACTGTTCCCAGCGGGCTGGCATCGGTTTCTTATCGATTTGTTCCGGCATTGACTGTGGACCTTTCACTCTTGCCTCCGGAGTCCCTTGGACGTCGGTGATGCTGTAAAGACTGAGCTGACTCGCTCTAGTTTTGCGACAATATTGTTCTGCAGTCTTTCCACACGTGGCCCTTTTTTTGCAATAGTTGCACATAACGTCAATGTGGTGTATGGATTTATCCTCACTGGGCATCGGTAGGCTCCCTCTTCCCGATCTGCGGGAGCAGTCTCGAGCCACGTGCCCTGGTCATCCGCAGTCGAAGCATTTTTCTCCCTGCCGGGATGGCGCGCCTTCGGACCTTCTGGGGTGGCTTAATGCTCTGTTAATGTTACTGACTCGTGGAGAGTGGTGTAGTTACGAGATCTCGCCAGGATTTGGACCTGCCCATGCAGTCCATTCTTGAATTTGGCCTGGGCGCTCTTCCGCGTTATCTTTTCGATGCTGCGCTATTCCAACATCGTGGCGGCTTCCTCGCATAGCTTTTCTATAATATCGACGGTGATACGCTTTGTCCTGGCGGCGTATTCCGCGATATCCTCGCCCTGGCCCTGCCGGAGGGAGTTAAGTTCGACCTGTAACGCGGGCAGTGACTTTCGCTTCCCGTACATGGCCTCCAGCTCGGTTTTGAGCTGTGTTACCGAGAGGATGGTTTTATGCTTCATCTCTCGGGCCGCCCTACCCTCGAGCTTGCTGCTCAGTACCAACTCCAACAGAATCTCGTGGTCACCGGGCGCAGCTTGCTTGAAAACGGTCTCACAGGACCGTAAGAAGGCGTCCAGCTTGTCAGCGTTGCTGCCGTCGAAGTGCTTTATATTCTTCGAGGCCAGCCCCAGGTCGAGCATCTTACTCCGGGTTTCCGGTATCTATGGTTGCTCTCTTTGAAACACAGGATCCGCAGCAGGGTATTCTGGTTCCTCGAATCGCGTTAAGCTCGACCGCGAACGTGGTACTGGGTGTTATGCCAACCCAGTTCCTTCCAGCCTCCGCAGTAGTTCGGCATTTTGCTCCCGCAAGGATCGGATGAGTTCGAACTCGTCCGCACCTACCTCGTTGAGCGTATCCGCCAAGTTCCGTCTTGCTGGCGGTGTTTTGGCCTCCCTGAGTTCGCAATCGAGTTCGCGTTAGCCTCGATCGTGCTCTCGCTGCAGCCTTACGTACTGTCGTCGAACTCGTTCCATTTCACGGTGGCTCCGGTCGACCGCCGCCATCCGATCTCGTACTCTTGCAAGTACCGGCCGGGCTGTCTTACCGGTAGCTGCAGGGAATCCTACGCGATCTATCGTATGCATGTTCTCTATTTCCCAGTCGACCCTGTCCTCGATTACGCTTTCAGGCGTTCTTTCGCCAGTCGCCATCTTAAACACGTCGTCGCTATCGATACTACTGTTATCGCGAAACGCCACACCCCTGGGTGGACTTATGCCGAACTCAGCGTCCAGTCGGCCTGCGAGGGCGTCCTGCCTGGCTGCGGGGATTCGTTTCGACGGCGAAATCTCTGATTACGCCCTGCGCGCTTCGTACACGATGTCCCCGACAACTGCAGCTAAGCCCGCTGCAGGTTCCATCCCCTCACCGGGCATCGTAGTCTCTAACGAATTGACCCTGCGTTTCGGTTTTGCTTCCCTAAATCCCGGCATGATGCTAATTTCGCGGCGAACAAGTATCTGAAATATACCCACAAAATCTCGAAAGAAATTGCTCTCGTAAAATATATTTGTTTCGAAAAAAAAAAAAAAAAAAATTTTTTTTCCAAGTATCTGCCCTAACTGGCTTTGGTTTATATCGGCAATATGTACTAGTAACGTAACCGCCACTTACAGATAGATGATCTGGAAGATTGTCCTCTCCATGGCGTTGCTCCTTGGGTGCTGTTCCTTCGGTGCTGTAGACCTGTTGTCTCGTAGCTCCCCTCAAAGGCTGGTCCAGTTGTCCTCCCAGATACCGTTGAGCCGTCTCTTGGTCGTTCCTGGGCTCGTCTTCTGTGCGTCGGCAATGGCTGCGCGACGGCTTCGTCTCAAGTTACCGCTTTGGGTATTCGGTTGCACACTTTGTGCGTTTTTCCACGACTTGACGTAACACCGTCAATCGGAATTTTAAACGGTTGACCGATGTCACACCGCACCGTCGTACATTCGTGCTTTCGCGTTAGCTTAGTTGGGTTTTCACGAACTACACTGGCGTCTTTTGCACGAGTCGTAGTCGTCACTTCCGAGTTACTCTTAATTACTTTGTCCAAAACACTTTTTGTCCAAATAAATCACGTGTCACTGAACTTCAGCAGATCCCACTGCTGCCACCAAATGTTATGCCGGTACCGCGTAATTGGATTATTCGGTATTAGGTATAACATTGAAAAGTTATTATTTTTGGGATCGTTTGCCAATAAGGAGATGAATCTCGAGTTATCGATGAAACCGCGAATTTATATAAAAGGAAGTATTTATTATAGGCAATGGTAACCTTCCGTTGCGTATTTAAATGTCAATGTAAGAGTGTACAATAAAATGTTGTTTTGAGCATTCGACGAGGAACCAACCCGTTTTTTTTTTGAGTCTAATTTATAACTGATTCTCGTAAAGCAGTTGTTAACTGTTGTTTCGAGTATTTGACGAGGAACCAACCCGTTTTCTTTTTGAGTCTAATTTATAACTGATTTTCGTAAAGCAGTTGTTAACTATGTTCACGAAAACCCCTTAATTCGCAATTTTAGGGCTAGCCTATCGTCGAACGCCAAGCGAGTCGTCTCATGCTACGTCGGTGTTCTTGGTGTCGTTCGTAGGATCGGCCATTGGACTTCGTTTCCTGTCTTGAACGAATTCCAATGTTTATTTGCTATGAAATATTCCCGAATATACGAAATACGAAGTGGAATATTCCGGGGCACAACACACATACAGTAGCGGACAAAAGTTGCCAATCCTCACTTGTCCAATGCCGATGAGCCTTAGCAAATTGCAGTCGTAATTTTTTATTCTTTTTACTGAGCATCGGCTTCTTCCGTGGCTTTCGTGCTTTCAAATTGAATTCGTCTAATCGTCTTCGGACAGTTCTTACACTAATTTGTGCATTATTATTACTGGATATTTCAGCTCTGATATCGACTGCTGAACGAAAACGATCTCTCTCGCTTAATCGATGAATCCGACGATCCAGCGTTGGCGTGGTTTTCCGCGGTCTACCGTTTTTTGGTCGATCAAAATAGTCCCCAGTCTTCACAAACTTGTACCACGCTTGCTTACAAGAAGTTTCTGATCGATTCATTTGAGTTGCAATAGAAGAAAATGTCTCATTTTGCTTCCGTAAAGACACGATTAGTTTTCGTTCAGTTGATGACAAATTACGGGCTTTACCCATACACTTTTCGTACGTAATTAAACTTAAGACACTGGATGATACACCACAAACTATTTACAGTATTAATATATCAAATTATTGCGTGGATCGACTACGGGTATCTTGTTCGACAGATCGTCTTAAACTAATGTCCGCTGTTTACAGATGGTTGGAAGGAAAAAAAAATTGTATAATCTATATTGTTTACATTTGACGACCGAGACTTCTACATTATGAAGGTCAAACGTACACATGTATTGTAAAAAAAACAACAAGCCGAAAGAAACGTTAGTACTTGTATGACAGATCTATGAACCAAATTGTAATTCATCGTCTTAAACTTTTGTCCGCTACTGTATGTAAAACTAAATATATTTAAACGATATCACATACCCACCAACCTAGGCCAACCCCTCTAAATTCCACACAACATGATCAAATCAATAAGTGCCTTGAGCACAATACAATTAAAGAATTACCCTTAAAACTAAGAAGACCGATGATGAAAGGGTAATCAAACGCGCGTCCACCACGGATACATGAAAATCAATAAAACCCGGACTGAGGACTCTTCACAAACAAACAAAAAAGACACAAGTAAAACAAACACTAAGATAAGCACCAATTACAAATATTTTTGAACCAATCCGCCGGTCCAGCCCAGAGCGCGAACCTCTTTTGAGCTCAAGATCCCATTCCCAGTGGTATAGGAAAGGACCTTGCTCGGGAAAAGATACAATCTACGCGATTTAGCCGCAACGTATTAATACATACGCGCATAAACATAAAATCAAACAAAATAAATAAAGCAACAGAGCGCGCAAAAATCGCGAAACGTTCCAGTATATATTCATATATAAAGGGTGTTCCAGCAAGAGCGCCGGACTTTAATTTGCCGCCATTTTGTTAATACGAGTTGTACGGTGATTTTTTTTTGACATTTATCACGTACAGACCACGCGATTTAAGAATATGGAGAAGTATTCAAACCAACAACGTTTATTTATTGTAAAAACACATTACAAAAATAGTGAAAGTTTTGCGAAAACAGTTCGCCAATTACGTCAAGTTTTTGGTCGCAATAATGCGCCAAATGAATCGACAGTAAGGCGTTTAATTACAAAAATAAGACCAAATTTACGCTGATGGATCAGAAGATCATTGTTCGTCGTCGTCCTTGTCGGTCACTCGAAAATATAGCCACAGTAACGGAATCTGTGTCCGAGAATCCAGGAACTTCCATTCGGCATCGTGGTCAACAATTAAACATTTTCAGTAGCACTATGCAACGAATGTTGGTAAAAGATCTGCATTTGCACGCGTACAAGGTTCAATTGGTGCAAGAAATCAAGCCAAGGGACCATGCGCAGCGCCGTGAATTTGCTGATTGGGTGTTGGAACATCATCAACTTAATGCGGATTGTTGACCACGATGTTGAATGGAAGTTCCTGGATTCTCGGCCACAGATTCCGTTACTGTGGCTATATTTTCGAGTGACCGACAAGGACGACGACGAACAATGATCTTCTGATCCATCAGCGTAAATTTGGTCTGAAATTTTGTAATTAAACGCCTCACTGTTGATTCATTTGGCGCACTATTGCGACCAAAAACTTGACATAATTGGCGAACTGTTTTCGCAAAAACTTTCACCATTTTTGTAATGTGTTTTTACAATAATTAAACGTTGTTGGTTTGAATACTTCTCCATATTCTTAAATCGCGTGGTCTGTACGTGACAAATGTAAAAAAAAAATCACCGTACAACTCGTATTAACAAAATGGCGGCAAATTCAAATCCGGCGCTCTTGCTGGGACACCCTTTATATATACGTCAGTAGTATGTGTACACCTTTGCTCCATCTCACTCCTATCCCCACTCCTTCCCCCACCGCTCAGCTACCCCCACCACCGGACTTTTCCACCGCCGCGCTACCCACTCTGCTTGACCAGTGTCGGTAACGTGGAGATGGTGAAGTGAGGTCGTGTAGGTACTGTGACGTAGTCACGACCTGGGAAGGATAAAGGAAAAAAAGAATAAAATAAAACAACAATTAATACAAATAAAATCATTTATTTGTAGCATATACAGAAAATAAAAGAGATAAGAAAGGATAAATTCGCAGTAAAGTCCATGCGAGACCGCGAAACAGGCTGAATACTGTTGAATTCCCTCACTGCCGAAAAACAGCGGGTCAGCGACCGGCTGGCTTTGCTCGAGCAGTGAGGGGAACGAAGGGGCACGGTGGCGGGGCAATCTGAAACAAAAGAAATCACATAGGATATTAGGTTAAGAGTAGTTAAAACAAGAGAGTGGGAAAGGAGAGAAAGGTATATAAGCCAGTTTCAAACAGAGAGACTCTCTTATTGATTTTGAACGGTCTACAGAGTTAGAGCTCGCTGGTGCACAAGTAGAAAATCTTTTGAAATATCGAAAAAATCCATTAAAAATCTAAGGACTTTAACGGGAACGGGTGTGAGTCGGCCCTACAAAGTGATTAAAACCTTGACAAATAGAGAAACACAGTACAAGTGAGTGGAGGAAATAATATAAAGATTAAGAGCGGACAGTATCAGACCGTGTGAATAAAACAGGAAATATTCTAAAAAACAGACTAAGAAAAGAAAGTTAGTGGCGTTAAAATGAACAATTAGGGTTTAGTTTAGGAGAATTAAGAAAATAGTATAAGAAAGTTTAGGTAGAATAATTATCAATAAGTCCGGATAGTTATAAGAAGTATTGTGAACGCAGCGCATCGAGACGTTTAAAAGACTCGGTTGTGGCACCAAGAGGCCTTCAAATCAGAGCCTTGAGAAAGGAAAAAGTGAAATAACACAGAAAAAGAAAGGAGAATAACAAACAACATTCGGAAAAATTATAACATAAGGACAGGGTACTGTAGATTGGAAATTTGTGATAACTCACCGCTTAAAGAAAGGAGAGACTCTTGGAGCAAGATTTTGAAACAGAGCTCGAAAAATTAATTAATAAATAGGATTAGGAGGGCACTAGTGAGCCCGACCCATAGAAACTCGATTTAGAAATTTAGGATAAGTAGGAAAATAATTAGGCGAGAAACAATTTCAAGAGTTTTGTCAAGCGCAACGGAGGATAACGACACCACTCAACAGACATAGAGAGGATAAGAGAAAGATATATTAAAAGACCAAACGAACCAAGAGAGAAGAACAACAGGAACGTCCACGTCCAACACTAAAGATTTCTTGAGAGATCCGATAACTAATTGATAAATAATTAAGGGTCCCTGGAAAAATTGCGAGACGGAAACTGTCATCATTCGAAACACAAAGTCCATTATTCGCGAACCGGGATCACTATCACTACTATAAAGCGCTCTAGATATCTCACGGGGACGGCACGACTATAACAAACAAAAAGCCTGAACGCGGAACAACACGAAAAACAAAGTATTTTGACTAATTTACAAGAGAACGCGGACACGGACATAGACGCGGCGTCCATACCAGCTGACGGACGCGCCAGCAACAGCAAATTAAGCTGAGCGGACCGCGCATCAGCAGCCAGGCGAGCGAGAGATCAGAACGGCTAGGCTCGATTCTCCTTAGTTGGGACATCTACCGGTGAGCGCAGTAGTCGGAATCCAATAACACCACGGGTAAAGAAGAGCGTAGAACCTTCAGAAAGATTACACGCCACAAATAAATTGTACGGTTAAAGGCGCCAAAAAGCCTAACACTGCAGAATTCTCTACAAATTGTTAAATAAATCCTACTCATACCTCCTATAGAAGTCTACAATTAATTATCTAAGTGTTCGAGCCCGAATTCTTCCCCTCAGAAGATTAAAATTTAATGCAAACGTAGAAATACCGTTACAGTACCTTGGTGAACAAGGAAGAGTAGAGATAAGAGCAGGATGGAGCAAAGGTGTACACATACTTGGAATAAAATTTTTAACTCACGCTTGTGTTGGCGGCATCTACGACGACTCTCCGGGATGACGGGCACACGCACATATGCACACACACGCAATCTCTCTCTCTCTCTCTCTCTCACCCACCCACTCACTCACTCACGCACTCACTCACCCTCACATCAAAAACCACAACTACGCGCCAGGGCAATGGGAATTATCCGCACCCATGGAGCGTGAGCACCGTCAGGGGTTCGCATGCGTATCCTGATCAGCGTAGCATTACCGCGCGTTCCATTGATCCGATCTAGATGGCCGTCCTCGTCAATTGAATGATCGAGGCCGAATACCGTACACTTCACGAACAACGCCGGTAACACACTAATTGGCGGCTCGGAGTAGAATAGTTGCTGCGAATCGACGCATATCGATTCTTCGATATCGACAAGCAGCACCTC
This sequence comes from Cylloceria caligata, assembly GCA_963942595.1. Classification (NCBI taxonomy): domain Eukaryota; kingdom Metazoa; phylum Arthropoda; class Insecta; order Hymenoptera; family Ichneumonidae; genus Cylloceria; species Cylloceria caligata. The sequence goes on from OZ012706.1 coordinate 46,879,884, forward strand.
CAGTACCCGTCATCATCTATGTCGATAATCTCACCGCGCATAGCCGTTTGATGCCGCACAACGACACATGAGGCTCCCGCACACAAGTCCTTAAATTTAAATACACTCCTCTCGGCAAGTCAATCAATATATAGTTTCTCCGAATCGTCCTATAGTTTTTGCCACACAACACACATTAAGCCCGTACGTAGGAATATCCCGTTATCCCCCGCTCCGCAAACCACCTGACACACAAAAGCCACAACTAGAGCGAAGTTGTCGTACCGCGGATACATATTTTTTATCGATTTAAAGTTTCGTCGTGCACTGCTAAAGACAGACTGAATACTCCGGATGATGCTGGCGGTGATCACAGCGTTTGAAGATAACAAACGCACGTCTGAATCATAACTAGGTGTGTAACGCTTTGAGTGCAATGTCAGCGGTTTTGCACGTGCGTACCGCTTTGTGCTGTGCTTCTCGTGAAGCGATTGCTCTGCAGTAAAAGACGCAGAATATGATACCGTACCGCGAGAGACCTCGATTATAATTTATATATAATTATAAAATAAGAGACACACTAAGCCGATGTATTTGTTTTTAATTAATCAATATTTTATTTTAATCACTTTACACATATTGTTGTGCCGCTGAATATTCCACTTCGTATTTCGTATATTCGGGAATATTCCAAAGCAAAGAAGCATTGGAATTCGTTCAAGACAGGAAACGAAGTCCAATGCCCGATCGTACGAACGACCCAAGAACGCCGACGCAGCATGAGCGACTCGCTTGGCGTTCAACGATAGGCTAACGCTAGAATTGCGAATTAAGGGATTTTCGTGAAGACAGTTAACAACTGCTTTACGAAAACCAGTATAAAATTAGATTGAAAAGAGAACGGGTTGGTTCCTCATTAAATACTCGAAACAACACATTATTGTACATTCTTACTTTGACTTTTAAATAGACAACGGAAAGTTACCGTTGTCTATAATAAACACTTCCTTTTATATAGATTCGGGTTTTAATCGATAACTCGAGATTTATCTTCTTATCGGCAAACGATCGCAAGAATAATAACTTTTTAATATTATACCGAATACCGAATAATCCAATTCCCGGTACCGGCATAACGTTTGATGGCAGCGGTGGGATCTGCCGAACTTAAGTGATTCGTAATTTATTTGGACAAAAGTGTTTTGGACAAAGTTAAGAGTGACTCTGAAGCGACGACTACGACGCGCGCAAGGACACCAGTGTAGTTTGTGAAAACCCAACTAATCTAGCGCGAAGACGCGAAGTGAACGTCGGTGCGGTGTGACATCGGTCAACCGTTTAAAATCCCGATTGACGGTGTTACGTCAAGTCGTGGAAAAACGCACAAAGTGTGCAAGCGAGTACGCGAAGCGGCTACTCGAGAAGAAGCCGTCGTGTAACCATTGGCGACGTGCTAAGGAACCAACAAAGATACGGGTCAACGGTACCAGGGAGGATAAGTGGACCAGCCTTCGAGGGAAGCTACGAGACAACAGGTCTACAGCACCGGAGGAACTGCACCCGAGAACAACGCCATGGAAAGGACCGTCCACCAGATCATATTTCTGTAAGTGGCGGTTACATTACTATTACATATTGCCGTGATAAAAAAAAAAAAAAAAAAATAGCCAAAGCTAGAGTAGAACCGATATTTGGAAAAATATTCCACTAGATATATATTTCTCTTGAGATTTTGTAGGAATATTTTAAAGTAGAGTTCGCCACGAAATTAGCAAACATGTCAGAGTCTAGAGGAGCCCGATCAAGACATAGGGGCAACTCGCTAGAGACGACGTTGCCTGGTGCAGGGGTAGACCCCACAGCCGGATTAGCCGCGGCCGTAGAGGACATCGTTTACGAAGCGCGCAGGGCGCTATTCGAGATCTCGCCGTCGGGGCGAATCCCCTCGACCAGACAAGAGGCCCTTGCAGACCGACTAACGGCCCAGTTTGGCGTAAACCCACGTAGGGGTGCGTCGTTCGGGGATTTCAACAGTGACGTTAGCGACGACGTTTTTAATATGGCAACTGGCGACCTAACGCCCGAGCGTAGCACCGAAAACATGGTTGACCAGGAAATAGAGAATATCCCAACTATAGATAGAGTAGGTTTCTCTGCAGCTACCGGTACGACAGCCCGGTCGGTTCCAGCACGGGTACGCGATCGGTTGGAGGCGGTCAACCGAAGCTAACGCGAATTGGAAAGAGTTCGAAGACAGTATGAAAGGCTGCAGCCCGAGCACGATCGAGGCCAACGCGAACTCGATCGCAAACTCAAGACGGCCGAAATACCGTCGGCAGAACGGAACCTCGCGGCCACGCTCAACGAGGTAGGTGCGGACGAGTTCGAACTCATCCGGTCCCTACGAGAGCGAAACGCCGAACTATCGCGAAGACTGGAAAATACAGGGTTGGAAGAACGCCCGATACCACGTCCGCGGTCGAAGCAAACCCGATTTCAGGAATCAGATTATCCCCCTGCGGATCCCGTGTTCCAAAGGGAACAACAGAGGGTGCCGGAAACATCAAGTAGGACACTCGATCCTAGTCTAGCGCTAAAAAACATCAAACGTTTCGACGGAAGCAACGCTGATGAACTAGACGCCTTCTTACGACCGTGCGAGACTGTTTTCAAGCGAGTAGCGCCCCGGGATCAAGACACCCTGTTAGAACTGGTGCTCAGCAGCAAGCTCGAGGGTAGGGCGTCTAGAGAAATAAAACACAAAGTCATCCTCTCGGTAGCACAGCTGAAAACCGAGCTGGAGGCTCTGTACGGGAAGCGGAAGTCGTTGCCTGCGCTACAGGTAGAATTCAACTCCCTCCGGCAGGGTCAGGGAGAAAACATCGCGGTATACGCTGCAAGGACCGAGCGTATCACCGTCGATATAATAGAAAAACTCTGCGAGGAAGCCACCACGATGTTGGAGATGCGCATCGTCAAAAAGATAACACGGAAGTGCGCACAGGCCAACTTCGAGAATGGACTGCATGGGCAGGTCCAGATCCTGGTGAGATCGCGCAATTACGCCACCCTCCACGAGTCCGTTACGGGAGCCATCGAGATCACGAATATAGTGCAGCCAAAAGGAGGGGTAGGTGGAGTATTAAGCCACCCCAGAACGTCCCAAGGCACATCACCCCGGCAGGGAGAAATATGTTTCACCTGCGGAAAAACTGGACACATGGCTCGAAATTGCACCCGGGATACGGGACGAGTAAGCCTACCAGTACCCAGTGAAAACAAGTCAATCCACAATGTAGAAATAACCTGCAATTACTGCCAGAAGAAAGGCCACATGTGGAAGGACTGCCGGAAGAGACTGTCGCAGAATAAACGCGAGCCGACGCAGCCGCCCCGACAGGGAAGAAATGTAGGCCACAAAGATGCAAGAAATACTGTAACTGCGGGGCCAGATCCAGCCACTGCAGGCATGAACACGCTGGGTGCACTGAGATTGAATACGCTAACTGTCTAGCAGAGACCTGCGTGCAAGCAGAAGAAAACAACGCTGCAGCTTCTACAAGTAACGCTGCCGGCGTCGAGTGCCACCGCCAGCGACTTCGATATCGATGCACCGTTGGCCACGACCGGGGTACTCACCCTCAAAGCGGACACCGGAGCGCATTGCAGCACAGTCAAGGAAGGCTGTCTCAAACCAGAGACCACGGTGAGCGACTGCACCGTGGAGCTAAAATTGTACTCGAGACACAGGCTTTAAATGTAGAGCATTGGTTCTACATCGTTCCGAACAATGTGCCGTTGAAGGTCAACGGATTACTTAGCAAGGACTTTATCAAGCAGCATAAAGCGGACATCCTGCATGGCGAGATGCTCAAGTTGTATGGGCACTGCATGCCGCTACGGGACGGCGCGACGAGGATATATTCGTTACCACGCAGTAGAACTGTCGCTACGTGCAAATACATAGGCCTCCTTACAAAAATAAATATTCCTTCCGAAAACGGGTCTAACATGAATGCCGCTAAGGAAAATAAATTTGTCAGACTACCTACAAGAAGTGGGATCGGCCGAGGCATCATAGAGAGACCCCGTGTCACACCATCAAGAATCAAAAGAGTGAGTTTAGAAGTTTCTAAATGCGACGGGGAAGTGCAACAGCCGACGGTGACATGCATGCCGTCGGAGATAGCGAAGACCGTACGTAGCCGCCAGGTCAAGGCACTGCGCGTTGTTTCAGAGAGCACGGGGAAGGAGGCCAAACGGCTTACGCAGCGCCATCGGAAGCCCGAATTGGTGCCCCCCCAGCAGTGAAAAGCAAGCAGCTCGCGCAGGAATAGTGTGCGAATACAACGGTGTATTCAAACTACGAGGGAACAAGCGATAGTGCACGCACGAAGTGCAGTATCGCGCATCCTTTAAGGTCGGATCGAAGGACCTAAGATCGCAACCCTCGCCTGGGAAGAACGTAAAATCGGGGCATGGGTCTGGTAAAATGCATAAAGCCGGAAAAAGAAATACTGATGCAGACGGTCTGAGTCGCATATACGCGACCACACGAAACCAAGTGGGACAAGAAAGAAAGTCCCACAAAAAAAAGATAGATAGCGCAATCGGGTATACGAACAGCCGCACAAAGCGGAGAGTCGAAGATACCCAAGGCAACCACTATAACTCGTCGAAGCGAGAGGCTAAACTCGCCCACCAGAAAGAGAAGTGTAGATGCCGACAGACAAAATGCTAGCGGACTACAGGGCGTCAAATGCTATGTGTAACTCGACGACATAGTAACACACGGAGTAAGAGCTACTTGTGATAATATGGGCCCTAGCTCAATTCCGGCTATATATTTATGGTACCTGTTTCACAGTAGTGACGGACCACCGACCACTCACCTGGCTGTTTGGAGTAAAGGACCCAGGTTCGAGATTGATGCGTTGGAAAATTAAATTGGCGGAACATGAGTTTAACGTAGAGTACAAGGCAGGAAAGCGCATAACGAATGCAGATGCGCTAAGTCGAATATGCCTTCCTACGAGGGCCCAAGCGAGAGCGAAGAACGAAGTCCGTGTGTCGAAAGAGGAGAGCACGACGAGGCAAGTAGGCACAACGAATGACGGCACAAAGCGGACAGCCGAAGATACCCCGTATAGCCATTGTAGCTCGCTGGAGCGAGAGGTCGAGCTTGCCCGCGAGAGAGACGAGGACAGCAAGCGTCCGGGTATGGACAGCCGCACAAAGCGGAAAGCCGAAAATACCCCGGACCAGCCCAACAACGCGGCAGAGAGAGAGAGGCCGCTCGAGACAGAGAGCGACCCAACGGCGGAGCTAACGGTGGGCACAACGAGCGACGAAACTGCGGACAGAGCACCGCAAAGGCCTGCTGAGGAAGCGAGGCACGGCGGGACCCGTAGCCCACGAACTTCCAGCAGCACGAATGAAGACAGCGTTATAAAAAAGTATAGCGACCTCCGCAGCGGCGTAGCCACTCCTTCTGCCGATGACCGCCAGAAAATAATTCGAGAATACCACGACACCCCTATAGGAGGGCAACAGGGTATACGGCGTACGTTACATCGGATTCGGACCAAACACGACTGGCCCGGCCTGAGAAGAGATTTAGAAAATTATATATCGTCCTGTGAATCCTGTCAAAAGAATAAAATCAAAAAAAAAGGAAAGAGTGCCGATGGTGGTAACGGACACCCAATCAAGGTCATTTGAAAAAGTCGCGGTCGACATCGTCGGACCGCTACCGGAAAGCGTCTCCGAGAAAAAATATATACAGCGCAGCGATCCCACTGCCGAACCGAGAGGCCTCGACAGTAGCAAAGGCGTTCGTTGAAGAATTGATCTGCCGACACGAAACACCGGAAATAAAATTATCAGATCAGGGTACGAACTTCCTCAACTCGACCTTCAAGGAAATGTGTCGACTGCTGCGAATCAAGAAAATACAAACGACAGCCTACCATCCGGAATCAAATGGCGCATTAGAAAGATCCCATCGCACCCTCGCTAAGTACCTAAAAAATTTCATAGATGAGGATCAAAAAAATTGGGACGAGTGGCTGCCGTATCCAATGTTCACGTACAATACCACTCCACATACGGGGACCAGACTGTCGCCCCACGTGTTAGTGTACGGACGCGAGGCCGAATTGCCGACCGCCGTGAAACAAGAACCACGCAGCACTTATTCCTACAATGACTACGTCCACGAGTTACGCGTGAAAAGACGGTCGAAGACTACATACGACCATGGAGCACAGGTGCAGGAGTACCGCGTCGGCGAACGGGTACTTCTCCGTATCGAGACGGTGCGAAGGGGGCGGTCAGCCAAGCTGACCACGAAGTAGGCGGGTCCTCACGAAATAGTAGAGAAGAGCCCCCCCCCCGCTTTATCAACAGGAAAAAGAGCGTATACATATCGGAAAAATATATTGAATGAACCAATTGAAAAGAAATTGCAATTTCATTACGCAATCCGGAGGGGACGGAATACTGTGACCGTGCCAGAGAAGCATCACGAAAAATGTATAGCATATTAATACTGACAAAGGATAGTATTCAGCGTAGAGTGTAAAAAGAATAACGTGCACACTCTATTCGGTTTATATACACATGTTAATAAGCCTCAGAGTGAGGCAGAAGACACGCATAGTCAATCTAGTCCCAACGCTGAATAGGGCTTAGAAAGGCCTACAGCGAAAATGGACACAGATAACGGCGAGAAATGCGCGAAAAGGGTTATCAAACTAACCCATCCCCTCATCGTCCTAATGCAACAGCAAGGGTGATGGCTATACGTCGCTCCAACCCTAGAAAAATTGTGGGAAAAATCACACTCGGCTCAAAATGTTTAATAATACGGGAATACTGGCTTTGGTAGGCATATATATAGTAACCGCCCGAAATTTCAGGATCATAACCATCGGGCGAACATCGCAGATCATCCGAAAAAACTACCTCCCGTCGTTCAATTTAAAATTAACGGAAATTGAAGTTCAGGCACCCCCTACGCAGACCGAAAGAACAATTCCATTACAGAGCGTGCTGCGAGACCCAGAAGAGCTTTGGAAACTCGGAGCTCGAGCCGACCAAATCTTGGACAACCTCGATACAGACGGAGATAGGATGCAACACATCCATAATCTGAGTTTCTACTCACTGGGTGCAGTAGCACCGATAGCCTTGGTTGGCTATGTTCTGTTTAAATGTTATAGGCATCAGCGAAACCGAACACCAACGAGGACAAGCGAGGCAACGACCCCGGCCGCAGCCGAGGTAAACATCAACCTCAAGCCGCTCGGACGACAACAGCCAGAGGAGCAACTGCGATCCGAGCTGGCCAGAGTATGCACCCGTCCGCCCAACTGAGAACGACTCACTCGGCACGAAAAACGATAAGAGGCAAAAGAAAAAACTTCATCGTTAACAAATGAAAAAATGAAAAATTTTATTGTATTGTTATATAACATCAAACTGTAAAATTGTATCAAATTGTAAGAGGAAATACGGGTTCTTCGTTCGATAATCGAACCCGCGGAACGCTATCGCCAGCAAGAGGTCGCATCATG